>CM031880.1:12866332-13208224 GCA_018697195.1 Certhia americana
GCCATGGACCCACAGGGGGGCAGCTGGGATATGACTTGTCAGGGGTGGGTTTGGGTTTTTTTTATCTTGTAATACAGCATGTTATTTTGTTTGGGATTTGTTTATTTATTATTGTAGTTCCCCTAAAAAATAACTGTTATTCCTAACCGTACTTGCCTGGAGAAGCCCCGAACTTTCAAGTTATAATAATTTGAGGGAGGGGATTTAAATTCTCCATTTCAAGGGAGGTTACTGCCTTCCTTAGCAGAACCTGTTATTCAAAACATGACAGTACAAAATAATTCAAGGAGGGAGAGGGGTGGGAAAATTTTGGTTGAATTATAAACGGGTCACGACATATCAGAGTTGGAATAGACAATTTTCAGTTCCCTTCCAACCTAAGCTTCTATGATTATACTATTAGTTAAGCCTATACTTCAATTAAAACATTTAACTTTTAAATAAACGACTGTAGTTGGACTTAACTGAAATGTATTGTTATAGTGTCACCACATTGAAATAAAGACACATTGTAAAAGTCTAGGTTTACTGGACGTTATCTAAAAATAGTTATTTATTTGTGAACACATTGCAGAAGGCGTGGAACAGTCAGTCTGAAGATGGTTCAAAGTAAAAATCAGTAAAATCGGAGAAAACAAACAATTTATCATAGCAAAAGGAAAAGGTTAGGAGTAAATGAGCAGCTAAACTAGGCAGTATGCTCGGGAGACAAAGTACATGCGGTTCATAAATAGACCACGCATTAAAGATCCATTAGTCGATTCAAAATAAGAATGGTAATTAAGCAATGGCACAAGGAAATGTAAGTTAAGCCTTAGGGAAGATTATACAGTACAGCAGCTTTTAGTTTGGGAAGAGTAGTAAACTTAATCACTGGACGACCGAGACTAAATTAGAACTTCATAATTCTGTCTGCTCAGGAGCTAATCTTGCCTTCCATGCAGCAACTAGTTGATTAAAAGACAATTATGGCAAACAATGAATGGGGGGGGGAAACAACAAAAACAAAAACAAACAAAACAAAATCACAAACAAACTTCGCTAACTTTCGAGCTGGGCAAACATCAATCCTGGCAGGACTGTGAAATTTGGAGTTAAACCATGTATGAGGTTTCCCGTTTTAATAAAACATACTTCTACATGAACAGCCACAGTCAGCGATCATGTATTCTAAATTCCTTCATGGAGATTCTGTAAGAATCTAATCTAGGTCTGGGGGAGTTTTTCTTACGAAATACTTGTCATTGCTCCTTGTTCCTCATCTTTATTTTTTTTTCTTTGTCCTCTTGGACGCTTTGGCAATCCCCAAGCATGTCGTTCTGTGACGATGGTCAGCCGTGCAGGATTTCACCACGACTCCTGTACGGAGAGCATCACAACATATTCAAGAAGTAAAGACATAGTAATACATTGTGATTTTGAGCATAAGGGGGGGGACACAGGTGGGACTATTCTTCACTGATTCTTGAGTTAGTAGAAAAAATGAAGAATGTCAGTTGTGCAGGTCTAATGTGAGAGAACAAGCAGCGTTTGTGCCAGTGTGCTCTAAGTTGCAGATGTCAATCAACTGAGCTCTTTCGCACAAGGTTCTACAGTGAACTGTTATGTGCACTGTCATGTTGAAATGTCAGTGAGGGTTTAAAATGAGTAGCTGAAGGTGCAGGTCAATAGATGGAGATCTTTCCAACATTATGGAATTACAGTCATAAATAATATCATGTGTTACACAGAGAACTTTTATGTTGAACAAACAAACTGCTACAGGGCAAGGCAGAGCAATCCGCTCAGCTATTAGCGCTCAGGTGCCAGCACCTTGGGAGTGTTAAGGCTTCAACAGAACCAGCACGGCAGGAACAGGACCAACCTAATGCAGAGTCACAATTCACAGGAATTACAGAGAAGGGACTCAAAGGATCATCAAACCTCTGCCTACACAGGAAGCCCCAAGAATCCCACCCCATTGCGTGAGCCATTATACAACACTTCTTGAGCACGGGCAGCTTGAGACTGTGACACTGCCTGGAGAACCAGTTTCCAATGCCGACCCCCTCGGGTGGATGAAAGAACCTTTCCTGAATATCCAACCTAAACCTCAGGCCATTCGCTCGGAGTCCGGCAGCTGGTCACACTGAGAGCAGTGTTGTCTCACAAGGAAGCTGCAGACCTGTGATGGGGTCTCCTACAGGCGAACCAATTGCTCCTAACAGGCTTCCCCTTAAGGGCCTTCACCATCCCGTGGCCTAATCTGAAGAAATTAGATTTCTTCAACTGTAGTGCCAAAAATGCATGAAAGACTCAAGGACGTGTGCTCATTCACATTTATGTTAACCCTGGGCCATGGCCGAGGCAGAGAGCGAATGACGGCTGAGCCTTTCCTCACCGGCAGCCCTCAGGGACCGACAGCCCAGGACGCCGCCATAGCCCCCCTGATCCCAGCAGCCCCCGACGCTGCGCGGCCCATCATTCCCTTCGTCTCGCCCTGGGCGCCGCCACGGCTATCGCTCGCGGGACGTTTCCTCGGCGCACGTTTGGGGCCTGGCCCGGTCCGCACGCCGCCGCCTGAGCGCGGTCCCCGTGTGCCGAGGACGAGCACACGGAGGCGGACACACCCGGGAACCCCACACCACACATCCACCACCGCCAGAGGGGCCTGCTAAGGTGCCGCGCGCTCCGACCAGCGCCGCTCAGCCCGCGCGATGATTGGTTAGCGGTGCCCGGTCCACTCAGGCGCGCGGAGCGGCAGCGCGCGACTGAATTGGCAGCAAAGCGGCAACTCCGGCACGCGACGGGACGGGCGCGCAGTTGGTGTGTGTGTGTTGTGGAGGCGGGGACCTCAGCCCGCAACTGCCGGGTTCGCGCGCGCCCGCACCACTGCGGATGCGCGCGCTGGGGCCGTTACAGAGGCGGCGGCGGCGGCGGGGGGCGAGGCGCGCGGCGCGCGCCGACCCGGGCCCGACTCCCGCCCCGCCCCGCCCGCGGTAACGTGACGCGGGCCCCGAGCGCTCGCGTGCGAACGGCGCCCCGCGCGCGCCAAACCACCCCCCCCGCGCGCCGCCCGGCCGCCGTTCGGTTCATTTCCGGCGGGCCCGGGCCCGGAGCGGCGGCGCCGAGCCCAGTCCCCGGCGCTGCACCCTCCTCCCGCCCAGGGCGGCCACACCCCCGGGCTCGGCGTGAACCGAGCGCCCCCGCCCCGCACACACACACCGCTCCTCCCCCGCCTGCGCCGGCACAGAGAAAGGGAAGGGAGGCGGCGCTGGGCCCGGGTCTCCCGCACCGCGCACAACATGGAGGAGCTGGTGGTGGAGGTGCGGGGCTCCAACGGGGCCTTCTACAAGGTACCGGGTGCTCGCGGCCGGGCCGGGCCCCAGGGGAGGGAGCGGGCACGGCAACGGGAGGAGGAGGAGGAGGCGGTGGCGGCTCCTCCTCCCCGCGCTGAGGGAGAGCGGAGGCCCTGGGGCAGCAGGGGGAAGCAGGCAGGGGTGGAGGCGGCGGAGGGTCCCCGGCCGTGGCCGCGCAGAGCGGGCTGTGGCCGCCGCGGTGTGGGGACTGCAGGCACGGTGAGCAGAGAGCCTGCCGAGGCCTCGGGCCTTGCCCCTTTGTGGGAAGGGGAGCCCAGCGCCGCCTTGTCCCGGTGCTGAGCGAGGATCAGCTCTGGGATGGGGCATTAATTGCTAAATCCTCAGCTTTTGTCGCTACTTAAGGAAAGTCTCTGTCTCTCGCCGTCCGGGTTTCCAGGAGAGCTGCACTGCATGAGCACGGCCTGCCGAGGCGGGGAGGAGGGGGGCCCTCGTTAATACACATTCCTGATGAAATGCTGGGGGGGATTCTTGCTCCTAATGCTATTGCAGGGGAAGCTACCTAGTGATATTAAAGGCAACGTTAATTGGCCAAGTATATCTGTGTTGAGTCGCTAAATACATGTAGGTATCAAATGTGCTTCTTAGTGAAATTACTTAGAGGCATTGTATGTTTGTGTCTAAGCCCTTGTGCTTAATAAAGCCATCACTGAACCTTGAACGTGTGAGCACTGAATATGTTTTATTAATACCGTGTAGTGTTGTGTGGCTTTGCGTGAGTTGGGTTGTATTAATCAGCTTATTAATAGGTTATAATTCGTAGTTTTACCGAAAATAAAATTCGGATATGGTAGGTTTGGGCCTACTCTCACTGACCTGTTATCAACATACCAGGAATAGCCATGGATCAGTTCTTGTAAGTCTCCCATGGTTTAAATGATTGTGGGACTTTAAAAATTGGGCCTAGTTATTGTGCGACATCCAATATTTATGTTAGCAATGAGGGACCGGGTAGAGTTTCACACTCACATGTTCCTGTGGTTAACCAGGTAGATACCCAAATGATACAGTTCCAACACCTCCGAGTTTTTCTAAGAAAAAAAGCCCTCTTAAAACCTTATTTTTAAAATGCATGTGCTAGTATCCTATTCTAATTTTTTTTTCAAAAAAAAAAAAAAGTATGTGATGCAAATCAGTGGTAAACAAGCATCCTGTGAGCTCACAGTTCTGTAGTCAAAGTTCTAGATCTGTGTATTGCTTCCTGGAATTAAATAATCTAGCATTTCTAAAAATCAGGGTTACATTTTTAAAGGTACACTATTTGGTCAGAAAGAAGGAGAAGTTCTACATTGCACAGCAGAACTTTTAATGAGGCTTTTATCAAATTAAGAGTGGTTACACCACGATGTGAAAGAGATTATGGTAACAATGACATGGTGCATTCTTTAGTGACAAATATCAAACCTGGGAGAATTGAAAGCTTCTGAAATTTCAATTGTTTATGTTCAAGTTGGACACCATGGGTCCCTGTACCCTTTGTGTGTAGGTGAAAGTTTCATTTGAGCACATGATGTTCATGGAACTTATTTATGATTTAGTGTCCCCAAGTTCTAACATAGACATTGTCCCAAGCAGTATGGTTTTGTTTGTCCTTCAACTTTTTAAAATTTTGGCAGGATTTTTTTTTTGTTTCCTCTTTATCACTAACCAAGTTGCTTTGGTTAAATGGTCTAAAGGGAATAATGGACATATGGATTTCTCTCTCTTCACCTGAATTACCTCTTTACATGGAGCATCACACTTAAAGGCAACATATTCTTTTTAAAAGAATAGGAAAATGGGGCTTGTTTTGCACTCTCATGCAATAATGTTCAATATAAACCAGAAATTTTCCTCTAGTTTTCCCCTAGTTTGAGTTACTTGAATTCTAGTTACAGATTTTTCTTTCATCGTAATGTCTGAGTGAGTATCACTCTGTTATAAAGTAATATATCTAATTTTTTGCTTGTGAATTTTATGCCCATCTTATAGATTGGCAATTTGGTTGTAAAAAATGAATGTTAACCCAGGATAAAAAGAAGTGTGCAGTGATGTCAAGTGGAAATTTAATTGCAGGATGGTTTTATTTTTTCATTTTATAAGTTTCTTCAAGCAGTCTCTGAGAAGTGATTTACGGCAGTAATGTTTCAAACAAACCAAAAGCAAACCAATTTTATTTAGTTTCGTGATTTACCAATAACTGATAAAGATTTCTCTGCCTTTGAATAATTCTGAATTAATGAGAATATGTCAGTTTTTTTGAAAAATACCCCTCTCTTGGTGCTAAGACACTAAGAAGGGGGAGGAGTATGAGGCTGCTGTAGTCAGGATGGGGTGAAGCTGTTCAAGTAGGCACCTAATTGCAGCTTCAGCTTTTCACATCCTCCTTGTAGGTCTGTCTGAGGACCTGAGCTTTGTTGAGTGTACCTAGCAGCATCTGGATCTTGACAATGCAGAACTGCCCACCTAAACCCTGCTAAAAGTAATAAAGCAGTATTTTCTGAGATCTGTCCAGAGCATTCATGTCCCCCACAAAACACAGGAGATGGTTTGAGGATGTCTTTGTAGTCAGCTGTAAGATTTGAATTAAAATTTCATCCTGGTCAGGTGCACTGGAATACTGGAGTGTGTTGATTTGGCTGCTGTAGTGCAGACTAGGTATCTCTGAATGGAATTAAAATACTGCTTTGTAAATACTTGGTACCTTCATGATTTTTTTTCCTCTTTGCCTAAGATGAATTATTCCATGGAAAGCACAGTGCAGTAAATGGGCATGATTCAGGGATAATTGACAATCTGGTACCTAGAGATGCTTAGTCATACTTGCTATGGTTGGGCCCAGAATCCTTGGGAAGAAAAAGTTGCATTTCCTTACTTATTTTATGAAGAGTGGTTTAACAAACCACCAGGACTCTGAATCCAAGGGGAGGAAACTGCCTTTTTGCAGCTCACAGCCAAGCAGCTAAATCTTGAAGATGTGCAGTATTGGAACATATCTTCTCATGTATTTTCTTGTATAGGAGTAGTAAATTCGGGCTTGAAGTTCTTATGGAGGACTAATAGACAGACTGGCCTAATCTTTTTGAGATCAGCTTTAGGTTTTTCTCTCTAAAAGGGGACATGCTGGATGCCTTTCCAACATGGAATTGATTTTTCTTTTCCAGTTTGGGAGTGATTTTTTCTTGTGTCCTCTCTAAAGATGGAAAGCATCCTGTTTATGAGGCAGTCAGTTTTGGAATGGTGTTTGTTGTTAACATCTATATGTTGTCTGTAACCCAATTTTTGCCACTTCTTGCTCTGTAACCTTGTGAAAATCTTCCACTTTTTATCTCAGTAGTGTCAGCACCTTGCTGTTGTTTGCTTTATAGATAACTTCATTGAAGCTACAACTGATAAAATAATTAATAATTCATCTTTCTTACTACTTTTACTCCAGGTCTCACTATTAGCATCTGTTCCTGTATCCATTTTTTTTCTTTCACAGTTCCATACAGACACTCCCAGCCAATATCTCCAGTCCCTTTGTACATTCACGAGCCTGTCTGCTCAGTCCTTCTGAGGATGACCACCTGTATGCTTTTCCCCTGTCTGCTGACCACTTCTGTGACTGTTTTTCTTTCCCTATTCTGTTCCTTTGTATGTCCAGCCTTTCTCAGACTTGATTATACACCGAGTTCCCTTTTGTCATTCTCCTTCCAACAGGTATGAAACGTTACAGAACTGTTACACTAACAGTAGATGCACGTTTGTTAGCAGCATAGCTTTATTTATGTTAAAAAGCCTATTTTCCCTACTTTCTCTTCTTACAGTTAATTATCCTCCTTTATTAAAATGGTTGACAATGCTCACATCTGATGATGTGAGCAGACTTTAAAAAAAGCAAAATTTCATGGCAACTGAAGCCTTTATTTTTTTCCTTTGAAGTGTCTGTCATTCCATTTAGCATAAAAATAAAAAATATGCTGATGTTTCAAATAATTCTTCTTTTTTTAACAAATAATTTGTAAAATTTTGACCATATATTCAGCATATTCCTAGAATGTGAATGCTTATGTGTTTGAGAAATGCCATGCTGTAAACTTTTTCACTTAATTATATATAAAGCATGGAGAGAAATGAAATGTTTTATGTCACTCAGAGTCAAATTTGGTGTAGAAAACTTAGCACATCTGATTTTTTTTTTTTAAAATTTGCAAAGAAGAATCAACTTTTGCCACTAGAAAATGTGCTTCTGTTCACAGACAATTTTTTGTGTGGTCTTTCTTGGTGTTTCTGCTGTTAGCAATAGTGGGATCTCACCTGCTTCAGTCTTTCACTGTCCTGTTAACCTCATTTTGCTTCTGTTCAGTTTCACTTTGGTTTTAAGGCATTTCATCTTTGTGTCCAAATTCATTAGAGCCACTGTTCTGTCTTTTCATGGGGGTGCATTTTCAATTTCCATATCTTCACTTTATGTTTGAATTTTCATGCCTACTTTCGCTCTTTATCTAAAAAAGGCTGATGGATGATTATTGTATTTCTTGTGATACTTCGTGTGAGAGTAGAGCCTCTTCTCTCCATTTACTGACCTCTGGGGCTGGCTTGTCCTGTGTCTGTGAATTTGGATTATGGTGTTAAAGGCTTCAGTTCTTTTTGGAATTGTTTGTGATTCCACAACTCTTACAGAAACAAGACTATGTAGCAGTTCAGATAAGTATTAGTTTTGTTTTTCCAAATGCACTGCTGCTTAAATATTAGGATTTTTTAAGGAAAATTTAAAATGTTTCAGACCTTTTCTGTTTGTACTTGGAAGTATGCAAATTGAAAATAGTGGAGAGTCTAAATACAACTTTGTACTACTAGATCTGTTTAAGTATTTGTATTTATGGAGGAAAATTGACGTGTTGCTGTGGTCCAGGCAATGGTAAACTGATCTGATAAGTATAATTTCTGTGTCACAAATAACTGAAAAACAGGGAAAATCCCCTTTCTCTGGATAGATAGGATTAGACAACCAAATATTAAGGACTGTATTAATAGTCATTAATATATTGTAAACAATTGCATGGGTGTTTTTAAGCATAAGTAGCACAGAGAAGCGTGCAGAAGTGTTTCATGTATTGCATACGTATTTGGCAAGGTGTTGTTCACTTTGTAGTTAATTAAAAGTTTATTCCAATGAACTTCTGTAATTTTGCGAGACTATAAATTAAAAGACAAACCACAGAGTTACGACATCAATGGTTTTGGCCAGACTGAAGTGAAAACCAGGTATTCATCTGTTTCGTGGTTGACTCTTCTGAATGTGGTATAAGCTAAAGAAATTCAGTTTTTTTATTTTCCCTGGCACTCTCTGTGTTGGTGCTGCCTGTGTTAGGTCACCTGTTTAGCTTGTGTTCCTGGTTTGGTTCCCTCCAATTTCTGGGTTGGGACCAAAAGCGATGTGGAGGAACTGTTCAAGGAGAGCTTAGTTCAGTGTAGTTCATTCCACTTTCAGGCAGCTATGTCTTTCAGGTTTGTTTCTATATAACATAATTGTTAAACTGTTTGAAAGTCCAGGCTAGTCCTCAGTTAAACTTAGATTTATTTGTTGCACGTCCTGATTTACTTATAAATGATAGGTTTTAGCCTTATTACCTTTAAGGAGGTTTATTGCTAGAGTCCCTAGGATTCTGTTCAAGGTGAGGTGGATGTTAGGAGCTCTCTTCCATCTCTCTCTGGATATGAGATGAAGTCTTGCTCTTGGCTGCTGTGCTTGTGAACTTTTCTGCTATTTTCTGTCATTTTTTCAGGGTGCTGTTTAGGACACTTTCTGGTGTTTTCATCACCATAGAGGTGATGACTTCACCCAGAGTATCTTCCATAAAAGGAAGGGTGGTATTTTGGGGGTTTTTTTTTGACATTTTATAAATATGAGAAAATTAAGTATCAACAGATTCTTTCTCAGGGCATGGGTTGTGTTACTCTTACCTGTTTTCCTGAAGGCTGTTAAGTATTGCTGGTTTAATTTCTGTTAAATTTCCTTTGTAAAATAATCTCTGCTTTTACATATTCAAGTACTACTGTTAATCCGTGTCCAGTGTGTGGCAGAAAGGAGCCATCCCTAATATCTGGTAGTGATCAGTGTTTTTCAGGTATTAAAGGCATCTATTTCAGCTGCATCTGTAAGAATAGGTGCTTCTAAGTTGCACATTACAACCCTTGGAAGAATTGTGGGTGAAGTCTTTGAAGGTGATACGTGGAATACTGTGAAATGAGTCAGGACTACCATTGTATTGTTCAAATGCCTATCCAGTTCTGGAATCTTCTTACAGAATACACTGCAATATGAAACACAAGCTATATGTTCAGTATTTGTAATGATCAACTGGGAACTCTGATGTCTCTTTATGTGAATAAAATTTCTGTACCGCTATGAGCATGATCTTGAGATGTGGTCTAAAGTCTGCTTTAAACCATGTAATGGACAAACATCAGCTGTGCTAGTAATCCCCTTGGAAGGAATATGGAATTTTGAAATTCGTAATTATGCAAATATATTTGGAGACTTTTTTAAGTCTCCTTGGCTGTCTGGCTATAATAAAGTCTTGTTCTTAAGAGTATTGAGAGGTGAGCAAGGTGTAAAATAGTTTGGTTTTTTTTGCTGTTGTCACTGTGGCTTTCCTTTGACTTCTTTCTATTCACAGTGGCATTGGTTATGTTTCAGTTATCAACTCAGATAGTTTCTTCCATGTACTGAATGACTCTGAGTGATGACATTCATGTGCATGTACCACTTAATTTTAGTATAGCCAGTTCCTGGAATTCTGTATTAGTTTTCGGGTGATGCTCTTTTTTGATACTAAGATACTGCAGCAACTCAGGAAATATTTTGTAATACTTTCTAAAGCAGCAATAGCAAAAGAATTTTTGAAAAACTATTTAGGTTCCGTATGAGAGATTCTTACCTTCTTGTAAGAGATGAGATCTCGTCTTGGAAACTTGCAAGGGCAAGAATAATAAAATGGAAATAAAATAAAATTTTCCATACTCCATTAACTAATTCTTTTACAGAAATGGTAGTTGCTGCTAAATTGTTTTCAATTTACTGAGAATGTTTTTATCAACTAAGGTGGGTCTCCATTAGTAGAACAAACTTCTCTATTCTTTCTTGCTCATGGGCTTTTATCTACCTACCTTGCAATAATACTATGTGTGGACTAATGTTAGTGGAATACTCCGCACTTCAACAACTTGTTTCTGAAGTTCATAGAGGTACTTGGAAAAATAAAGAAAAAAATCCCCACAATCTTTCCATCTGTAGTTAACCTGTGATCTCCATTGTTTCAGGCTAAGAAAAATATTTTCATTGGTAAATCCTAAAGTTCTTGGAGTAAACTCCACTTGATGTTTTGTAGATGGGAAATGGGGAGGACATTTGGGGCTTTAAGCTAAACATTGATTAAATCAAAATCAGTGGAGTGCATAAGGCAGGAGGAGCCCTTGGTGCTGAATTCTAGTTTTGTCCTCTGCTTTGTGGTGGCATGGAGAGTACAACTGCTGTCCATCCCCCAGAAAGAAAAGGGAAGGAAGGCCCCAGGGCATTTATCTAAAGTTTGTGCTCTTCAGACTTAGTGTGGTGAAGTATGGGGAAGATTCTGCTGGAATTGATACAGATGAGTTTTGCTAGTGCAAAATATACTTGAAGGTAAAGAGAGAAGAGACAGGACTTGGAGGTTTTGTGGAGGTTTGGTTTTGGTTTTGAGGAGTACTGATGTTTAATTTCTATGCCTTTCTGCACATAAAATGTAATTATAAAAGGAAACATTTTAAACTCTTGAACTATCTTGTCCTTTCCTACTAACCCTTCCTGTTGCTTTTTAAAAGTAGAAGTGTCTTCATAGCTGAGGTATTCTGCTTGTGTATCAGTGCCATGGCTGTTATGGACCTGAGGAGGCTATCAGCTTTCAGTATATGTTTTATATACATCTATTGCAAAATTTAAAAGGCTGACTTCAAAACATACTTTTACTTTGAGATTCATTAATATTTGTGAAAAGGAGGTGTTTTACAGGCTTAAAATCATTTTTGAAAGTGCCCATAAGCATGTCATAATTATACTTTGTTTCCTCCACAGGCATTTGTAAAGGATGTGCATGAAGATTCAATAACAGTTTCATTTGAAAACAAGTAAGTGTATTGCTGATGTTGTACCTGTAAATGACAGAGTATCAACCTTGCATTTGATTGACCTAAATATGGCTTAAACTAGCTGCTGGCATGTTTTAAAGCTACATTTAGTATCTACTATTTCGTGACATTTCTGTATAAATGCCTTTAATGGTTTAAATTCTTTCAAGTGGAAAGCCACAGTAACATGGGATTTGCTGGGAAGATAATCAATCATGTTGTTACTGAATCTGTGTGATGACAAACCATGCTTGAGTAAGTCAACAGTTGTACCATTAATGACTCTTTCTCATGCAAATGTCTTGCCTTAGTTTTAGAAGATTACATTATTACAAAATTTGTTCTGTAGATCTTCTAATCTAGAAGCCAAATTTATCCAATCTCCATTAAAGAAATTGGAAATTAATACTGTATTCAGACTTGATCCTGGTCAAGTTTTCATAACCTGTAGTAGAACCAAAGAAAAAGAAGATACAGGCTTATTTTGAAGGAAATGTGCAAATGCATTATGAAGTGTTTTTTAATCTGTTTTTCTAACTTTGGGGCTAAAAAAAGGTACATGTAAATTGAGGAAGAACTTATATTAGAAGATTCAAAAGACTGCAGATCACATTGGTGTTTCGGTTAAGATGCTTAATGGTCATTTAGATGTGTTTTTTTTATTATGTATACATTGGACCACATTACCTTTAATACATATTTGCACAAAAGCTCCACAGTATTTGAAACTGTAAAATCAATAAATTAAAAATGTTTGATTTCTGTTTACAAAGATGAAAATATTTAGACCATTCACTGTGTTTTTATTTGTAGCTGGCAACCAGAGAGACAAATCCCATTCCATGATGTGAGGTTCCCACCACCTGCTGGCTATAATAAAGACATAAATGAAAGTGATGAAGTAGAGGTGTGTATGCTCCATTAACAGCTCTTGTCTTGGGAAGTGAGAGAACTCGCTGTGAAAAATGTCAGCCAAGCCACTGGAAGATTTGCTTCCATGTTTAGGTGATGTCACCTTTTTTGATTCCAAGAACTGCAGAAAACACAGCGTCAGGCACATCACCAAACCCAGTCTGGCAGTAGTATTCAATATTAGACCATGCATATTCCATGTACCACAAAAGGCAGTGTAAAATTCCATGTACCGTGAGCTTCATGCTGAGTTACAAATATGCTGCTCTACAAAAATGATCAGTGTTGTGTTGATTACAGACCAGTCCTTTTTAGAACTGGATTAATTCAGGAATAGGTGATGAGCTTTATTTCTTAAGCTGTAAGGTAATAATGTCTGTATTGCCAAAGCTTCAAGCTGAACCAGGTAATTTGCATTATATATGCATATACACAAAAACATAGAAATATGCGTGTATATGTAAATACTTACATGTATATGCATAGAGATTGACTTTAAAGCAGCATATTCCTAAGGCCTCCTTTATAAAATTGTAACACTTATTTTTATAATCAATATAAGGAAAGAGAACTTTCAAGATTTGCATTTGACTTGCATGCTCTGTAAGTTTTTAATTTGCAAGATAAAAAAATGGCAAAACTTCTGTAATGTGGATGTGGCTGATAGCATATATGTGCTAAAGAAGTGTAGATGTGTGCCCTCCCTCTCATCCACTGGTAGGACCTCATCAGACCTTCACACAATTAGAAATTAAACTGTTGATGAAATACTCACAGATGTAAAAGTCTGAATTACCTCTCTTCTGACTGCATGCAAGACTGAAGCAGCTAATGTCAGTAGATTGAGCGCTGTATTATTTTTTATTATTTATCTGTGCAGTCTTGCTGTTACATGCTTTCTGTGTTATGCTCAGTGATAAGACTTTATGTACTGAGATGTTTTCCTAGATTTTGTTCCTATGGAGTTCCTGATGATATTAGTGTCAACTTTTGTAATGTCTTTTAAGACTATAACTTATGTACTTTGTTCAGGTTTATTCCAGGGCAAATGAAAAAGAACCCTGCTGTTGGTGGTTGGCTAAAGTGAGAATGATAAAGGGTGAGGTAGGAGTATGCATATATACATATATATATTTTATATTTGCTTATACTTTTTTCTTTCTTTTCTGTTTATATAATGATGTGCACTGTGGTTTGAACTAATCTCTCTTCATTTTTTAAGAGTTCTTTGATTAGGACAGTTGCAATTACCATTAACATCAACCTGAGAAGTCAAATTTGACTTGTACAGTTAACAAAAGTACCTTTTCCTTAATAGTGTAATGCTCACTCATGTCATAAAATATGTGGCTTGGATGATTTTATTATTTTTATATCAGTTCTACGTAATAGAATATGCAGCCTGTGATGCTACATACAACGAAATTGTCACAATTGAGCGTTTGAGATCTGTGAACCCAAATAAACCCGCAACAAAAGATACTTTTCATAAAATCAAACTGGCAGTTCCTGAAGATTTAAGGCAAATGTAAGTACAAGCGTTTCTTTATAACTTGTTTCAGAATGTGGGTAACTTCTTAAGCCTGAGACAAGAGGAATAAAAATGGCTTTTTAGCACTCTAAATTAACTTTTTGAAATATAAGTGTAAAAAAATAAGAATATTGGAATGGTTATACTTCAAAATAGAAAAGGTGATTTTTGAATTGCAGTTTAGTCCTGGAGGAAGAAACACTTTCTTCAAAATTTTAAGTTTTGTGTGTGGTACAGATTAAGATTTCTATTCTTAGGGCTGTTCAGAGTGCACAGGTTAATCTGACTCCATTCTTGGTCAGCCTTTATTATTTGATAGTGGCTCTGGGAATAGTTGAGTAATAATGAAACCTCCCAGAGTAGGATACAAAGCCAGCTAGCTTTCTCCTAGACCCTGGCCATGTTGTCATACAGATAAAGCTCTGCAAGTCAGGTTAATACTGACTCCCCTTGTTTACCTTCAGGTCACTTTCTGCTTTCCTTAAGATACATGGAATGAGTTGTAAATTCAGGTTAGACTAAAACTTGCCAAAGTTAGTGTTACAGCATACACAGGTTCATTGGTGGTGAGTGGACACAGGAAACCTGGAGAAGCCAAGCACAGCATGAGATGAGCATAAGGTCATTAGAATGCTGCAGGGGTTCCCATGAAATCACACATTTTTATGGCTCATGATGTGTTTGAAATCTTCAACTTGCTGATTATAGTGATTATAGCTTTTTAATGTAGTTTTGTTTAACTTGTCATTTCACAGATATTCATACAGAAAATTTTTGAAATATTTCTAATCCTACTCATGTGAAAACGAATGAAAGAAAAATGAATAAAATAAATGATAACAGAAAAAAATAACACCTGCTTTGAAAGGGAAAGCTTGGAAATCTTTATTTACATTCTTTGTATTAAGGAATTACTCTTTTTGGCTATTAACCATAAATGCAGTGGTTACTGTTCTTAACTTTATAACATTTTTATCCTTAGGTGTGCCAAAGAATCTGCACATAAGGACTTCAAAAAGGCAGTTGGAGCTTTTTCTGTAACATATGATTCTGAAAACCACCAGCTTATTATTTTGGTAAGTACAACTGTTTTACTGAACTGTTGGCAGTGGGTTGTTTCAAGAGTCCATGTGTAAAGCACTGTTGTGTTTATTAATAATGCAGTCAATCAACGATGTAACCACAAAGCGGGCGAACATGCTGATTGATATGCACTTTCGAAGTCTTCGCACCAAGTTATCCCTGATACTGAGAAATGAAGAAGCCAGCAAACAGCTGGAGGTATGTTGGTTGTTTTCCCTGATGTAATTTGAGTGAAACAGAGAATAAAAAAAAAACCCTTGTGTGTTTCTTAGCTGGTAGGACTTGCATTGAGGCGAAAGTAAGGATGTTCTGATAATAATCTAGGTGTTAAAAGAGATGGCAGTGTCATCCAACAAAGATGTTTAAAGTTACAGAGCCTGTTATTTCAAAGGCTCATTTTTATCAGCAAGATTTTGTGGGGGATTAAATACAAAAATGTAGACACATGTACACATGTATTTCTTTCATATTTTGAAGCATAAAATAGTTAGCCATCATTGCACAAATAATGCCACATAGTCGGTAGCTTTAAAAATAGATGGGAGTGAATATGTCATGATACCAGATTGGTAGGACTAGAACTGGAGCTAGCAAAATAACACAGCAAAAAAGAGATGGAAGGGGTGAAAACTGATGTTGGTAGAAAGTATGAAGGGATAGGTTTGTCTATAGATAAAATGTTAGGAAATAGTCTTACAGCAGATACAGCTTCTGATACTCCTGTGACTGGTGAGTGGGTGTTGACTGGCAAGAAGCTTGAGTCATTTTTGTCCATGGGTAAAAGAAAAAATAAGAAAAGAAAAAGAGTAAATAAGGAAGGAATAAGGGGTTCTTCTTTATACATCAGAATTAACATTTCTTCATGGTTTTTCTCCTATCTACAAATTAGAAAAAATAGCAGTATTTCTGAAAACTTTTTAGATTCACTGCCAAGAATCAAAGGTACCACTTAAACCACTGTAACTCAGTTTGACAGGGGTGTATACCAGCAGTGTTTCTGCAGAGTGAGGTTTCATTCCCCCTTCCCAGGGGTCACAACATCTGTTTGAAGTGGGATGTCATGTTTAGGCCTCATATATCCAGTGGGTATACTCACTGTTACAAGTTTCATTTCTGTTGTTATCTCTTTAGTGTCCTGATTTCTGTGTTTGAGAGCTGAAATCCAAGTTTGTTTGGGTTTTGATTTTTCTCAAGATGAAGGACAGACCAATTTTTCCTCACTGGTGTTCCTAACTGAGCACCCCACTGTAGCTCTTCAGTAATCATTCTTTATCCTCACGAACTGACAGTTGTGTGGGCAGTTTACCTCTTGAAGTGCAAAGTATTATTTTGGAGGTGGGAAGAACAACAGGCTCTTTAGAGCTAATTCTCTTTACATGCCCCCACAAATGCATGCACCAACGACTGTTGTCATTGATTCCTTTCCCAAACTAATATTGGATTCTTCTTGTCATCGTAACACTGAATCTTTCTGCTGGTGTGAAAGTCTCAAACTTGATTTGGTTCTCATTAGAAAACCACTGCTGAATTTCAGTTTCTACCTAAGCAGTACTTAAGTAAAGGTTGTGAGATAAATACATTCAGTTAAAATTTGTGTGACAAAATTGGCTTAATTGCCAATTAATTTTCATTTTGGCATTTGTTTTTCTTGTATTTAGAATAAATATAAAATGAGTTTCATCCAAAGTGGAAAGGAAGAGCTTCAGATAATAGAAATCATACTCACGATTACTGTTGAGACACTGACATACCAACAGACTGCACGTGTCCATCTGCAGAAATAATATTTAGTGTACACTTTGGGCTTTACTGCATTATTGATAGTAGCTCACTGTTTCCATCAGATAAACCTTTCTATGTGTCCCATAGTCACTGAACTTTTAAAGTCTGCCAGTTCTTTTCTTCTAGCAGTTTTACCTGTTTTGTTTTCTGAGTCACTATCACCAGACTAACTTCTTTTGTTCAATGGAAGTATTTTCTTCCTATTTGTTGTACCTTTTTTTTTGCATATTATCTTCTTGACTTGCATGGCTCTAGTTCTCAAATGCGGCTTTTAGAGCATCCAAGTAAAATAACCAATTATTTCTCATTTACATTCTTTCCCAATGGGTGTGACTTAGCTGTTTTGGGGGTCTTTCACATACTAAAAAGCCTGAATTTACAAGTGTTTTGCATTCTGGTTTGTATTTTACTGTATCTAAGTAGAAATCATTTATGGCTGCTGTGTAGGTATTAATACATTACTTGCATAGAAGTTTCTTATGCATTAGTATTAGAGGGAAGTAGAGTACAGAATTTCTGATGTTCAAATAGAACACACTTTGTAATAGTTTGCAGAAAAGCTAATGTTGTTTTAGTGCAGGCATTAAAATTCTGGTTTGACTGTCAGAGCCAAGGTCCTCAGTGATGATGTAGTTTCATCTTTTAGACATGTTGTAGATAGTTAACAACTGATCATTGTCTTGGTCATCCTTTTCTCTCCTCTTACTTAAAAGATGTCAGCTAGTAAATCAGCATTTGGATTATCTGTTAGAATATAGAAATGTGAGCAATTAGAAATAACTTCTTTCCACGCTGTCTGTAATGTGGCTATTGCAGTGCTTGACAGTGCTCTCAGAACACTGAAGTACATCTGAAGTATTTCATAACACTTGGATACTTACACCACTATCCACTATAACCGGTTCTTTGAAACAGTGATATTTACCAACAGCTTTAAGCAGGGCAGGTCAGAAAGTGGTACCAGTTTAGCTGGAACAGTATAGGGCTTGTTGTGGGCAGTTCCTTGAACTCCTTACAAAGTTCTCTAAATGTCTGTAACGGTCTCATTTTGCTGACATTAAACTTCTAATTTGAAGTATGTCTTGACAGTAGTTACAGGTTTGATTGCAATGCAGAAACATGGACAGGATTATATATCTCGGCTTTTATCTTGTTTCTTCCTTGCAAAACACTCTTTCCTTAGTAGATTATCACAGCTGGAAATTCTCTGTCTTCCCATAATGCATTAAACTATTGTTCCTTTCCTGTGTTCTGTTACACTCATGTTTGTGAGTGCTCAGTATGACCCTTCTGTCTTGGCAGATGTGTGATTCCTGGATGAAATTCTGAACATGTTTGTTCTCTAAATTCAAACAGTTTTTGTGTTGTCATGCATAGGCACAGATTCTTCCTTTTTTTAAAGTGCAGTAGATACCCACAGTTGCTCTGTTTTATATAAAATTTTGTGTCAGTGGTTATTACAGTTTCACCCACCTGTTGTAAATGGTGCAGGTTTTTTTTGTCAGATCGTAAGGTTTGCTTTTATAATCACCACACTTACTATACCTTAATGAGTGCTGTCTTCTGTAGTAACACCTGATAGCTGTAGCTATTAAAGGGTAATTCAAAATAGAGGTGTCAACACAGCTAGAGGCCAGCCTTATGTTAATATTTAAAACACTTCATGAGGGAGGCTCCTTGGTATTTTTTGAAGCTAAAATAAGTGTGGTAAAGGGATTGATTAAATAAAAAGTAGGCTACGCACCTGGTTGAAAAATAGGCTTGAAATTTATGTTGATTTCTCTCTCCAGTGTACTGGAGAGACAATCAAAATGAGCTGACATTAGATTCTTCTTCAGAGTTCTAGGCAACTTGCATCCCGCTTCCATGAACAGTTTGTAGTACGTGAAGACCTAATGGGCTTGGCCATTGGCACTCACGGTGCTAATATTCAGCAAGCCAGAAAAGTCCCTGGAGTGACTGCCATTGATCTTGATGAAGATACTTGTACATTCCATATTTATGGAGAGGTGAGTTCCCATCTTTATCATTTCAGAAAATACTTGAAGGAGACAAGGAAACAAAAGCATTGGGGAAATTAATCTTGTTTCTTACACATCTTTCTGTTGTAGGATCAAGATGCGGTGAAAAAGGCGAGAAGTTACCTTGAATTTGCTGAAGATGTCATACAAGTCCCAAGGAATTTAGTAGGTATGTCAGTTCTGGAGGCTGCCTCTGTGATAGTAAGGAGAAATGCCTTCTGAGAACTGCACTGAACTAGAAGCAATGTGCTGATTTTGAAGTACAGAAGGCAGAATAATTTCTGTATTGAGCCAGACAATTAATTACTTTCACCAAACATGTCCAGAGATCAGTTCAGCTATACAAGAGATGAATCTGAAGTCTCATATTCTCCTAGTATGTTTTTAATAATTTCTTTGACTTATATTTGTCTTTTTTCACCTGTCCTTTTACAGTATGTTTAGAAGCACTGTGGGATGAACTAGGAGTTAGAGTGATGCAGAAAATCTAAAATACTTCAATTGCCAAACACTGAAAAAAGTCCTTAAGAACACATGGAGCCCTTGTATATGTGGATAAATCTTTTAATGAGCTTTTGATGCTACAAAGCAAAATAAAAATACATGATTTCATTCAGTAGATAAGAAAAGAGCAGAGAAAGTACTTTCTGGTATAACATAACCCTAAAGCAAATGTTTTAATAGGTTGTCAGGGAGTGTATGAAGGCAGGTGTTGAAGCAGTGTGAAATTTTGCAGTGGGACAAGTACTAAAGAAATGTGGCAGCTCAGCTCTGGAATTGATTAAAAGCAGTAGTTTTTCCCTTCCCTATTCCCTCCTGGTTTTACTGGTGATAAGTGAAAATGATAAGCTGCCATCATTAGTTTAATTTGAGGTCTTAAAGTCTGTTTCTCTTTAGAACTTAGCAATTATATTTTTTTGGCAGGTTTTCATTTCTACTCTTAATTCTTGACCTGGATCCTTTAGAATATAACTCCAACTGAACCCTGTGTTATGTCTGAACTAAGCTATGTTTAATAATTTGGCTTTTAAAATTTCTAGCAATGTGCTTTAAAAATGCAGAAGGCTTTTTTAGAGATATAGATAGATAGATACACACACACAGATTTTTTTTTTTTTTACTCTAAAGAAAATGCAAACAACCGCCTTTTTCTATTTAATTTTATTTTTTAAAATTGAAACTGAACAAAAAATCCAAACAAAGAAAAAACCCACCCAAGATGTTACTTATTTTTAAGACTGTATGGGCATTTGTATGTGAAAATACTTGTTGCCAAATCTTCACAAAAACTTTGATTGGAGTAACTGATGTAAGTTGTGGAGGTTTTAGGGGTTTTGTTTGATTTACTTTTTTAAATCCCTACCAAGGCTTTTTTACATTTATTAGTATGGTGTTGTTCCATTTGCCAATGATACATAATGAAATAAAGTACTCAGATAAAGTACTCAGAAGTAGTTCTTGACACTCAGAACAGCCTTTGTCAATGAGGAGGAACGTACTGGCCATATTTTGTCATGTTTTCTCACAATACTTATGTCAGAAAAGTTGAAACGCAAAAATGAAAATTTATTTAGCTTTGAATGAAAGGAGCAATAAGAGTCTGTTGTGACTAAAAGTGTGTCTAATTTCTTCTTCATGGAATAATTGTATCAGTCAAACAGTAGCTCTTACGCACTTGGGGTTTTTTACCTCCATTTTAGTGATGTTCCAATTAAAAAAGAACATATTTTAAGTTTTCCAGCAGTTTGTTAAATAAAAATATTTCTTTTTGTTACATGCAAAAAACATCTTTGACATCACTGTTCTCAAGCTTTCCTTGAAAGCTGTGACTGAAGGATGTGGCCCTCTCTCATCTCATCCAAGCACCTTAGTTTTCCTGCCAGTTTGCAGACAGCATGTTGTTTTGCTGAGATTGGAGAGAGCTAAATTTTCATTTTCCTTATCTCACCTTCTCAACGTCTGCTTCAGAAGATACATGTCTGCATTACTGGCGTTGCAGTATAATTTATTTCCATTTCTATTTTTGACTTTTTAATGAATTATAAACTACTGGCAAAAATGTCTAAAAACCTCAGTTTTAGAGAATTGTACATCTGCCTCAAACAGTATTTTTGGTACTGTTTCATCTGCTAAAATTTTTGTAAATGAACTATGTTTTGTTTACACAAGAAGTAGTTACAGCAAATGTTAAGGTACTTTAAAAGTATTTTTGTCTGTTTTGATTGGATATTTTAAATGCAAACAGAAATGTTTGTAAATCACTGAAGTTATTTTAAACCTACCAAAGCAAAGCCAAATAAGCATTCAAGGTACTGGGTATTTCTGTGATCAGTGTGTTTTATAAGTTAACACCCCAAGCTTATGTGGACATTTTAGTTTGTGGCTTGTTAGCTAAATCTTTGTTGTAGAGGATTAAGGCATTTAGGACAAGTTCTTGCACTGGTACATAAACAGTCTTATCTAATTAGAATACAGCAATACTCTTAAGTTTGGGGGAAAACCATAAAGGTGGAATGTTCTGTATGTTCTTTCTGTAGGAAAAGTAATAGGAAAAAATGGAAAACTGATTCAGGAGATAGTGGACAAATCTGGCGTTGTAAGAGTGAGAATTGAGGCTGAAAATGATAAAAATATTCCACAAGAAGAGGTATGTTTTCAGTTAATTTAATTTTTCTTTTTGTTAATTGCTTATATTCTACCCAGTGATAAAATAAATTCTTCCTTATATCTTTATAGTGGTAAGATAAATGTAGATTAATGTGTTTTCTGATGGATTCTACCGTTTCCTGTTAATGCTGAGGGGCAATTTTATATAAATTCATCTTTTATGTGTTAGAAGAATGCTTTGTGAAATTTGTTGGTGGTGCACCTTCTCAGAGATTTCATGTTGTTCCTGTTGGAAGCAATGATGTGCTAGGCTATAAACCCATATGTGTGAAACTTGCTGGTTTCATTCATTAATCTGCTTTGATTTTGATTTCTTAGGGTTTTTACATGGTTGAATTTTTCATTAGCAATTTCTTTTCTTGAACTTGTGCCTTATGTTGCATCTCTGTTTTTAAAAAATATTACCTAGGTTCACAAGAGCCTGTAAATTGTAACCTAAAGAAAAAACATGCACCAACATTGTGAAACTCCAGGTTTGCACAGGAAGGCCGTCAGCCTTGTAAAAGGCCTGAATGAAATCTCAAACATTGTAATATGAGGCACTTCTGTGTGGGGCTGCATTGAGGGGCAAGGTTGTGGTATGCAAAAAAAACGTACAGCATGAAGGTTTTAACATCTCCATGCAGAAAGACTCCCTGCAGTTTCAGATGTGAAATGTGCTTGAAGAAAACTGAATTGCCTTTCATTTACCTCAAAATCCAAATATGTACCAGCCAAGAACCTTTGCTACTTTGGATATGCTATGAAATACGGTTTCTGGAACACTTACATTCTTGCTTGAGTAGTTACTTCCTCTGCTGTTTTATCACTGTAAGACTTACAGGAAATACATAATCCAGTTTCCATCTTTTTGTACAGAGTGGCTAAGCAATTAACTAAGGGCTTTTTACTGTTTTACTAGTTTTACATCTCTCTAAAAAGGTAAATGTTGAATATTTGGACTTAAAGGTTTCACTGGTCTGTAGTATTTAATTTCTAAAGATAAATTCCTGCAACATAAAATGAAATTAGTTTAATAAGCAAAGGAGTGCTACTATTGCTGCAGGCTAGAGAATCACAGAAGGGTAAAAGAGCCAGTACTCATGGCTGCAGGGAGTATGTCTGGCTTTCTTGTAATTCTGACTTGAAAAAGCTGATTTGCTTACATTTTTCTGTCTAAAATGCAGCTTCTAAGGATTATCTTGAAAGGTCTTTTTTACCTGTCAAGCTCTGCATTCATACTTCTGTTTTACCTGTTAATGACATTTCTAGCACTGGCATTGCTTGCACTGCTTGATGTATTAGTTGTGTCATGCCAGATGCAATACAGAAATCTGAGATCACTCTTTTAACAGGTAAGAATTAGTAAGTAAATTGAATGTGGCTTTATTTCAGCTATGAAATCCAAATCATGTTCCCATGTGTGAATTCAGATATTGCAGCCCTTCTTCTTGTAGTAGAACAGTAGATCAGTTAAATTTTAATACAGCATTTGGTTCTTTTTATGTGAGTGAGATGTTAGAATATTGCCCATTAGTTTCAGGTGCAGTTTTATACATCCCATAATTTTATAACAGGCTTTCTTAAGGCTTTTCATATTTTAAAATGAGATAGGTGCTGTTTGTTCCAGTAATATATATTACTTTTATCTCTAAATTTATTACACGTGTAAGGTCTGCTCAGTATTCACCACTGCAGCCAAGTTGAACATAGGTACTTCTGCTTTGAAGACAAAAATAAGGTTCAATAAATAAGCACTTTGCTGCTTTTGTACTGCTGAAATTGCCTGACGTGTTTACCAGCTCATATTCTTAATAGCTTGCATTGTTATACCTTGAATCCACTGCCAAAAGCAACAGCAAGCCATTTCCTTAAATGCCTTTTTAAATCATCTGTCTTGTCATCGTTTAATAATTGATACTGTGAGCTAGTTAGTGCCAGTTTAGTAGAAATTTCACTGCTCTTTATCAGGTTGTATAAAATATTTATGAAACTTTAAATACCCCAGATAATAAAATATTTCAGTCAACAATGCCAGTGGCTAAAGAATTTCAAACGCTCATGAAAGTCAGTGTTAATGTTGAGGTTCCTTAGGACTAAAGGACTGTGTATATATTATTTTTCCTGGTTATTTAATGTAGATGTGTAAGGTCTATGTAAGGTTTTTGTCTGTAAAAGAAAGGGAGGGGGGAAGAAAACCAAACACAACCTTAAAAGTGGAGACAAATTATAGACTGCCCACTCCTGGGCAACTTCAGCATAGTGTGCTTTTTAAGACATTGTTGTCCCAAATCATTTCACTTCTGCAGCAAACCTTCCTTTGCAATGCAGTTCTGTAAAGGGTGTGAACAGTGAAAATTAAAGGCTGAGATGAGATAGCAAAACAGTGTTTGAGATAATCAGTAGGTGTGCCATGCTCTGGTCTGCAGTGGCATGGGCTGTAGCAGCTGAGTGTTGAAGATGCTCAGGTTAACATCTGCAGTCCACTGTGAAGCTTCTGCTGCCCAGATGATGCTGCAGCTGCTGGAACAGTCAGTTTCACTCCTTGGGCCTGTGTGGGCTGCACTCACACCTCTGAAATGCTGCATGGACCTGTCTTAGTGTCAGAAGTCAGAAGTTGTAGCAGAGAAATTGTCCTTATATTGCTAAAATTTACTTTGTTTTCTACACTTGGTGAGGTGCTTTTCACCTGCTATGGCTGCCTAAGTTAATCTTTGTGTTTTGTCTCCTGATGTCATCATTTCAGACTTTAGAATTTCCAGATTTATATTTTCCATGTATTTATTGAATCGCTTAATATGCTTGAAGGGTAGAAGAACTGTGAGCTAGAAATCATCACCTGAAGTATTCTTTCTTGAATATTTTTTGTCTTCTTTTTAACAACTGTAGAGATCTTCAAGAAGGTTTTGTTTTGTCACACAATGTGAATTTGATTTACTTCTTTAAAAGATCAGAAGTAGTCCAAAAGCAGCTGGTGTGAGAGAATGGATGTGATCAGCAAAGGTGGTATTAATTTGAAGGGAGGAAGCATAAAGTGTTCTATATTGATTCCTTTTAACTTGTTCAGAAAAATAAATATTGACATTGTGATGCAAATGATTTAAATCTGCCTATTTAAAAAAGCACTTTGCCTAAAGGGAATTAGACTACATGGTGTAGTCAATATCAGAATTAAAATTTACTGTTATCTCACTTTATCATTTTTGCTTATGCATGGCATAAGAATTATTTTCCAGTTTTACAGTAATAAGTTTGGTTCTCTTCAAAATTCATATTCATATGCCTAATCAATAACCAAAGCCTCTTGTTACTGTGTTTCAGGGCATGGTACCATTTGTGTTTGTAGGAACCAAGGATAGCATCACTAATGCAACTGTTCTTCTCGATTATCATCTTAATTATTTAAAGGTGAGAATAATGATGCTCTTTTACTACTGATTTTTTTCTATCAATACTTAAGATGGTAACAGTGTGATGATGATAATCTGTTCAGGTCCTGAGGCTGTTAAAAAATTAGTATTATAACAGGTTTTCTCTCTAAAAATTGAGTGTTTTTAATAAAGGAATAATTTGTCTGAAGAACGGGAAGACAAATTTTTTCAGGATGCAATTTACAATAGAGTAAGAAAATTAAAAAAAATCTGTGTCGAAATGTGCAACCATCTTCATATATGAGAGTGTACTCAGTCCTTCATGCAGCTGCAGACCAAACAGCCTTCCATGCACAGTCTTGTACAGAGTGGGCAGTTTTTTTAATGCAAAAATGCCACACTGCTTTTTCTGTAATTAATTGACATTTCATACCTGAGTATGTTTTGTAGGCAACTCAGCTTTATATGCTGAGTAACTTCCCCATTTGCTTTCTGTAACTTCCCCAGTAGTGTGTGATGAGTGGAATGTTGTATAGGGAGCAAAAAATATCCCACATTGTTGCTTATAGTTCCTTGTGCCAGGTGTAAAGAGATACATAACAGTACATCAACATCAAGTGTACTGTATCAGCTCAGAGTCATGAATTTCTCTGTAAAAAGAAAAAAGCAGACTTGGCTGGAATGACTGTAGCGAATTTTCAGGCTCTTGAGTGGAAAGACTAACATCAGGATTCACAGCCCCAGACTGCAGGAGGGTGGATTTTTGCGTGTTCAGGGATCTCTTTGGAAGAATCCCATAGGATACATTCCTGGATGGAAAACAGGTTTGGAAGAGCTGATTCTTGAACCATCACCTTCTCTGAGCTCAAGGATACTGCATCTTGATATGCACGGGTTCACTCAAAGTTTAGAGTAGGTCTGCAGGGATCAGCAAGGAACCTGTGGCTAAATACATACAGAAAAAATGAGGATACAAGGAGTAAAGTAAGGACAGGTGACTCAGATGGAGTATAAAAGCTCAGTTTGAGTGGTCAGGGATGAGTTTGGGAACGCTGAAGTCCACCATGAGATGAATATGGCAAGGGATGTGAAGGCAAACAGGAAGGGCTTCTGCAGGTGTGTTGGCAGCCAAAGGAATACCAAAGAAAATACAGGCCTGCTGCTGGATGGAGGAGGGAACTTGCTTACAAGTTACAGGAAGGATGAGACACTGAATGTCATCCTGAGTTTTGGGGTTTTTATTTAAAAGATTTGCCCTAAGGAACACCACCCCCCTGATACCAATGGGAGAGTCTGGAGCAAGAAGTCTTAGTCTTCCTAGAGGAAGATTAAGTTAAGGAACATCTTAAGGGGGAGAGAAGAGATACATACCAAGTCACTGATGGGGGTGCATTCCTGAGTACCAAAGCACTTTAGCAAAGTCCTAGCTGGACTAGGTGACCTGCAGAGGATGCCTTGTCAGACTGAAACTTCCATCAATAGATTTCTCCCTAATTAAAGAAAAAGAAAAGGGGATTGCCACTCTGATGTGAGCTAGATAACATCTGAAACTGGCAAAGGTACTCCTTGAATATGCCTTGCTGTATCTCTTCTTCCTAATTGTGTACAGTGAGGGTGCTGTGTGCTGGTGCCTCTGTGCCTGAGTTACAGCACTTTTCTCTATATGCTTTTATGCTTCCTCCCATTCCTAATACTGTTCATTATCATTATGTAGGATTTAACAGCAGAGTGCCTTTTTATGAAACAATCTGTTACATCAGAATTGTTTAATAACTTTGATATTTATTATGTGCAGCAGTGTAAAGAGCTCGTGTTCCGATCTGAGTGCTTTTTCTTGATACGTGTTTTAAACAAACCTAAACTTGTCAACTGTGCCACGGGAAGAATTGTGTTGATGGCACACAGAGTTGAAGATTCGAAAGTCTTTCTGTTAAACAGGTTGCTGTTTGAGTATTAAATAGATGGTCAGTTGCAATATTTCAGTGCTATTTCTTACTGAGACCTGCATGTGTGCACATGCAGATGGTTAAATAGTGGTTGTACATGACTTGCTGGGCTTGTGTTTGCACAGGAAGTGGACCAGCTGCGTTTGGAAAGATTGCAAATTGATGAGCAACTGCGACAGATCGGAGCTACTTCCAGGCCCCCCCCCAAACCGTACGGATAAGGACAAAGGGTACATGAGCGAGGATGGGCCGGGCCTCGGCCGCGGCAGCCGCCCCTACAGAAACCGCGGGCACAGCCGGCGCGGGCCAGGGTATGCTTCAGGTAGGTACCAACAGGGACACTTGCACTTCTCACAGTGGCCTGCTGGTCCCGTAATTTCTTGGAAAAGACTGGACTTAGAGCTGTTAATAGTGCAGTTAATATTGAGTATTAATATTGGAAGATTATATAGAGCTTTATGCTGTAAGAATATAATTGGAAGTGTACTGCTGCCCTGTAATCTACATTGTAGATTTTTTTTGATATTCAGAAAAGCTGCTGTGAAATGACACTATGTCTTTTGGGAACTTTTTGCATAGAAAGAGTAGGAAGTCGAATTCTTAGAAGTTGAAATAATGTTTCAGAGATTCAACTGATATTAATTACAACTGATTTCCATGCAGTTCCTGCTTCTTACAGCATGTTTGTGTTTTCTACTTTAGGGAGCATATCTAGTTATTCCATAACTCCTTACAGCAAGGATTGTTATTTTATCTATATTTCGAACAATTCCTGACAAGGAATTCTCAGTTTTAATTTAAGCCTGTGTGAGTCTATCCTAATATAAATATTTATAGATGAAAATACTGTGTAGCTCAATTTACAGAAAAGCCATTTTCTTCATATTAAATTGAACTTGTTTTTTTACTAGAAAACCAAATAGTCACCAAAATAGTGTGTTATTCTTTGAAGCCTTGGATAATTCATTAATGAATAGTTTTCCAGATTGTGCTTCAGAGCAATTTATTACTTCTTTATCCATAATGTAGGTCAGCTGGTGTTTGTCCTGACTGAAAGGCCTGTAGTGTGAACTTTATAAGAAAATCTTAGCTTACGTTCTGCATAATACAAAATTAATGGTTTCGTGATGTTTGCTATTTTTAGAAGATGTGATCTCACCTTGCTAATAATATGGGATATGGGAGGAAAAATGGGGAAAGAACCAGCTTTTGTCCACAAAGGTGATTTGTTGGAAAAATTGCAATGGCCGTTTATTTGATTTGATACATTTCTAGCATTTTGACTTTGTTCTCTGCTTTTGTAGTCTGTTACAGGCTGTTTCATGATGGCATTTTTTTCTTTTCATAGATGAGATGCAGTGGTGAGAGGAGACAGGACAGGTTATATTCAGAACTTTCAGTTATAGAAATACGATGGAGTCTAGTCTATTACACTTACGTTTTACTAGACTTTTATTACATTTTGTATTGTGTTCAGTAATCTGTTCATATACTGGTAACACCAATTTTAAGCATGTGGCACAATTAATTATTTAGCCTTAAACACACAACTAACTTTTATTAGTCTGTCTTGAATTTTGAAGAAGTAATATATATTATGCACCTTTCTGTACTATGTATGTTATAGTGGTTGGGAGGCAGAAACATCCTAAAACTGTCCATGAACCAAAAAAAAAGAAAAAATTTAAATATATAATTTTGCATTCTACTATAGTAATTTCATGCTAAGCTACACTGGCGTGTTTGGATTTTTTTCATCCTCTTGATAGGAACTAATTCTGAAGCATCAAATGCTTCTGAAACAGAGTCTGATCACAGAGATGAGCTGAGCGATTGGTCGGCAGCCCCGGCAGAGGAGGAGCGGGACAATTACCTTCGCAGGGGGGACGGGCGGCGGCGTGGAGGAGGCGCCAGAGGCCAAGGCGGGAGGGGGCGCGGAGGATTCAAAGGTAAATGCACACTCCTTTTGGAAACAGCTGTCAGTGTGAGAGTCCTAAAGCTGGCTTACTTCTGCCACCTGCTCCTTATCTCATCTGCTCCAACTCCCCACCTGCTGGCCTCTGCTGTGACTTCTCTTTGTCGGTCTTTTAAATTAGTATTTGGTTTTAGATGTGTTGAACATTGAGCAGAGGGGACTAATTCTTTTTTTACCTGCTTTATTTCGGGGGCATTTTCTCTATCATTTGTTTTCATAAAATGCCTCTTGGCTCAAGTTT
Organism: Certhia americana; assembly: GCA_018697195.1. Taxonomy (NCBI): domain Eukaryota; kingdom Metazoa; phylum Chordata; class Aves; order Passeriformes; family Certhiidae; genus Certhia; species Certhia americana. The sequence continues at coordinate 12,895,324 of CM031880.1, forward strand.
GTGGCCTGTGCCGTCACACATGGACATCAAGGAATCAAACTCTAATTTGTCAGTAGACACAGAAAAATCTTCTAAAATCTGTATTACTCAGCTCTCCATATTCACATCTTGTATTTGATTTTCATGGAACAGGATAATATTGTAATTTATGTGTTCAATGGAAAGGACCAGGCAAAAAGTCAGATGGGATAACTTTAAAAAGTTAAATACATATACTTGAACATAGAATGATTTCTTATATTTATTTGTTTACATATGATGTTTCATTATATTTATTTGTTGAAATACTTTCCTCTGCAGCTCTGCTTATTTCTTTTTAGATATTTCAAAATATCCAAATCCACCTATCCAATAGTTTTTTTCAAAGCATGGGTTCTGCTTAATAAGACTTGTTTGTAAGAAGGTAGTATATAATTTAGGAAGCCTATAAGTCATTGAACAATGTGAAGGTATTAAACACTGCTGATTGTGTACTTCTCTTGCATGGGTTAATCATTTTGAGAAGTGGGGTGTTTTAGTCAGCAGTCAGCCTTTTTTTTTTCAGTAGTCAGCCTTTCTTAAACTGTGGAGGTTTTAAACACTGAGGTTTCATCTGCATTATCACCTGAGAACATTTTCTTTAGTGATTCCAGGCCCATAGTTTAAGAAGTATTGTTATATGTTAGTAGTAATACTTGTTCATGAGACAGAAAGTTCTGAATTCCCTACTGAGTTGTATAAAATTTAAGCGGCAGATGATCTCTGTTGAACAACTTAGTTGAGTAATTCTTCTTCCAGGCAATGATGAACAGTCGCGAACAGATAACCGTCAGCGTAACTCAAGAGAGGCAAAAGGGAGGACAGCAGACGGGTCTCTTGAGGTAACTCTTCTCATATGGGAATTTTGTACTGTTAAAATTGCATTGGGTCATGTAGTAATGATAGTCATCAAGGCTGTGAGTGACACAGTAGCCCTGTGGTTCCATAATCTGTGACTCCCTAATCACATCTACAGAAGTTGCATTATAAAGTGACACAGATGCTCAGGACTCTAAATATATCAAGCTGTGTAAAAATGCAATTTCATAATGCTGTTTAGCTCTGTCTGGTGAAAAACTGATGACAAGTCCCAAGGATTTACTAACCAGCTTGATTACAGTCTCTGTTCCTACTAGTGCTTTGGTTTTAGCTTTTATTTCTTGCTGTGTTGTGTATGGTTGTCTACCTTCTATGTACCTAAGGGAAGAAAATCCTTAGCCCTATATAAAGAGTATGTGTTGTAGCCAGAGTCCTCAGAGTAAGATTAAACTTCAGAAACCACCTTCACTGCTAAATTAAACTTCTGCAATTGAAGGCTTTTCAGTCTAGAAAGTAAGTTGAAAATGCACAACAAGAAACTTTACAAGTAACAAATTTGAAATACCTTGTAATCTTAAAAATATTTTTAAGTATTTTGTGAAGATACTTCTACATTTTTTTCAAATGTTTTGTTTCATGAAGTTATCAGGCTGATGCCTTATGTATATATGTTAAGTTCCCCTCACATGAAAACTGTACTTGCTTCAAGTGGTAGTTTGGGAACCTTCTACCATCTCTTATCACATAGGATGAGTTAAGATGGAAGAAGCAAAGAGTAGCTGCAAGCTGCTGCCTCTGCATGGTGTTACCAGGAATCACAAGTCCTGGTAATGTGGAATTCTATGGGACATAGAGATGACTCAGCTTAGATTTTAGAAATCATGGTTAAGAAAGGGACAGAATGGAACAAGTTACCAGGTGCTTAGTTTTTGAAATGTGAGTGCTGAACTTCAAGGTGTAGTAATCAAATATGCATCTGAAATGCAAATAATTGACTTCATAAAACAAAAAACAATGGCCATGTGAGTTTTATAATTAATTAGTAATTACCGTGCGAAGTTTGAAGCAGGCAGTGAGGAAATGTGGTGCTGAATAAAACCCCCATAAGGCACTTAGACCACGGGGGGTTTAATCTGTTGCTCCAAGGTTTGGATGCAGTGCCATGTTTCAAGAAAGTACGTACTTGCATGTTGTTCAAATCTGGCTGATGAAGTTGTAAAAATCTTGTTACATATCAAGGAATAAGCATTTACCCCCTTTTACAAGCATAAAAATTGGCTTTTAACATGCTCTTTTGAAATTTTTTATGACCATTTAAAAAGGCTGCAGAAGTTTTTTGGGTGTTTTAAATGGATCTTTTTTTTTTTTTCAGATTCAAAAAAGGTCTGAGTAGATTTTTTTGATATTCAGAAAAGCTGCTGTGAAATGACACTATGTCTTTTGGGAGCTTTTTGCATAGAAAGAGTAGGAAGTCAAATTCTTAGAAGTTGAAATAATGTTTCAGAGATTCATCTGATATTAATTACAACTGTTTTGTGCACTGGACATTTTTCTCTTAGCCTCCAAGGCTAGGTAGATGGAAGAGGATTTTTTGGGTCCTAGGTATGTGGCATTTTTGAACAGGAGAGAATTTATGCGCTCCCCTGCAGCTGGACACATTTAACAAAGCTGTGAGGGGCTGGCACTATTTGCTCCTCCCAGATGGCCAAGGTAGAGAACGCCCAGGGGTGGAGGAAAGGAGAATGCTGTATATAACTCTGAATTGTTCCAGATCAGAATTGACTGCAATAATGAAAGGAGTGTCCACACTAAAACATTACAGAATACCTCGAGCGAAGGCAGCCGGCTGCGTGCAGGCAAGGAGCGGAACCCGAAGAAGGAGAAGACGGACAGCGCAGACGCTCAACAGCCGCTGGTGAACGGAGTCCCCTAAACTGCATAACTCTGAAGTCATATTTCCTATACTGTTTCAGTAATTCCTATTCCATGTTAGAGAAACTTGTTAGGCCAAAGACAAATAGTAGGCAAGATGGCGCAGGGCATGAAATGAACATATGTTCTCTGTTAGCCTTTTTTAACATCAACAGTATGCAGTTGTTTTCAGAATAAGAAGTTATTCAAATATTTGCATAAAAATACCTGAACTTCTGAAAATTGCTTCCAAGTACATATTGCAGTTCAAACGATGAGAGATTCTTTTTTGTTTGTTTTAAAAATACTGAGCTGTGCATTGGTAAACTTTCTGTTCAGTTGTACCATTTTAACACATCGGGTCAAATTCACTGCTCAATTTCAATTTTCAGAATAAATAGTGTTTGCAGTAATCAAATTGGCTTCTGTTTTCAATCTAACTTACCAGTTCTTCATGAAATGCTATGTCGTTTTATGTCCTGTGTCAGTTCACATTCTGGTCCACCTTTTTCAATATTTTGGTGGACCCTGAAATCTGTGTAATGTAACAATTGTCATTTTCATTAGCAAAAAAGTTGTATGATCTGTGCCTTTTTTATATCTTGGCAGGTAGGAATATTATATTTGGATGCAGAAATCAGGGAAGATGAGTTGGTAACACTAAATGTAAAATATATGTAGCAATCCTTGTCAGACGTTAGTACTTTATAGACAAGTGCATGCTTTCCATAATTTTTTCCTTACATAAACATTCAGTTAGGCAGTTATAAGAATAGGAAATTTATTTTGCACTGAAGATTTGGCAAATAGTGTTATTGAAAAAGGGGTGTAATTTTTTTCTTTGTAGGCAGTACAGAAGCTTTTTTTTTAAAAAAGAAAAACTAAAAAAAAAAAAATTTCCATTGTGGAAAACTAAAAAACTCATTGTTACTGAGGGAACAAGTGTAACATGTTCACAAGCTAGTAAGGTGTGCCTGCTGTTTGGCCAGATGACCAGCCTAAAGCATTGATGGTTTTCATCGTCCCAAAATTTTTGAATTGCTTCTTTTAATTTGGGGGCTATTTCAGGAGCGGTGAGAAGAAAGTCACCACATGTCATACCCTGGCAAGTACAGACAGCTAGAGTAGCTGAGAATATTGAAAGTAAAAAAAAGTTCTTCATATTTTGAGCTGTAAGGTCCTGATTACCAGCCAATATGAAGAATGTCACAGAATTTGATCCAAAGTGCAGCTGTACACCAGGGAAGGGTGGGAAGCAGTGGGAGGTGCTGTGCTTTCTTTCATTTCTGACCACACATTAAGCTTACTGGGCACAACTGCATAAGGACCTTCATTTTAGTCCATTTTTGTTCAGATTACTCCAGAAGGAGAGCCACTGTTTATGTACAGAATTGTACAAACTTGACCTTGCCTCTGATGTATTTTGTGAGTTTTGTTTCCTTGCTTTCTTCATTCTTTTTTTTTTTTTCCTTGCATACAGGTGAGCATACTAAAACTGGCAACGAACTGCACATGATTTAACAAATATAAAAATGTCTTAAAAAGTATTGCCAAACATTAATGTTGATTTCTAGTTATTTATTTTGGGAATGTATAGTATTTGAAAACAGAAATTGGTACCTTGCACACATCATCTGTAAGCTGTTTGGTTTAAAATACTGTAGATAATTAACCAAGGTAGACTGACCTTGTAATGTAACTGCTCTTGGGCAATATTCTCTGTACATATTAGCTACAACAGATTGGATTTTATGTTGACATTTGTTTGGTTATAGTGCAATATATTTTGTATGCAAGCAGTTTCAATAAAGTTTGATCTTCCTCTGCTAACTGATGTTGATGCAATCCTTATGAATGATTGCTTTAAAAAAATCTCAACTGACAGAAAGTAGAAAGTGTTTCTTTGTTTCAGACTTTCACTGTAGCCATTGTTTATTTACACATTTTAGAAAAGTCTCTCAAATATTTCCAAATTTCAAAAAAATATGGCACAAAATGCTCAAGAAGACACAGTCTCCTCATGGAATGGCACAGTACCTGTTGAGTGGTTACACTTCATACACTCATTTCTCATGTTCAGTGGTTGAGTTCACTAAGGTGCTAACCCAGGTAAATGTGAAATTACTAAGCCACGGTCTGACTAATTGGCTGCATTCCATTTTCAAATGGGTTTTGGGGTTTATGACCTTTTTCAGTATTTGTGGACTTAACATATAGCCCTTTCAGTTCATATTCCAGTGATTTTAAATGTTATTAAATTTCAACAAATTACCTGTGAATCTAAATGTACACTTTCCTTTTGAAAAGTCACGGTGTTAAAAAACTTGAAAGTGCAACAAATGTCTGATGCTTGAGTTCAGGTCCGTCCTATTGGTAACTATTATAAAGTATGGTCTAATGAATTAAAATTATTTTTAAAATAAAGTTCTTTGAAAGAGTGAGAGGTATTTGTGAATCATGCCAAAGTCTAAATTCAGTAAGGTTAAGCTCAAAGTGTATGAATTAACAAATGCTTAAAAAAATAGAAAGTTTATGTTTCTGTTGTTTACTGAATGCATTTTTGTTAATGGTGGTGGGGAGTTAAGATTTTCAGAGTTGTTATTAAAACTTTGTCAAAGAAAAAAATCTCTTAGCTTTTTTTAAGCAGATAAAAATCTCTTTAAGAGCACTCATGAGTTCAAGAAGATACTAGGTTTAGTTTTGTAAATACGGAAGTTATTTGAATTAGTTACTGATGAGCTTTTTCAGCCCTTCTTTGTCCCTAATACCAAATATTGTCTACCATGTCCAGGAAGGACATTGAATGCTGTGAATATGGTACTGAGTGTAGACCCTGCTTCTTCCTATGAGCACTGACTGTGAAAGGCAGCTTGCTTTCCTGAACTGCAGTATGTTTCCCTGCAAAACCCTTCAATATTGAATATTAAAAGGGAAAATTTTAGCTTCCAGTGTGTATTCCTCAGTCATTTCAGGAGTCCTGCTGTACAGTTCTGCTAAATTCTCTGCTAATCTGCAAGAGAAGATAGGTGTCAAATATTTTTATCCTGTGTATTTTTAAAGATTTTGCCTATTTCCAGAAGCAGCAAGACTTGGAGTGGAATGCCTGTAATAAGGGGGGTTGCTGGTTCTGCTGGCTACTTAAAAGAATTTTTTAAAAAATGACAAGGCTGAGCTTGTTTCCACAGTAGCATGTACTAAGCTTGTTCATTATTCACTTGAACTTAACAGATTTTCATCCTAGAAGATGCTAGTCAGAGTCTTTTCCAGACATTCACACCCACAAAAATTGGGGTGACTAGGACGTTTGCATTGTTAAGGTGTTAAGGCAGCTTAGTATATGTTAGGAAAAGTGAGGTTAGACCTCCTGAGCTTAATGTTCTGAATAGGTTCCACTTTGATCACAAGGTTCTCCTTGCCAGAGGTTCATTAGACTTAAGCACAGATGTGGGTTTCACATGGTATTTTTATGCTGTGATTTACAGAAACAGCTCTTTACTCTTTGGCAGTGAGAGGACTGGATCTTTTGCCTGCATCAGGGGATGAATCTGGTTTTCTATAAACAATTTTTTAAAATGCATTGCACAAGTGGCACTTGTGCTTTCACAGTTATGAAGGTCATTCATCTCAAACAGTTTGATAGAAATAATTTCTGTTAAACCCAGATGAGTCAGTTTGCCATGATTATTTTTTTTACATTGTTTAAAAATTACAATAGACTTTAAAGCAGTAATTTTTGTGCGCTTTGAGTACTGCATGGAATTGGATTATAAGAGCAACAATCATAGGTAATTTTATGTATCTACTGAAAACTCAGTAGGAGAATATGTTCACTTACAATTTTGAACTGAATTTAGGAAACTAGTTTCCAATAAAAGCAGTTAATTTAAAACAAAAGCTGATCACATGGATATAGTCTATAAATCTGAAGAACTTGACTGTTGCAGAAATGGTATAGCAAACATTAGGCATGGTTTGGGGTTTGGATGTGTTTTTTTTTGCCTGGTGCGCTCAGGCTGAGCCTCAGGTGTACACTGCAGCAAGGGAAATCAACACTCCTAAATGTAGTAAAATCAATTAAGTGTTCTATTTAAAATGAGGGGGCAATTTTATGTGATTTTTAGCAGTCTGAAAAATCCCCTGTCAGAAATGCATCGCACTGTCTGGAGTGCTACATGAGCTAAATCAGCATGGAAAATCTCACTTTCATGTACATCACATGCATAAGAAGAGGAAGGCTTGGGGGTTAGACATTTCCTAGTTCTCTCCCTCTTGGAACTGCTGAGAGTGGCGGAGTCTAGTGTGGATATAGAGTGAAACAATGAAACAGGATACTGTGTATTGTTTGCTTATTTTAGCAAGCTAGTGCTGCATACAAATGAGGTTAGAGACCCACCCTTTAAACTCATTTTGCAATTAGCTGAAATGAGGGAAAAAACCCCATGTGAATACATAATTTTTTTCAGGCTCACTTATCAGTTCAGATGGCTGTTGTAGCAAACTGCAACTGCTTTAGGCAGCTCATCTGTTAGGGGAACTGCTGATTTTATGGCATCTGCATTTACTTTACACTTCTGTATATTTTAAAAATGCTGCTCCCAGTCTATTCAGAGCCTTTCCTTAGTAAAGGAATGGAAGTGGTAGAATCCTAGAATGGTCTGGGTCGGATGGGACCTTAAAGATCATTCGTTTGAACCTCTGCCTTGGGCAGGAACACCTTCTTGTAGACCAGAGCTCCATCCAGCCTGGCCTGCAATGCTTCCAGCTTCTCTGAGCAACCTGTGCCATGGCCTCACCACCCTCATTGTAAAAAACTTCAACTTTTTATCTAGTCTAATTTGAACCTCTTTTTGTTTAAAACTGTTACTCTTTGTCCTATTGCGCAGGCCCAGCTAAAAAGTCTTCCCCATCTTTCTCGTGTAGCCCCTTTCGGTACTGGGAAGGGCCCTAATGTGTCCCCAGAGCCTTTTTCAGGCTGAACCACCTCAGGTCTCTCAGCTTGTCTTCAGAGCAGAGCTGTTCCAGGCCTCTGGTCACCTTCATGACCCTCTGGACAAGTTTGAAAAGGTCCATGTTCTTCATGTGGGGGGAATTTGTGGTTTAACTCCAGCCAGCAACACCAGACAGCTGCTCACACACTCAATCACTGTCCTCTTCCCCCTCCACCCTCTCAGTGGGGATGGGAATCGGAGGAAACAAAAGAGTAAAAATTATGGGTTGATAGTTTAATAATCAAAAGATAATAGGGTACAATAATAATTGTAATGAAAAGGAGTGAAAGAGATGAAATCCAAGAGGAACAAGAGCTGCACAAAACAATTGCTCAATACACTGACCAATGCCCAGCCCAGCCCATCCCTGGGCAATGTTTGGCATCTCTCTGCCAGCTCCTGCAGTTTATATACTGGACATGATGTGCCATGGTGTGGAATATCCCTTTGGCCAGTCCAGGTCAGCTGTCCTGGCCATGCTCCTTCCTGGTTTCTGGTGCACCTGTTCCTGCCAGAGCTTGGGAACTCAAAGATCCTTGATTGAGAGCAACAACTACTTAGGAAAAACTAAACATCAGTGTGTTATCAGCATTATTGTCATCCTAAATCCAAGGCACAGCACTGTGCCAACTACAAAGAAGAAAACTTCACTCTATCCTTGCAGAAATCAGGTCAGATCCCCAGACCTGGTTGCCATACACAGGTGGGATCTCAAGAGAGGGGAGTAGAGGGGCAGAATCATTTCCCTTGACCTGCTGGTTTATTTTGATGCTGCCCAGAATATGATGGCTTTCCAGGTCTAAGAAAGATGTGTGTCAGATTTGCGCTTCAAGTGTGCAAATATTTGGTGAAGCAATCCCTAATTAATTCACCTTTCATGGGTTAAAGAGAAGCTCTAATTTAAGCAATCTGACTGAACATTTTAGTTTGAGAGGAGTGTATTTTTGATCTCTTACCTCTGACCTGATCTGCTCAATTAGGTGATATTTCTGGATTGTACACTGGAGTGTGACTAGTAAGAGTATGATGTTGTTTTTTAACTTGGAGAATTAGAATACTTGAGAGGCTTTCCAACAGTCTCAGCAGGGGCTGATTTCTCCCAAAACACATTCATCTTTTTCTGGCCCCTGTTGCTCCATCCTGTTCCGTGCGCCTGAACTGTGGGTAGTGACTGTGACGTGCTTTGGTTCCACGGTTGTCAGGGCCAGTCTGCTGTTGCTGTACCTTGGGGAGCTCCAGCTGGGCTGGAGGAGACAGCAAAAGAAGTAAGTAATGGCAAGAGTAAGAATTTTCTCTTCATCTTGTTTTCATTCTCCCTTGTTTTCCCAGTTGGTCATGAATAGCATTAAGGTTTAGTAAGTAGCTTGGAAAACATGATTCCTGTCCTCTTAAGATATTATTTCACATTGCCAAAGTAGTTTCTCCATGGGTCAGAACATGTTTGTATGTTCCTCTATAGCACAGACACTTCCAAGGGGCAGGAAGCTTTCCTCACTGAGCAGGAGTGCAGAAAGAGCTAACCCCTCAAAGGGCAATATCCATGTGAAATGCAGTCAGTCTTTTCCCTGTACAGCACTTCAGAAAATGGGGTTCTCCCCTCCCCAGTGCTAACAAAATGTCTCTAGCTGTTTAAGCTGTCTTTGCAACTAAGTGATAATAATTGAACAAAGCCCTTTTTAGGATAAAACCGGGGGCAGGAAAAGTGAAATACAGCATCTGGCAAAGCAGTCATCAGGGGCTGGTTGGGGGTACAAAACCCAGCTTAAACATGCTGTTAAATTAATATGAATCACATGGGGATTTCTAAAAGTATTTTTGTCCATAATACCATTTTGAACTACCTTTTAAAAATGTTATCCAAAGCTCTTTATGTGCTCCAGTTGTGAAAAGAGTAAAGAATTCAATGCGCTAAACTAGAATTCAGTTTTAACCTTTCAAAAAATATTCTTTCTTCATTCTTGATTCTGTTCATTAAACTCAGATTAAAATTTTTAGCTAAAAATTATCTTTTTAAGTGCCAGGTGTCCAGCTCTGGGACATTTGTATATAGAGTAAGAGAGATGGGGTGACTGAGAGGCGCTATAAAAAATGATTTATTAGACAATCAGTCTCTTTAAAGGTGTTACACGTAACACCATCATGTCAGAAGCTGAGCTAATTGTAGTTACAAGGCCTTTTAAGAGTTTCTTAGCCAATTAAATATTTCTACAACACTTATTAATAACTTTTATACCAATCATCAACTGCTTTGTTTTACCGCAATGCATCCTTTCTTATCCAATCATGTAATAGTACACAAACTTATATTGATACATCTTAAGTTTCTCACTACCTCTATAACTTCTATTATTAAACTTAAACATCTACTATCTTACTTAACATACTTTTTCATTAATAATAAAGCTTATTTTGCCTTAATTACATAAGGCAAAATTTCTACTTAAACTATAAACCCACATTTTACTTCTTCTTGATGTAACTTCTACTGCAACTGTCCGGGCCTTCTCCAAGATCTTAAGTCAAACATTGTATCCATCTCTGTCTCTGAGCCTGCATGCATTGGACTCTGCAAATTGTCTGTACCTCTAATTCTGACACTTCTGAAAGATAATTTTTTGGCTAGTCTCTATTAACAAGATGCCTTCCTTTAAACTCCATTTAAATGAGTAATTTATTCAAAGTCATTTATTGCCTACTTATATATATACACATATTTTCAATGGGTTTTAGCCTCTTTCTTGCAAAAAAGCAGTCCTGCTCTTTGCAGCAGTCAATTGTCAGGTTTGCTCTAATCCATAAATACAAACTTAAGATCAATAATTTGTTTTATGCAGGATCCTGTACCTATTATTGCTCTTGGTTTTATTGCAGTAATGTTGTCCTTTGGCACCCGTCCAGCATGGGTCTTCATATTCCTGCTCCTGCTCTGTAGAGTCCATTCACGTGAGTATTGCAAGGACAAAAACATTCTCAAAGAAGCAGCAAGTACTTTTACTAACAAGCAGGTTTTCTTGTTGTGGAAATGATTGGGAAATACTGAGAAATATTACAAGCAATAACTTCAGATTGGATTATTTGTTCTGAGAATTAAATAGCGCAAAATATTTTTTTCCTGCGACTATAGTTCCCATTTCCCTCTGTGCATCTGTAAAAGAAATGCATGCTGCTTGTTTCATCTCTGTCAGAGCAACTTGCTTTTATCTCACAGCTGGTCATAGATTTTTCCATTTTTTCCCAAATTATAGAGTCTTCTATTTTTCCCCCACTTTGACTTTCTTTTCAGCATACTATTAAAGGTGTTGCTATAGTCTGTTGAGAGTTGGTGTATTTGCTTATTACAGCAGATGGCTCAAAGTAATTAGGTTTTTGTCTGATTACTTGCACTAACAGAAGTTAAGTTTGGTCATCTGACACATATAAAGGATCCATCCAAACTTGTTTGCATTTGATCCTTAATGCATTGAGAAACCAGACCTCAGAGCCTTTTCAGGTCTTGGTGAAAGGCTGGCAGTTGCTGTGCTGTTGTAAACGGCTTCCAGAACGGGTGTGAGCTCTAATATAGATATAAATGTGTAAGTACAGCAATGGCCATTAAACCTATGTAAATGGCTCATGTCTCTTTCAACCCTCACATGAGAGAGTAATATATGTAGGGCAGCCATAGTCTTCAGATAGTTCTTAAAAGACTGAATGTTGGAAACCTCATCTCATGAACTTCCCTTGAAATCTTTACAAAGTCTTTAAAATTTTCTGTTCTGTCTTGTTTACTAGCAGGGAGAGGGACCCATGACATAATTGTCAGTGTGAGCTTTGGTGGTCACATTCCTGTTACATGATAGTTTCAGATTATCTGTTTTGACAGTACCTTCGGTTCTCTCTACTCAGTTCTTTTTTTTTTTTTTTTTTTTTTTTTTCCCAAGGGAGTTTTGTATGGCACAGAAAAGGCAAGTTGTGCCCCAGGACAAGTAATTTCTTAATTCCCTAATTTATGCTCCCAGTGCTGTTAAGCTAAAGAATTATCCAAAAGACTGAAGTTGTTCAATATATTAGTTTTTCATTAGGCTGTGATCTCACTTCTGCTCACAAGGACTCTAACACCATGAAATGGCTTTCAGCAAATTCCATCACTGGAAGCTGTTAAATTGGTGATGGTGTAAGTTTCTCTCATGGAGAGAAAAAAGGCAAGCAGGTGGGAACACTGGGTCTCTTTTTTCCCCCTCATTGGGGAGTGGTTGATTGCCAGTGGAGTCCTACTGTGATTTGCACCTTTGGTGTAATGAAAAAGAGATGTAGAGAGGCAGCAAGGTTTACTTATCCCATATTTTTTTAGAACAGTGTAAATGAAAAGTGATTGGGAAGTCCCAATCCAATTTCTTACTCCCAAGAGTAAGATATCAGTAGCTTTTGTATAAACAATGCAGTACCTCTATATTTAGGGATGTTTTGCTCTTTTCTATGCAACTGCAGCAGTCTGAAATAAGAAGCTGAGATATGTTTAGTTTTGTCTGATAAAGGTGCCTTCCACCATGTTTCTGTGTTTTAACTGGGGTCTGATCTTTATCTAAAAGGCTCAAAGTTCTGTTTGTGTGCATAGGAGAAATAGAACTATAGATGCAGCAAAGCATTTTCATGTAACCTTCGCCTCATAGGTGAGCAGCAGGGCTTTTTATCCTTTACAATTTCCACCTGAATGGATTCTTTAATTTAAATTTTACTGCTTTAGTTCTTTACTCATTGTGGTTCATGAAGCAATTTAAAGCAATGTAAGTGAACACAACAGAAAGACATCTGTGCTTAACCTTGCTAGCCATCAATAGACACAGTTCCTGATGACTGTAAATGCCTTCCTAATGAGTGATAATCAGTATGAAAATGTCATTGCTTTAATTAATTACAGATAGTTTTGATGGTAATAAGCTAATGGCTATGAACTTTCAGTTCTTGCAGCACCCATTCAGTCTGGTTCAGAACAGAGTGCAGAGGCACACAGCAAACCTAACATGACAATTAAAGGTGTATTCGAATCTTCCTTAAGCTTCTTCACACCAATGAGTAAGTGTCACTTCACCACTGCAGCATTGTTTCTTCCCTTCCCACTTCTGCCTCACTTCCAGTCGACTTTCCCTTCCCTATCTGTAAGCATTTCATGTGTTTAAAACCCCTGGTCTAATACTGTAAAGCTTACTAGAGCTCTCGAAAATAGGATTGCTAAGTGCCTCTTTAGGACAATCACAGGTTTGTTTGCATTGCTACCCTTCCTGCACAATCCTCCATCACCAGTGATGTGACTGCTGAAAACGCTGAGATTATGCTGGAAGTCTGGCATAGGATCCACCATGCCTAGATTTGTTCTATCTATCTCATCTGAATTAGTTTTACAGTCTTCCCACATACACATAGAGAGAAAAAAGAATTTGGCACAGCCTAAATGAGAGAAGGATTTTATCCCACACTGGTGTCTCTCCCATTTCCACTGGGTAAGGAAGGCTTCAGGCTTGTTAGATTAGACTGATCCGCTCACCTTTGGACTGCTGAAGTTAAATTACAAGAACTACATTATTTCATAAAATTATTGAGATGGAAATCACAATGCTAACTTGCTAATATCAAAAAGCAAAGATTTGCTATATATAAAAACTGCCATCCTGGTTCCATATCCAGACCATAGCCCAATAGGAAGGAGAAAGAGAAGTGCCATTTTTTGCTGTTTTTTCATTTTTATGTTTCTGCATTAATATCAGTGTGCCTCCACCACTATTGCTCACATGTAGCCCTAAGTAAACACAAGTGGTGAAGATCCTGATCCCTCCTTTAATAAACTGAATCTGGCTATCAGTAATGTCTCTGATAAATGTGAGACTGACAATACAGCCAGCCTTGGGGGAGTTGTTGGAACCAAATGATGCTTTGCAGCTGCTGTGTAACAGCTATGGATAAGATATGATGTTTTATGGGAATTAAATATACAGAGATATCTACTGTTTATAACTACCTTACACATTTAAGCCATTCCCACAGAGTATCTAATGATAAGCAATAAATCTGCTATAAAATAGGAAATCTCAAAAATTGCTTAAATGTGTTGTTCATTAACTGTGTTGGATATTGTGGGGGGGTGTTCCTAGCAGCTGATTTTCAGCTGCTTGTAGAAAAAATTGTTAAGTGCCATACTGAGATGGTTAGTTGTAATACAGTCCTTCAGAAAAAAAAAACAAACCCTTAAATTTCTTCTGGTTTTTAATTAGAAACAGAACAGTTAGAAAATTTAGTTTGTCTTTTTTACTCACTTTACAAACCTAAGTAAAAAAAAGTGTCCCAATGCTGTTTATATTCAGCTTTGCAATAGATTCTTACAGAAAAAAAAGCAAATTACAAAAGACCTTCTATAATATGATTTAGCTTTTCTGCTAATTTCAATGTAAAAATTGGTTTGGGGAAAGAACATACATGAACATCAATGATAATGTTCTGGCAGATTTAATTAATCAAAACATGCTAGAGACACCAAAATGATGACTTCTTTCTGTTTCACATTGTTCCCAGGACAGACATCTTACCTAATGTTATGTTTTTTTCTTTTTAAAGCTTGCCGCCTCAGCAATGAGCGACTCTTAACTCCTTGTCCTGTAGAAGGCCTGAACATGTCTGAATGCTCAAAAGTTCACTGCTGTCCTTTCAAAATTGGCCAGGATGAGCAGTGCTACATGCCAGTGAGAGACGGTGAGTGTGCTTCTCTGGGCTACTGCCTCAGAACAAACCCTGCTCCTGGTCACACAATACAGCTCTCATAGCTGTTTTTACCTTTAGCTTTCCAGGACACCACTCTCTTTAAAGCAGCTGTAAGCTTGCATGTATTTCTTCATCTATACTTATAAAGGAAACAATTAATTAATAGAAAATTTTCTGGGTATTTTCAAGCCAAATACAAGCAAAGAACAAATGCCATACGAATAAATAGTCACAAATGTCAGTACAAAGAATGAAGTAAAGGCTTTGTTTGTTGAAAGTGGTGACTTAATCCAAAGTAGTGACTCCACGAAAGTGCAGTGAAGAAAAAGTGAAAGAACTGGATGCATTTTACATGGTGACAATAATTACTTCTTTAATAGCTACTGAAGCCTGTTTAGAAGGGAAATTACTAAGATGAGACTCACAAATTCTTCCTGGAAGAATCAGATGATTTAACAAGTGGGAATTGCCACTAACTGATGCTTAAGAAATTTTGCTCATTAGGGGGGAAATTTAGACATTAGAGGGGAATAAAATTCGTCAGAAAGGGGATGGAGTCCCCAACCTTGGAGGTTTTCAAGACTTGGATATAACAAGACAACTCGCTTGATCTCATACTGGTAGTAGCCCTGCTTCAAGAGGAAGATTCATTTACATAATCTTCAGAAGTCTCTTACAAACAAAATGTCAGTGGTTCTGTGCTATCAAATTTCATTAATTAAATGTAACATCACTTAATTTTACATTTTACCTCCTTTTTCTTCCTTTGAGCATCAACTTAGTGGGCATGATTGTTTTTCTCATATGAATACAAAAAAATCTTTTTGTAGCTCCTATCTTTTCTTATAACTCCATTATTGTCTTTGGTCTACTGAAAGGGTTGTATCAAATCCTACTTTTTATCATAAATTTTTCCTGTTTATATAGATTTCTAGAAATCGTTGTTGCTTTTCATGGTGAGGTTGCTTCAATTAACTTAAAAAAGTAAATAATTTAGAGGTATTTTATTATAGACAGAATTACTGGGTCTGGAAGGGACCTCTCACGACCCTGAAGTTAATCCTCTCTGTTCTACCTGCATTAGCTACAATGGGTTTCCTAGGGGCTGTGTCCAGTCAGATTTTGAATTTGTCCAAAGTTAAACAACCAACAATGTAGGAAGAGATTTCAGACACAAGCAATCTTACCAAACATGGATGTTAAGTTAGTAAAAAGAAACCATAATCTAGAACTTAATGATTTCCTTCTTCCTGGTATAATTCAGGATACTCCATTGATTTTAGAGGTGATATCCCAATTTTTAGGATGAGCTGACTTAATACAGATACGAAACCCCAATGTTACTTGTCAGCTAACGTGAATTTTCTTTCTCCTGTTTGTGCTTTTTCAGGCGCAAGCTGAGGTCAAAATAAGATTTTGAAATTTTTCTTGTGCTTGAGCAGCCCCAGTACTGGGACAGCTGTAGTTACTACCAGCTAGATAATTTCTGATTGAAGGAAGTTTTATCCAGTGTGATGCCTTCAAAATCTGTTTGTTAGTTAGGGGCACATAACAGAAATTAAAGATCTTAATAATATTCAGTCCCAGCTTCAACCTTGATATTTTGTGTAAAAGACACTTCAGTACAGCAAAAAGAAAAGCTGTACAGTGAAAATTATAGCTCCTCTGCTCATTTTTAAGATACATACTGAAGCAAATTTTAAAACTAAATACACTTACTCAGTTGTGACAACTTAATTCCTCATTCCAGTTATGCTTTTATTGTTTGGACATCAATATCAAGGGGTGACTGTTTTACAGAATTATTTGTTCATAGATTAATGAGCTCCTTGAATGCTCCTAGCATATGTCCAAAGAAAACACAAACGCTTACTGTTTACCTTGTAACTATCTGTTGACAAAATAGAAGCACTTAGCAAATACTGGACTCGTGGCAGTTGTGTTTGTCAGCTGGTCACAGGCTGCATACTGAATGGTTCTTCTCCTTGGGAGATTTGTCTTGAATTTCACTGGGAATAAAATAAGCCCTTATGAGGCCTTAAAAAAAAAGTTCTGACCTGAAGTACTGAAGGAGAACATACAACCAACCTCATGAATAGTTCCAAGTACTACTTGTTCTTCTGTACAATCTTCTATACCATTCTTCCTACATGTATTACACCTGTGTGCCCTCTGTGATTGATCTGTCCACATCAGCATTCCATGTCTCTTTACCTTTAAAACTTTTCACCTGTCTTATACAGCTGTAGCCCATTAGGGATGCCACCGTTGCCCCATTCCCAATCACCACAAACTGTTTCTAAGAGACTTTTTAGCTATTTTTTTTTCAACTATTATCTATTCCCCCCACTCAGCTGTGCCCATGCCCTAGGCTCACTCAAACCCTGGTTGCCTCTGAAACTGAACGAACTGTTGTGCTTTTTGAACTCAAGTGAAATTTGAGACCATTTCTTTCTCATCTGAGCTCATTTCTAACAGTTTTCTGCTGTTGTGCTACTGAATCATAGAATCATTTAGGTTAGAAAAGACCCTTGTGATGAGTGACAACTGATCAAATTTAAATTCATCTGAGAGATAGCAGTTTTCCTTGGCTTTTACTAATGTCTTTAGTCGTGAGTATGTCTTAAGGTGTGAGTACCGTCAAGATCTTTGCTGACGAAACATCAGACAAAGCTAAGTGACAACATGGCTGTGACTTCATGGCAGCAAAAATGTCTGTCTTAGGGGCTGATTCTGTCACCCTGACCCTCAGTCTGTATCAGAATTATTCAGAATTAATGCAAACTTCTGCTGGCTCTACAGATGTGCAGCTGGCCATTCGAATTGTTTTGCTTACTGGAGGAGGATTTTTGACTTTGGGACTTCTACCAATCTGTTGCTGTGCCGTTTTGCAGAGAAGGTAAGTGATAGAGCATGACTAGACCAAATATATGAATTACTGTTTCTAAATGGTGAAAATAAGGAGAACTGACGTCTTTTAACTAAGTGAGGAGAGAAAAGATTTGGAAAAAAAATGGCAAGAAACTAACTTTAAAAATAAAAGATGAATCCTATTTTGAAGCTACATAAAACAGAGAGTCAATTTCGCTTAAAGGTAAAAAGGTTATTTAATGCCCCAGTACTCTTTCTAAAGACCTGGATGTAAAAGACTTGGACTTAATCTTACTTCACTTACTTGGGAAGTTGAACATAAAATATAAAAGCATACTCCCTCCAGGATAGACCTGGAGTTAGGCAGTACGACAAGGAAGGGAGGAACAAAGTATGAGGCCTGAATAGAGTAAGAGAGATGGGCTGCGAATTGGGAACTAATTATCTCTAATGTTTCTAACATGCAGCGTGGGGTTTTTTAATGTATAGGGCACTTTACAGCCTGCAAGTTCTATGCAAGCAGTTTAGTGTCTGATATTAGAAGAGTTTCAGCATGTGTATGTGTTCTCAGGATACAGGGAAAATGTAAGCTCCACAACATCAAGGTCATTAAAGTGATGGAATGAATTAACATAACTATGCTTTATTCTGCTTAGGTAATAGTTTGTATTGAATGGCTGGTGCTAACAACTTGGTTAATATGACAGAATTGTCTTTTTAGTGAAGATTTTTTCCTCCAAGTATTGAACTTTTGCTCTTCTAAGATATAGTAGTCTGGGTGGGATCATATACATGCATGTATACACTCGCATAGACTTTACTAATGAGGCTGCTTGGCAGATGGCTGTTTGCTGCAGAGTTCCACATTTTGACAAAACCTACTGTGAAAATCTCCACATTACATCTTACACTGTGCTCCACAGCTGATGCTCAGCATACAGATAGCTGCACTGAGTCATCAGTGACTCTGAAAGCAGGAGGCAAAGAATCAACATGAAATTATCATAAATTTTATGGAAAATGAATTAATATGTGTTGATTTGGGGAGAATTTACATTAATGTTTAAATGATCATTTCTGTGTTTTTTCATAGCCAGCAAAACTAGGAATTTTGCTCTTCTGCTATGCCTTGGTTTTTTGCTCTGATATTTAATGCAGTAACTAACCAGATGCTAAATGGTTTAAATTTCCAACATCATATATTTAAGCTTGAGGAAGGGTGCAATCCTATCATTCTGTAACTTTGAGTTTTACCAGTTTTAGAGACAGTTGATAGAACTTTGAAAAACATTCCTTTAATGAGCCAAAACCCTCTCTGGATAGAAATTCTTTTGTTTTCAACATTATAAAGTCATTGTTGAGGGAGTCCTATGTACAATGCCAAATCTGTATTGCATCTGGTGTGCACAAAAGTAAAAATTGTTCTCTAGAGTTATATAAAAAAAAAGAGGATTTTTGCTGATGGAATTTGGGGTAATTGTTTAACTCCATTGTGCCTCTTCTACAGCAAATTGCAAGGTTTCTATACCAAGTCTGGACAAGGAAAACGCAGGAACATGCAATTCCTGCAAAATCGATAAAGGGAGCTGAGTACTCCTCTCCTTGCCACACTTGATCAATTCTAGTTGATCTAATTTCCCAAGCCAGTGAGGCTTTGTTACTTTCCATATCCCCATGGACAAACTGTGTGTTTGCCCCTTTCCAGTAGTGTTTTTCATGCAGGAAGCAGAATCTACACATCTGTTCCCTGCCAATTGGCAATTTCTCTTGTGTGTTATCAGCACAGAATCTCCTGTCTAGAGCTGTGCTCTGATGTTTTTGCTATGTCCATAACTGTGCCAGCCTAACTTACTCCTCTCAGTTTTGTTAGTCTTTAAGAACCACATGCAAGGACAGGTAGGTTAAAACACTAAAGGCTAGAAAAATGCAGGTGCACTTAAATAGTGCTACTTTTGAATAATATTGTGTAGATTTTAAAAATAAAATACAAGTCTTCATTCTTACCCAATCCCTAATACACCTGTGGTAAGAAGCCCACGGAATTTTGTTGACTTTTTACTGGGGAAATTTTTGGTCATGGTTGCATTGTCTCCCCATCCTTGCCTGCTGGGGATGAGACAAGCAGCCCTGTGCAGGAGCTCCTCTCTCAGGAAGAGCTGGGCAGCAAGGGGTGTCCCAGGCCTGTGTGTGCCTTGTGTGGACTGGGCAGTGCTGGGTTAATGGTTGGGATTGATGATCTTAAAGGTATTTTCTAGCCTGAAAGATTCTGTGATTCTGCATGAATCAAGAGGTGAAATTCATGATGAAAATGTAAGAAGTGGAAAAAGCATTCAAATGCTTCTCCTCACCTTAATCTTTCTTCTGGTGATGAATCTTGTGATGGCTCCTGAAATCAACTATAGCTTTTTGAGTTTTTTCACTGGAGTTAGGATTTCATGGCTGAAGTCTAGGTGACCTTCTCTATATTCCTATTTTGGAATTGGAAGTCAACCAATTTCAGCTGTTTTAATATGTTGCAGTCCGTGTATCAATCCTTTACAAAAGATAAGCAAAAAAGTACAGAAAATTGCACGGGAAAAAAGAGCAAGTGTTGAAAAGAGTCGGGATGAAGAGATTCATCGCCACTTACTGGACTGACTAAAGAAAGAACCAAAAGGATGAAAAAAGAAGGTAAACTAACTTTGGGGCATTCTTTTGTTCTAAGTTTAGGGTTGTTCTATTGAGTCTGTGTAGAATACTAAAGATATCCACTACCAAATACTTGCTGCCTACCAGTCCAGGAGGCATTGTCCAAAGGCACTGCTTGTCAGGGATCACCTTTGGTTTCTGTTGGGGGAAAGGTAATGAGTTTGCAAGAATTCGAGGGCTGTCAGCTGACAGCAGAGCCATGGAGTGTCTGAGGTTAAAGCCTTCTGCCACTTCAGTGTTCCTTATCTCATGTGCAAATTGTAGCATGAGAAAGTGGAACCGCCATGCGTTTGCTGCTTTCAGGAGAGGCAGATCCATTTACAGGCACTGAAAAGTCTGTCTTTCTGTATGGATAGCGGTGGTTTGTAGCTGAGGCATTCCCATAGCTCCACACCTTGACATTCTTGGCATTGTTCCTCAATGCTGAAGAGCAATTGACTACTGATATAAATGTAATCTGAGAGTGAAATGCTATTTATTTCATGTGACCATGCCAACCTATAACCTACTAAAGGTCACAATGAAATAAAAAAATGTCAGGGAGATCATTAGACAATAAAGAAATATTTCAGGGAGAGTATTGATTTGGCAGAAATGTAAAAGTGTCTCTAAATCAAGTTATGCTCATGTTTGCAATTTTTTTTTCTCCCTTTGGTATATAGGAACATCCACCTGATCCTGAATATCAAGCAGAAGACACCAGGATTACTTGACTATCTCCTAGATAATGACATGTTTTATTTTAGCGTTAAAGTAATACAAACTTGTTAACCCTTGATAATACTATTGATTTTGCAAAAAAAGTTTTTTCATTCTAGTTTCTTGCACTCATTCCATAGGTCCTGCACAAAAAACCCCCTGGTAACACTGAAAGGCAAACTGTTGGTGGCAACCCCTGAATAGTAAAGTCAGTGTTCTTTTCATACAATAGCACCCATGTGGAGTGATACAAAGATAGTAGTTACGTGTCCATCTCAGTTTAGGGGTCAGTCTTAGAAAGAGATTAAGGAAGTGTTGTGGCTCATTAAACTGGTATTGAGAGGAAGCTTGCTCTGGTTCCATACTGGATGGCCCCATAGCGCAGTAGTGCTACTCTGGCTGAGGAGAACAGCTATTTCTTTACCAGGCTACAGAGGAGTTGAGAAATCTGCTGTTGGGCAATTGCTTTAAAGATATGCTTGACAAAAATATGAAATACTTAAGGAAACTGGGAGAGTGTTGTGTCTGGAGTTGTTCTTTCTGCTGGGTATCGCTGCACCACACAACTTTTTTTGATCTTAGGATGACCTGTCTCCAAAAATAGGTTATTCAAAAATGTAATTTCTTTCCATTTCTCTGTAGCGTAACAAAAATAAAAGAAACAAATGTTTAACGCTTTTCAACAGCTGACTGCAGAGTGAGCACCTGAAAGAATGTCAGTAGAAGTCAGTATCACCCATAACAACACAATCACTTGTCATTTTCTTTGCGTCTGTGAAGTCCATGTAGCAGAATTTCCAAGAGCTACAACTGGCAGAAATGGAGCTTTGGTCCTAAGCCAGAGCATAAACATTACAAGTGATTCTTAGAAACTCTGTACTTTCAGAATTCCCTGTTTAAAACATTTTTCTTAGTTTCCTAAGTCCTAAAAAGAGGATCACTTAAAATCCAAGTGTAACGTGGGTGGAATATGGATATGGGCAATCTCATGAAGTTATTGGAGTGCTTACTGATGATCAGTTGTAACTATATTCAGGAGTTTAAAACCTGATATTGCAACCATTGCCAGAAGCATTATGTTACAGATGATTTGGTTAAAATTTTGCGAGCAAAAGTATTACGCTATTTTTGATGTGGAGCAACAGAACAATGAAAATTTCATAGGGCACTGTTTGCTTTCTAAATCTGATGTGTATTTGCTCTTTTTTGGTATTATTTTTGTGGAGGGTGAATGTCTATATATATGTAGTCATTTTGACAAAGACAAAAGCAGTTTTCTGCTGCATGAGTTTTGAGGCACTGTCACAGCTGAACTGTGTACATTGACAAACCAGAGAAATCCTCGTGGCTGGTGATTACAGAGAGCAAGTTGTGCCCCAGAAGAAGTTAGGCTTTCATGAGGTGCTTCTTGATTCTGATACGAAGGCCAATAAATTCCTCCAGTGTCTACATCATTGGCAGCACAATTGGTTTCAATGTCACATAACATCCTGACAAAGGGGGACACTCTGATATTTAAGGGTGAACAATCAGTGCATCAGCAGTAACGGTACCTGGCAGCACTAGAACAAGAGGAGCATAGGCCAAATGTTCTGTTAGGGGAAGAGATGCGATGAAAAAGTTACAGCCAAGGTTGTGTTCCCCTTAGTGGGGCAGCAGTCCAGAGCACAGTGCACAAAGGTGGGACCTATCCTTTTCCATGCAGCAGCTTTGCTGTAAAGGTGTTCTAAAAGGTAGAAGTTTTGTTTTTCAGTTCTGACTTTATATTTTAATTTCTCTATTAGCTTGACAAGGCATTGAATTAATAGCTTTCGAGCCATGTGTATTACTGAAATAACTGTTCTCTGTGCCTAAGATGTCATAATAGCTATTTCATTACTGTTGAGGTTCAAGATCATCACCTTAGGGTCAAAGCACAGATATTTATTCACAGGTCTGTGTGTGATGCAGACTGTACTGACAATCCACACGAAAAAGTGGATGCTTTGCTCAGCTGATTGGCTGCCTGCTTACACTGAATATTCAGATCCCTTGCATAATTTTTTTTTGTTTGTTTGTTTGTTTGTTTGCCTGGTTTTGTGCTCCTGGACCTAAGCATATTACAGAACAATTTCAACATGGGGTTACCTCACATTTAACTGAAATGTCTTTTCCCCAGTGCCTAGGCTGCTGATTGTATCATGTATATCAAGCTGTGTGTTACTGAATCAAATTCAATTTTCCTTTGTCCCTTCTAACCCTTCCAAGAACTCGATGAGGGCCCAGGTCACTTACAAGAGGACACAATCATTTTCACCAAGCTCCTCACAGTGCCTCTGTGGCTAGAAAAGAAGCTGATGAAAGCTGGGTGTGGTTCCCAAGTCTGTAGAAAAATCTTCCCGGCCCGGGGAGAGGGAGGGACATCTTCAGCACTAAAATCAGAGACCACAAGATGGTGCTGCAGGAAAACATTTTTTCCTCCAAGGTTTTGGGTTCTAGAGAACTTTATTGATTTCTGCCTTTTACAATGTGGTTCATCAAGTCACAAAAAGGCAGATGGTGTACAACAGAGCAATGGTCACTCAGTAAAAAGACAACATAATGCAGCATATTATTACGAGGCTTTAGAAGACTTACAAGATATACAAACCATTGCTTGTGGCTTTAGCTCTGCACTCTTTCCTATTGAATTGATAGAGAGTGAAACAAAGAGCTCTCAGTGGAACGTCCTTCTTTATCTGCACAAAGATTAAATAAATACAAGGTAAACAACTTGGCCTGACGTTTGATAGCTGTGTCCAGAAGTGAATGCTGCTCCCCCGGAGGTGGGATCTATGATAGGGCTTCAACAGCAGGACAGCTTTTTCATCATATCACTCAGAGCCTGCACCCCATCTAATGGCAAAGGATTTGGCTTACTTTCTGTTCCCTCTGAAACCTGACCCACACCTTTAGCCACATGAAAAGTCACCATGGTTTTTTTGAAAGCTTTAAAGCAATGTGAAATGACCACAGTACATTGTGGGTGATTGTAGCAATATCTGGTACTTCTCTCTTCTGACCTTTAGAAAGCTTTCAAAGTCATGAGAATTGAACTTGAAAAGTAAATACAAAGGATTGAGAGAATAGGTTTGAACTGTAAAGCTCAAAAATCCAAAGCCAAATACAGAATTGTATTTAAGCAAAATCTCTGTGATTGGGAACTTGTATTTTTGGAGGCTCGAAGTTCTGGTCTGAGGCCTATTTTGGTGCAGATATAGAAGAATATACTTCATTACTCAACAAATATTTTCACAGCTATTTCCATGGAAGTGATGTAATTTTTAAATGTTATGGTTGCTAGATCTTGCTGACCTAGGCTTGGATGCACAGCTAAAATAAAGTGTAAAGGTCTCCCTGGAAATGGTGGTTTATGTTCTCCTGTAAGGTCCTAGTGGAGCAACTGATTCTGTCGAACTCAATTTTGCTTCTGGTGTTTGTGCTCCAAAACTTTTTTGTTCTAATAAAACACTGGGGAAATAATGGTTTCTGCCAGATGAAAGGGGAAAACTGTCCACAGCTGTACTGCTTCAACCTTCTAAGTTTCACTGTACTGCTTCCAAGTCACTTCACAAAAGCAATGTTTACTTCTGCACTGCTTCCCCACAGACTTCACTATCCTGTGTGTATCTCCAATCCCAGTGGATAAATCTCTGAGCACATGTGTGGTTTGTTCTTTGTCCTGGTAAGTGCAATAGACCTTCACTCTTCAGCATCTGTTTCTCTGTAGCATCAACCACCACCTGTGTCCTGGTGGCTCTGAAGGTTTGGCTGTCCCAGCTGACATTCAGGCAATGTGGGCAAGAGGTTGGCAATTCTACAGGGAGCTCCCTCCACAAGGGAATGTGGCTACAGATGCTCTGGTCCTGCTGTACCCATCTCCCTGCTTTTCAAGGGGGTAATTTTTCAGTCTGTTAGGCTACAGCTGTTCAGTATTGCACAGAGTGTGGATCATAAGCGGAGTCAAAATGAAAAGATTAAAACAAATTTCTTTAGAAAAGGAATCTTCTGATGCAGGTGCTGGGCCTGCCATTAGCAGTGCACTCTTGCCCAGGCCCCTCTTCAGGGTTTTACTGACTCTCCAAGCTTTAAACATTTTCATATTAATTGGTCCAGCACTAACACACAAGATGCATGTGGCAAATATGGGACAGAAAAACTAAGCGAACAGAAAGGACAGAACCTGTGCTTAGGACTTAGGGCACAGCTGGGAGATCCAGGAAGATAATGCACAGGTATGAAATGCTCTTGCGTGCATTTCCTAATGGGAAAGCCCTGCTTCAGTTAAATGCCCCATGTAGGCAGCAGCATTGCCAAAAAGCAATTTCTTCAATTAAACATGGCCTTATGAACTGCAATAGGTCATTGTGGTTGGCTGTGTGATGTGTCTTTTCCCATCATCTTCAAGGAAGGATAGGGAAAGGTTCATTCCCATTCCTAACACTGGGTGCATTGACAGCTGATAGTTCAACTTATATTTTCCAGATATTAAGTGATAGCTTTAAATAATAACAGAGCTCGGTTTGAAGAAAGGAGCTCTTATGATTTCTAAGAAAACCTATCAGAAGCAAGGTAACTTGAGAGCCTGGGGAAAAGCAGTAATTGGGGTGCTCTTTGCTTATTGTTTTGAGGTCACAGTAGGTGGCCCAGATCAAGCTTTTGAATAGTGGATAAGCATGGCACATTACTGTTATGGTGGCCCTCATTCAGAACAGTCCTAGAATACTATATAATAGGACTATGTTTAAACTGTGAAAATCTGGGATTGGGGCTCATCAGCTAAAGACCAGGCTGTGCAAACTGGAAAGGAAAAGAAGGAAGTTCATGGGAAAAATGACCTTGTGAAAAATAACATGGAACCCTTCACCAGAATGCAACAGAATGTTATTCACATTTTCCTTTTCAATTTATTTTAGTTATATATGAACACACTAAAATCTGTCACAGCAACTGCTGCTAGCATTTATCTTATTTTTTTATCTAAAAGCTTAATTGGTTATTCATTTTCATTTGGAGGTTTTTTTGTAAACATAACTGCAATTGATCATAACCCATCAGCAGAGCTAGCTAGAAAACAAAAGGTTAACAGCAAATTCTGTTTTACTGGTTAAAGATGCTGCTATAGCAGCATTTGCTCAAATGGTTGTTTTACACATGCAGTGGCATCATCCAGTTTAAATCCTGCTGTGTTTCTTTGCCAACAACTGCTAGTGAACATTTGCCCACCTTCCCTGCTGCTGAGTAGTATCAGGATTAGATGCAGGGAGGCAAACAGGCTTACAACTTCATCTGTTGGCACCACAGGAATGCAGGAGCAGAACAGCATGGCAATAGGGAAAACTTTCAAAATCATCAATTTTAAGGTCTTGCCTCAAAATGACTATTTCCTGGCTGGGGATGGAGGAGGGAATGGGGGGTGTGAGGATAGCTTTCCCCAAGTGTGCAAAGGAAAAAAAAAGGAAAAAGCAGAAAGAAGAAAATCTTTCTTAGATAAAGACATGATGGGCATTTATTTATTATCTGACCTACCAGGCAGGTGAATGCCTCCAAAATTGTATTGGGAAGTAGATTTTGACATGGGAGGACTGTCTGTCAAGAAAACACTGAACTTATCCTGCTCTGTTGGGAACAAAAATTTAAGGAGCTTTAGTAATCTTGGATTTTTTGAAGATGATGGATAGCTTGCAGCAACAGGTATATTCCTCCCCTCACCAAAGGATGCCACTTTTCCCTCAGTACTTAGCAAAAATCTCTTTGAATGACATGATTATAGAGAATAACATTCTGAGCAAAGACTGGTAGAGACAGACAGCTGGGTTTTCTGAGCATTTATATTGGCCTTTGCATGTGCTTTAAAGCAGCTGAACCCCTACATTTCTTATCTCTAAGGCTGGGTGCCTCTCTGACCTTCTCAACCACTTGTCTGTTCTTACGGACAGTGCAGGAATGTAGTGTGCCAAATGGCCAGAAGACAGGAAAAGGTGGCACTGCTCTTTCCATTAAATAGCTCTGCTGGAAGCTCTCGCTGTGCTGGTTACATCCAAGCATGTTGCTACACTGGAGGAACTGGGCTGCACCCCCTTTCCCAGCAGGCTGGCAGCAGGGAGTTGGGCTGGGAAGTGGGGTAGCAAGCAGATATTGCTTTTTAACGATAAACATAGCTTTAATGGCTCCTCTTAGGTTTTAAAGTAGCAGAGTACAGAGTTAAACAAAGAAATAATCTGTCTCACATCCTCTCTTTTCTCTTGTTTGTCCTCTGTAAACACATGGCAGGCATCTCTGTTATTAACTCTGAGTTTGAGTCCCCTGTGATTTGTCTGATGGTAGTGATACCTCTCCTTTATAGTATTTCACCTCCCCTGCTCAAACAATGCTCAGCTATGGCACCAAACAATCATGTTAAATTGTGCATTAGCAACTACAAAGTAATTAGGATTTTTTTTTTTTTTTTTTAGATTAAAATAGATTGTGACAAAGTAGGTTGACAGCTCCAAAGCAGTTGTAATGGTCTGAAGTAACAGTGGTGTACATTAAAGTGCTCTTGACCACATATTTATGCAATAGATTTAATAGCTCTAAATTAGGTGTTATGTTCTATCATTTAAGTAATATATACTGTTAAGAATGTCAGGATAAACCCTAAGGAATTTTGTTACCCACTGTAGCAATTTTCATATTCCTACACTTCAACAAACTTTTTTTCTTAGAACAAGCACTTCTCTATTTGCTTAATGCTGTTAATAAGAAGCATACAGCCCATACTGAATGAGTACAGCCTGTACTTTGATTAGCATAGCCTGCAGAAAATGCTGTGGTACATTTAAAGCATGATCTCTAGACAGGTTAGAGTTCTTATAGCATGAATCTCACATTTATGGAACTATTTGGAACAGCAGCAAAAGGCATTAACAAGTAACTGAATTTTCCTTGTTTTGTAATTTTATCCTTACCATCCAGAGGATTTTTCACTTTACTGTGATCTCCTCATGGGCTGATGTTCAGAGCAGGATGTTCAGGTACAAGCTCAAGGATTGTGGGCAGTGCAGCTCCCCTGACCCTTACTTGCCCTAGCTGTTTTGATGTTTCAGCACTGCTTCTAGATTTAGAACTGATCTGGTGCTACCTGCAAGACCAGTCCTTTGGGTTTCCAAACTTTTTAATCATGTGCCCCTATCAGGAAAATGCTTTTGAGCATTTACCCGCACTACTATACCCTATATAAATGGATTATATACCTTATAAAACACACAACATTAGAAAAAAATGAGATAAAAATGGAATAAATACTGGGGGTTTATTTTGTTTTCATTTTAGTGGTATGAAAACTATCTTCTTCCTTCCAGCACATACCCATTGAGGGCATGCACCCCACTTAGGAGACCATTGCATAAGCATTGTACAAGGGCATACCTCACTTTCCCTTATTTAAATATAGTCTTCTGTGCTGGAATTCTACCTCCATTTTCAGTTCTCCACATTAAGACATCCTAGGCATATAGGAAACAGTGACCAATGAGACAAGGAAATTACTTTTTCACTCCCATTCACTCCTCACCTTGTTATTATTAAGCCTGTTACAGATATAGCAACTTAATGACTACTATGACCAAGATGGGGAGATCATAATTATTCTTAATATATCATGTAGTCAGACAGCTTTAGTAAGCCCCTGTAATCTGTAATGAAATTTGGGGTTACTCATCATTACAGGGTGGGGAAGGTGTTATCTAGTCCTGAAGTTCCATATGCAGTCAGATGCAAAGTCTCATAATTTGTTTCTCTGCATCTTTATTTTAAGGAAAATATGCTCGTGCTTCCCAGTTAATGGGAATGGCACGTGCCTGAGCTAGTCTCATGCTGGCAGGCATCAAACATTCCTCCAACCAGTGCCTTTCACATCCACACCTGGATAGTAATTATCTTCCAGGCTGTGAACCAGATCATGACCCAACATTGGCCTCCTTCTAGCTGTCACTTCTGGGCTCAGTGACTCTGGGAAAATAGAAGTACTAAGGTCAGGCTTTATGTCACAGGCTAAAGTGAAGGGAGATAGAGCTTCCTCTACAGACAGGGCTATGAAGGGTCAAAGCTGCTTGGACCTGTTTTACTCACACTTACTGCTGTTGGGCAAGGAGACAGTTCTGTCAATCTGCCCGAGTTTAGCCTCAGAGGAAAGAGGAATTATTTCTTTTCTCATTCAAACAACCAGCTGAAAAGGGCTTCTTCATATTTGATTTTGTCCTTACAGATGCTATGCACCTGTGGGCAATAGTGTAGGTAAAACCTACTATTTGTAGATTTCTCTGGCTTTGTGATGGGCTTCTCCTTGTCTCTGAAGGTTTACAATAAAAATAAACAATAAAAATAAAAGGTGATGGTGTTGAGGAATATGTTTAGTGCAGGTAGCTTGGGGTAGGCTGTTCCTGTGTTATTGCACTGTGAATAAATTGCTTTAAGAAACATGACATCTAAGACTGCTGTGGGAACCCTGGGGTCGAGCTGGTGAGGAAACCTGGTCTGACTGCAGGTGTGGGAGAGTCAACAGGGGACCTGTGGGGTGACTGGAGCTGCCCTTGGGAAGGGGCTGTGGTCCTAGCAGTGAGACTAGAGCTGGTTCTTTTGCTCAGTGATTAGACTAGAGGGGGAAGAGAGTAAACCAAATGAGATTATATTGCTTGGCTTAGCCATGCACGTCCCTCTGATGGCTTTATTGTGGTGTAGCTTGGTGCCTGCTTTATCTCTTTTGCAGAGAGGAAAAGGCAGCTTGATTAGCACCAACTGGTTCGTGTGGCCTCCTAGACAGAGAAAGCAACAGAGAGAAGGAAATTAACCCTTGGTAGGAAGAGTGAAGGATGTGTCCAGGGAAGAGGAGTACCTGGGCTACAGAGGGTGGGCTGCTGTCAGATTGGCTCTTGTGCAGGAGAGATCTCTTGGCTTGCTTGTGTGGAAGGGTGGAGCATTCAGCCTACCTTACAGAGAGGTCTCTTATGGCTAAAAAGTGCTGGTTGTATAGCTACAGAGCAATGAGCAGATTTGAGGGGGCTTGGAGTCCTGTTCTTGGTTCCTTTGTGTCAGTTAGTGAACTCTGTGATGGAACACAAACCAATTTGGGACTACAGCAAACAATGACTGGGAAAGTCAACTGTTCTCATCTAATCCAGGGCTTCTTACCATTTCTCTAAATGGCTTTTCAAGGCACCTGGTACTTTCACAATTGTGACGTGCCACTAAAATCTATTGGGAGGACATCTGAAAGGTATGATATGAGGCGAGAAAGAAGTATTTGTATTTCTATCCTAATTTAAGAAAAAAAAATACTCAGTAGATAAAGGTTTGTGACAATCTGTGCTATTTGTTTAAAATTATGCACCTTTGTTTAAAATGATGGGGTCTGGACTCTGAGACTATAAAGGTCTATGTTTCAACAACTTGACCAGTATCATCCTGAATTATTAAATTCTGCAACAACATATGTCCTTCATCTGACTGGGAGATGGGCTTGTAAAGATTATATTTACATATGATTCCGCAGGAAAAAAAATGTAGACCATCAAAGCTGATGCAATTAGGGTATGGCTCTCAATCCAAAATATTTATGAATTGACACTGATGTTTTAAGTCTCTAATGAAACATTCATTCACAAGTTTGAGTGCTTAAAAAGATGTCATTTACAGAAGAAATAAGTTATGAAGAAATTAAATTTCATATAAGAAACCCTGGAAAACAAGACCACAAATGATGAAACATAGTATTTAGAGCCCAGATGGCTGCATAAAATAAATAGCCATTTCCCTCGTGGAAGCATAGGCAATTTGGCTGTGTGAAGCTACAATTCCAGCAGAGATCCTTGAAACAGATGTTAATATTGCTTGTGCATGGAAACTTTACTAAAATGCAAGATGTTCAGGTAACATGAATGTAATAACTGACAACCTTGGATTTCTTTGTCTCTAGGAAATATGCACTTAAAACCATAAAGTGGCCATTGTAGAGCCTGGAATGTGAATATCTGTGTACGTCTTAGTGAGCTTATATATGTGGCTGCCTAAGAGGTTTGAGACATTTGGTAATTTTCTTTTTGCTGCTGTAACTTTTATCCTGGTGAAATATATCAAGCCAATAAGAAAAATTAAAGCTGAATGTGGATATAGGTGGATAGGCATAGGTATATATAGGCACAGATAGATATAAAAGTGTAATATCTTTACCTGTCTAGAGAAGAAATAAGAGATTAAACACCTTCTTCATGTCAGATTAACTTTAAAACTGCCCCATATTAATGTGTTGTCTTCATCAAGTCTGTTTTATCCTTGGTGATGTACCTGGTAAGTAAGCCCCTAATTTTAGTAGAAGCCAGCCCTACTGATCTCTTTCTCTGGTGGTTGCATCCTTGACTTAAGCTTAGCCTAAGGAATATAACTGATGGAATACATGTTCTGGAGGCAATTCCCAGAGTTTCTCAGTGGAATGTGTTTTCTCCATAGAGTAAGAAAGAAAAGTGACAAAAATGGAATTATTTTGAAAAAAAATATGGTCCCAGTTCTTCTTCAAAAGCTCTTATGATGTCCATTTAGTAAGTGAGGTGCAACAGTCTCCTGTCTGGTAGTAGCTCTCAGCTGGTTGTTCCAGTGGAATCCTGTTCCATGGACACTCTAAATATGGAAATTGCACAATGATTTAGTGTGTCCCTGAGTGGCTAAAGGGAGTGCTGTCATTAGCTCTGGTGCACACAAGATTAAGAAGCAAGTGCCTTGTTTTGAAGCAGTAGCAATCTGCAAAGGTTACAACACATGCTGAACAAACAAAGACTATGTTAACACTGCTGGGCCTAAGGAAAAGATTGACATTTACTCCATGAATTCTGGGTGAGCTGTCCAGAGATTAGCAGGTAGTGGTGAAGTCTGAGAACAGGCTGTTTCCCCCCTTCCCCTGTTTGATCCAGAAGCAGAGGTTCTGATCAGAGGGCTTTGCACAACAGCCAGTGGGCAGAGCACATACCTAGACTATGAGAGATAAGCATTCAGTTCTTGCTCAGCCTGAGGTGATTCACCCCCCACCAGGGTACTCCAAACCATGGGTGTTCTAAAGAAATCTGTCATTTGCACAGCTGTGCTCATAATCCAGTGAGGAAATACCGGAGTTCATTGCAGTGGGGTCAGGATTAGTGGCAGTGTTGTTAAAATATAGCCAGCCTCAAGGCTGAGTCAGTAAGAATTTAGTGTTCTTGGATGTGAGGGTGTGCTGTTTACACAGGGAGCCGTGGGATCCTCATCAGTGCCTCAGTGTGCTCATTGTCATGATGTCTGAGCTCCCAAGATTTGGGCTGATCTCAAGGACCCCAAAGTAAAGCAAAGCATATAGCAGCTCTCTGAGTAAGACAAGAAATGTTCCTCTCTTCTCAAAAAAATTTATGAAATTCTAGATCCAAATTTGGTTCTCCTATACTAGAACAATTTCAGAAGATGACAATTTTGTCTTTATTATATGGTTCAGTGCAACAGATCTGTTACTCAGGTGTGTTTCCTTAATTCAAGGTACCTCAGTAATCTCCCACATCAGATGGAGTTAAATCAGAAAAAGGAAAGAGAGAAGATACCCTATAAAGATTAAGGGTGAGAGGACCCTGATACTTGAAGAGAAATGAACAGGATATGTAAACCAGTGCAAGGGATTTGACAGCACGGGGCAGAGAGCTACTGTTTGTTGGATGGTGTTGGGACTGCTCAACCTGAAACCATGTCTTCAGTTTGTGTTGAGCAGCCTTTCCCCTGAACAGGCAGTAGACATGTGCTCTCTTGATTAAGGGGGCTCTGGAACCTCTCCCCAGCTTTACAGCTTGGTTCTGAGTCATTTCATTGTACAGCTCAATGGCACAGGTGGGATCTGAAAGAATACCACTTATTGCAACAGTATATAAGCCTTTGTCTTCTAAGCATTGAAGTCTCTTGGTTAGATTGGGGAAAATGGGATAGAGCACTGTAATTCAGTATCCTAAATCATTCACTTGGCTGTTCTCCTTCTAAGTAGCTCTATCTCTGCTATGTTTTCCCCATCTCTAATAACAGACATATGCCTGTGCAGGAAACTGATAGCTTCAGCTAAAAGTCTAGTATAAAATATACATTTTCTAAGAAAGCATTTCTAAGAAATATCAAAAATATTTCAAACAGAAATAGCTTTACTTTATGCGAAATTGCAATGCCTCTACTGCCATATGATACTGCTTCTCCACCACACCTAAGTTAGCTGAGTCAACAAGCTAAACACTGCACATCCCAGTATTAGTTTCAGCAATCTTGACACCTCTGTTATCATAATGTTACAATTCTTAACTCAGCTGTCAGCATGCAGTGAATGTTGCAGTGCTGTCAGCTCACACAGAATAGGGCTTAGTATCATAAAAGTGTTTGGTACTCTCAGAGAAATTTCATTTTCATATGCTTTTTACATTTATAGTAACAGGGGGCTGGGTTTGCCACTCTTATGTTAGTATCTAGTGCTAATACTGTGTTAAACAAACATGTTCTTCCTGAGTGTTTCTCTCGAAAGAGTCCCTTTATTTGATATAGAACCCAAAAAACTAATTCCTTTAGTTTCAGAGGAAACATGCATCTACTGATAACTCTTTCAACTGGGACACCTGTTAGTCTGACCAATGAGACAATAAAATTCATACCCAAATTGCTTTATTCGGTAAAGATAAGTAGATAAGACAACAGAAAATAAAGTCATAATAGAGTAAATTCTTGTTCCATTCACAGCTGTTTAATGGAATTGCCTCTTGTGAAAGCCACAGCTGCTCCTGGGGTCTCTGGAACTGCTGCAAGACTTGTCCTAAGATTCCAGGGCTCTCTTCAAAAGTGAGCTTAATTAGAACATGCACCTAGAATTAGGCCAGGCTACTGGTGCCCTTTGATTGGAAGCTCAGCTGAGGGCTTTGGGTGCAAAGGGTGACCACTGTCTCTCAGGCTGTAGATCTTGTGCAATTTCTGTATTCTGCCCCTTAAGAACATCAGTACATTTCCCTACTACCAGTGAGTAGTGTCCTTAAGGTTTGGCAGAGCTTTGCAAAGCAGACTGCTTGGTGCACGAGTGCTGTTGGCATCTTGTGTCCACAGTAATGTGCCCACATCTTTGCAGGTTCAGTCAGTTGTGTTAGACAAGGATCCAGTTCTCCAGCTTGTGAGCATGGTCAGAGTTAAACAGGCTTTTTTTTTTTTTTTTTTTAAACAGGTTTTTTTCCCCCTGTACTCACTTGGCTTTTACTTTGAAACTCCACCTTCAACTTACACACAAATGGACTCCATTTTCCATTTCTAAATGAGAATAATAAACCCCCTTATCTTGCAGAGAAATTGGGAAAATAAATCAATTAGCTATTGGAAATGGCCTGATACTGCACTGGCAAATACAGAAACAATGCTGATTTGGACTTAATAGTATGCAAAAAATAAGGCTCTAGACCAGTAATGAACAGAAGTGACAGAAGGATAAATTATTAAATCGTTGCTCATTTAGTGAACGTGATTCCTGCTGTGCACTGGATGAAATTGGCCCTGTGGGGAAAATAAAGGACTAGGATAATTCTTACAAAAAGAGGAATGACTTACAGTTGCAGAGAGAAGCTTATATTTAGTATTATCTCACTCTTGAGTGATAAGTGGCCATCCAAAAACATTTCTGAGAATGGTGTGTGGGTATTTGATTTGGGTGATTTTCTAGCTCTTGAAAGAGAATTGAATACAAAACAATTCTGTCCTGAGACATTGCCCTAATACCTGCTAGAAGTCTAAAGTGCTTAAAAGTGCTGAAAAGCTTAAGTCCACAGAGCTCTCCCACAGTCCAGGTAAGGAAAGCTGCCCAGATGTTTTATCACCCTCGGCTTGGGGAGATGTTGGAGGAGATACAAGCTTTGTCATGAGCCAATGGAGCTTTTAATCTGGTGGATGCAGGAGTTCAAAATGGAAGTCATGAGATCTGGGTGGAGTCTCAGCAAAGTCTCTGCTCTGGTTCTTTCTTGTGGACACTGGCTGTGAACAGGGAAAAGCAGTTCTCAGTTTTTCTCAGGAGTAGCCTGGGAAAAGCTGAGGAAAGAAACACCAACACTTGGTGTTTGGCAAATGCCACACGGAAAAAACAAGTGCTGTTTTGCAGGATTGTTTACCAAGAGGTGTTGGTCCCTTCTTCTCCAATAAGACTATTGTTTTCTTGGAATAACCAATCCATGTTTAACCCACGAGGCACACTATAAAATTGTTCACCATTTTTAATAAAGTTGCTTTTTGCCATTGCCTTCTGATCTGGAGTCTGTGTCATTGTGAGTGTCCCACATTAACGTACAGCAAAGCTTTCTCACTTTAAGATCAATGCAAGCAAGGAATAAAACTGAAAGATTTTGCCATCTTTTGATGAATAAATTAGTTTGTGGAAAAAAGAATGGGTTATAACTTCCTAAATGCCAATGGATTTTCACAGGGACAGCATGAAGTAGCCTTCTCTTAGATTTCAAACTTTTTCTAAAATATATTTTCTGAAATGGATTCACTTGGATTTTTTTTACATTCAAGAAGCAACTGTTTCTGTTGGGGTTTTGTTTATTTGTTTGTTTTTGACACAGGTTAAATTTATTTCCCTTTATTTCATACTTGAAAATGCAGGGCTTTGGCTGAAATTCTCTAAAATGCCCGCTGTGAAAAACTTCCTCCCAAATAGTTATAATTGAGATAAATTGTAAACAATTGAATGCAGGATCTTCTAATGAGAGGTATCAAGGAATATTAATAATAGATATTATTTCCAGCCAAGCCTGCAATAATATATGATAGGATATTTAAGGTAAAGAGATGCAAGCGCAAAGTGAGGAAAATGTATGTACTCATCTTTTACATTTTAATGGAACTAATTAATGAGGCTGGCATGCTTTTGAAAGTGCTTTAATTTTTTCTTTGATTAAAAAGTAGAAATCTCTCATTAGTGCAAAAATATCTTTTCTGAGTTACACTTCTGGAGTGTATAAAACAGATCAATACTGATACAAACTGGGAATTTCAAAATTATTATTTACACTGCATACTATTTCTGCATCATTCATTGTAGATTTACATCATAATTAGTTTGCTCTGTTTTCCCTGCAGTGAGCTTGACTTGAAATAGGAAATTCCTTTGGATTTAACTGTTGCACCTGATTGCTGTTTTATTTTCAGACTTTGGCTGTAAGATGTGTATGCTATTTTATTTTTATTTCTATGCGAAGAAGTAAAAAAAACCCAAACCACTTCTGCATTTGATTTATCAAATTACTTCTTTTCAGTTTTCCTTGTCTTAGGTAAGGTGACCTTTGCATTTGTGGAATGGTGTTTTGATTAGAAAACACTGTTCTGGCTGGCCCACTGCTTTTTTGCATGTATCTTAATTATATTGTTCCCCTGCAGACCTCATCTGGGGAAAAAGGATCTACTGCAGTAGTTTCTCTTTAATACCAGGTTCTGTAATTATTATCCTCCTCCTACTTACTCACAATTTTGATAAAAAATTAATTGATATTAAATACTGTCAGGAAGTGTGTGTGACGAGTTGGGGGTGTTCCCAGCTGAAGTTATATTCATACTCCCCCTCTCCCCCAGAGTAGGAGTTGTCGTAGGGTGACTTTATGATGCTTGTGTCCCCAGTCGTCTGTTCTGTAGTACCTTTGGGTAAATGGACAATTCTGATACTTGCCTGTCTTGCTGTATGGATTAAACTCTCACTAGACTAGAGGGTTTATGAAGACTTTACATTGCTAAAACATCCTTGAGCTAACACTAGAATCCTGCTAGCTTTCGAGAATTTGATCCAGATAGTAAAAAATTGGAGTGTTTTCCATTGGCACAGAGCAGCCCTGTAGCTCCTGTGCCAGCCCCCTGCCCTTCTGCAGGTTGTCCTTCCCCTGTGGCTGGAGCAGGAATGTCCCAGGTTCGGATGGGGCTGTCCTGGCCCTTCTTACCAGCCCTCACCTTTCCTGCACACCTGATAGCTGCAGACCAGTGGGGGAGGAAGGTCGGGGTGCAGGCTGAGGGGTTCCTGCTCTCTGCCAGCTGCCTAGGTCCTGTGTGTTGTCCTCGCCTGCATCCCTTGGAGCCGGCAGGGGAGGGAGGAGGAGGAGGATGGTGAGGGGACTGCTTCAGAGCACCGAGATCAGCCTCAGAGCAGCTGAGACTGCTGAAACCCCACTTTGGCTTGTTGCTTTCTGGCTGTCCTTTTTCAGCTTCCTGCTACAGCAAGTTCAGACTGAATTGAATTCTCAGCCTTCCTTACCCTTGCTTACCCCTGCTTTGTGGCTGGAAAGATGGTTGCAACAAAGGGGGAAGATTTTCCTTCTAGAAAGGCAAGATAAGATCCAGAGCATCTTGTAGGCTAAGCAGAACAGATGGGAAGCATACTGCTTTGCCCTCCTCTGCAGGTTAGAATCTGGTGGGTTGTGTATGAGATTTAGTGTGGATATGAATAAATAATAGAGAGAAGGGAAAGAAATATTTACTCAAAAAGGAGTTTACAGAATTATATGCTCCACTGATAAATCAGTCCAAAAATATCTCCTCATCAAGACTAATTTTTAGCTCCTTTGACACCAACTAGTGTTCCAGTTTGAAAGGCTGTCTGTGGACTTCAATCCCACTATTCCTTCCTGTCCCAGAAAATGTTATATATCCCAGTTTACTAATACAGGGCTCTTACTCACATAACAAACATAAATTAGCAATTTAGAAAGATTGAGCAGAGACAATTCATCAAAGAGAAGTCCAGAGATGTGTGAGTGGCAGCACTATCTTACACATTCTATAAATACAGGTGTCACCCCATGCACGTCTTCCTTGGATTTTGCATTTATTTCTCCCTATATTATACACCAACATGGGTAGCAAAATATGAAAAAGAGGAGACAGCCGAGATTAGGGGCTGGAAACATTTTCACAGCAGTATCTTGTCAGCTTTCCAGCACACTCTGACTTATCGAGATCCAAACACTACAGCTGGTGCATATTTTAATGCCAAATGACTGGCATGGCTGAAATTGGAATTCACAGTCTCTCAATGCACCGTACTAGTGCATTTAGTCAGCACATTGCTTTTGTGTGACTCTTTTAAAGTTAAGTTACATTTCAATGAGGGTATTTTTACAGAGGCACTATGAACTTGCACTTCCATAGTGTGTGGCTTGGTGTGCCAAGTGGTTCTATGTCTGATTAAAATTAGAAGTAAAACAACATGAAAAACCCTTCTAATTTACAGCCCTAAAATTGTCAATTAGAGCAGTGCCAAGCAGTCTGGCAAGAGCTCCAGTTCTTCCAAAAGGCAGAAGAGCAGTGCCAACTCTGAAGCAAAGGAAAGCGGAGGAAATATTTGTCAACTCTATCCAATAACTGGTCACATAATAATTGGGCAGTAAATTCTCCAACCTGAGTTGTTTGGCTGATGGTTGGAAAAATGCCTGTTTTGGGGGATGGGAAATTTGAGGTTTGCTTAAATGTTTTTTGGGGGAGTTAGGAGCTTTAATTTCCCCTTTTATTTTTGTTGGGCTTTTTTGTTTGGAGGGATTTTTTACTGTGGTTTTATTTTGAGGGTTTTTTGTGTTTTAAATCTTTTCATCAGTGCATTCTTTTTCACTGGAATTTTGATAGGTTGCTGTGTAACTCTGTGCTTAGATGAATGTTCTATACTGCCATGTTTCCTGAGCAGCTCAGTAAATAATGTTGCATTGTCTATGAAATTTGAAATAACCATCAATTTCCCACATTGACACTAGAGGAAATATTTTGGGACAAGCTGCTTTGGCAGGGTGGTAGCTGCTGTATATCCATCCTCTGAAATTCAGTGGCCAGAAACATGAATTGTGGCTTCCCAGGTACCTGAAGGGAGACTACAAGAAAGATAGAAAGAGACTATTTACAAAGCATGAAGTGACAGGACAAGGGGGGTGTCTCCAAACTGAACAGAGAGAAGATTTAGATTGGATATTAGGAAAGAAGTGTTTTCTGTGAGGATGTTGAGGCTCTGCTCAGAGAAACTGTGGCTGTCCCATCTCTGGAATTGTTTAATTTAGGTTGGACTGGGGCTCTGAGCAAACCTGGTATAGTGGAAGGTGTCCACTGCAGGAGGGTTGGAACAAGGTGATCTTTAACGTCCCTTCCAACCCAAGCTTTTCTGTGATTCCATGATTTTCATTTTGGGAAGCGTATTTCTTTCTTGCAGTAAGATCTTGCCTTGACTTTGAGCCCCTGAACAAGACAAGAGAACTGTCCCCATGTGGGGTCATGGTCCATGGCCCAAGGTGTCCAGCAGCATAGCTCTGGAGACTGTTAGCTCTCAGGGGCTCCTTTGGGATCATCCTTATAACAGTATTGCTGGAAAGGGCTGTGCCATGCATTCCTGGGGTGTTTGGATGTAGGCTTTCACAGATTTAGAAAGTCTGTCTTAATTATTCTAAAGTCATGGAGAACAAAAACTCAGATTTTGTTCATTAACATTCTTGCTAGACTATAAAATGAATTTAATCCAATTCAGTTCAGTGGAAGCAAGATCCCAATATGAGAGATACTTTTGAACTCTCCAAATCTATAAGAGTTTTCTCATGTGTTCCATATGTTTGCAAACAATTATCACACTTGAATGATTTGACACAGAGGGTGGCAACAGTACTTCCATTATGCCCCAGATTGTGTAGAACTTTATTTTTTGATCTGGTATATTTGCTTTTTCTTTTCTTGTTTGTTTGTTTGTTTGTTTTTAATTTTGTTCCAAATCCTAGATTTCAGTTTATCGTAATGGTTACAATAGGATTTAAGGATGAACAAACCAAAATATAGTGTATGTACCAATGTTAAAAACTGGTTAATGAACCATCCTAGCAAAAAAAAATGGGGATGGGGGAGGTGGGTGGAAGCATGGTACAAAAGGTAAATTATGACTCTATAAAGAGCAAAGTTAAGTCTGGGCAGTTATTGAAGAACGTGTGGAAAAGAAAATAAGCAACAGGTGGCACAAGACACAAAGAGGAACAACAGAGGTATCTGGGCTAATGGTCTCTCATGCTGTGCTGAACAGGGTGAATAATCCCTGGTATTAACTTCTTTCCCTTCCTGCATAAATCTGTGCCAGGAAAGAAAAAGATGTTTGAAAGAGTGTCAGGTCA
This sequence comes from Certhia americana, assembly GCA_018697195.1. Classification (NCBI taxonomy): domain Eukaryota; kingdom Metazoa; phylum Chordata; class Aves; order Passeriformes; family Certhiidae; genus Certhia; species Certhia americana. The sequence continues at coordinate 12,935,234 of CM031880.1, forward strand.
AACTCTGAAGAGTAAGTGGAAAGGAGAGACAAAGGGAAAGGACTTCAACTTGTCTCACAGTAATAATAGGGATTTGTTTTGGTTTATGGATTTGGGTTTTGTTCTGGGAGGTTGGTCTGAGAAAATGAGAACTGGAGCAGCTGGCATTTGTGCCTGGTCTGTGTCAAGCACTCTTACCTCAGGGACTAGTGAGGTTCAAAGGTGGGACCTCAGCATAGCCTGAAGTCTGACTACTTGTAAAGAAAAACAAACCACAGTATCCATTTCTCTCTCCCTGAGGTTCAGTGCATGTGCACCTCACGGAGGTCTTAAGAGGAGTTTTTCTATCTTAAAAAAGCAAGATCAGACTGTGAACAGTGTATTTTACTGTTATTATCAAACATAGTGCATACATTCCGTAGGGCAAAGGGAAATGGCAGTGATACACTATGGGGTACTTAGCTTATGTTATAGGTTTTGATTGGTGCCTCCCAGTGTTATGGGACAATTTGTAAAGGTACGAAATTGTAAGAAAAACATTACTTTGTACCCAGTAGTTGTAACAGAATTCTCACAAATGCACCTCTGGTGCTCAAGAAAAGCTGAAGTAGACAAGGACAAAATCGTCCCCATGCTCCACCTGCAGCCTGCATGCTTTGTTCTTGCAAGTCCCATCCTGCATGAGTGCAGAAAGAATTATTTATGTACAAAAGGGCCTACCAAATAATCTGGGACAGCTGCATGTTTTCGTACCAGGTTTAGTGGGAGCAGGAGAAAGGGCATGACGGGTCAATAAAAAGCTTTTGGCTTAAACATTTGCATTTTACTCTTTATTTCACATTCATGTTGCCTTCTCAAACCCCTCCCCCCCCCCCACCCCCCATTCCTGCATCCATTCAAAGACAGAGTATGTGCCAAATGCAGTTCTTTATATGTCTCTGGAATTGCACCTATTTAATGAGTTTTAATGTAATTTATTACCAGTAGAGAGCAGTCTCAGATTAGAATTAATATCAGACATTGCATGGGGAAAATGCCATGGTTGAGCTATCCATAAAATACATATTGCAGAATTGAACTGATTAATTTTTAAGCATACATCATACATATTTCTAAACACAGCTTATTTTTGCCTATTGGGTCTTTAAAGAGCAAACATTTGGAAAACATATATAGCATAAAGTGAAGGAAAACATGATAGTGTTCTTTCCAGTTTGAATTTTTAAAATGTGCCTGCTGGAGGTCAGATTTCTGTCCTTGCCTCACCTTGTTTAAAAACAGATCTGTTGTAAACAGTGTTTGTGGTTCATGGTTCTCCTTGGTTTCTAAGCTTGAAACTTCCTTTTGTGAACAATGTGTAGGGCATTATGTTGTTGCCTTCATTTCAATTTGCTTTCATTATTTTTAATAGTTTTCAAGTTACAAACATAAAGCCTGTTTTTCATTAGTAGCATCCTGCAGAGTGTTTCATTCATACTGCTGAAAGATGTAAGAAATAAGAATCATTGCCAAAATCAATAAACTGAAGTATTGACTTTCAATCCTGTCCTGTTTAGAAGGCATTAATCTACGTGGTAAATCATATCATCATTGCAAATCTGTCCCTCTTGCAGTTTTCATCATTTTTTGGACCATGCCTTCTGGTTATGCTATATTTTTTCTGTGGGTTTTGGGTTTGGGTTTTTTTTGTACTGTAAGGGCTTGTCTTCAAATCCTGTCTTGTTTTATTGTTTCACCTTGTAAGTTAGTCAGTGCTCTAATTTTACTGCATTATCTAGCAGACATGTGGGGCTGTTAAGGTTAGAGCTCCAAAATCTCTAACTCCCGAGCTGAGTTTTTCTGGAGGCTGGAGCAGCAGTGTCTCGGAATTATAAAAAATTATTGTTTTGTTTTTCTGTCTCTGTGCCGGCTGTTTTTCTTTTCCCGCTCTGAGAATGTAAAGTTTTTGTTTTGCTTTCACCAGCCAGAGATCTTGAAGGAACTGGTCCATGAGGCTTTTCTTGTTGTTTTCTTCATGGTTTATTATTTCTTATCATTTCAAATACCAAAGCTAACTATAAAATGTACAAAGCTTATGTTCTAATGTCTAATGCTTAATGTCTAATGTTCAAATGTCCAATACTAAAATGCTCCCTACAAAGTGCAAAAGGCTTATGTTCCAATGCTAAATGTCTAAATGCTCCCACCCTCAGTGTGTCGTGGATACTTATACTACAATCCACGTAATCAGTATTTATAATTCTACTCCAATAACTATTATCTATGTTAGAAGGCTAGATTCTACTCTAAGCCAACTATAATGTGCCACCTCACAGCAGAAGATGGAGGCAAGGAAGAAGGAAGAAACCCAAAAGCCATGTGCTTCCTCCATCTTGTCTTCACCTTCTTACCATCCTAAAACCCCATATATCTAAAATTCTGACCCTGTGATAAAACTACACACTATTCTACTATTTATTACACACTCTTAAAAACCATGCTTCATTATAGAGCTTAAAAGCCCTTTTTCCATGAGCAAAGGTTAAAAAAACTGTTTGTCAGAGATTCTAAAATCTCTCAAACATGCAAAGAGATGTTCCTCATAATTCCAGACTCCGACAGCAGTGTACCTAGCCGTATCCAGAGAAAGATCTTCTTGTGGTGTGCAGTAAGCCTCAGTGCCTGGAACTAGATCTAAACAAATTTGGGGTTATTTTTGTTTGATTTTTTCTTAGGTTCCCACTCTCTTAAGACTAGATCTCACTTCTTGTGCACTGTTCTTGTGGTTGCATGGATGGACATCGTGTGCCAGATGGGGAAGAGCTCTCCTGCTCTCTCCCATGAAACAAGGGCAGGAAAGTGCAGGGCTCTGCTTAATCCACCTGCTTCTGCACAGGGCAGAGCAAGCCCATGAAGCCCATGAACTGCAGTTCAGTCTTATCACATAAGACTCATACATGTTCAAAACAGAAATCAGAGCATGACTGGGAGGTTCATACGTGGATGGTTCAGCAGGAGAAAGCGTGTGGGAACAGAGCTGAATCCAGTGTCAATACCTGTCTCTGGAGAGATGAAAGAGTAGGTGTGTCCTGTGTACAGTCAGTAGTGTAGGAACAAAGAAGTGTGACCCATCCCTCCAAATGTCTAATCCAAGTCAGCTCCTTTCATCACAGCCTTTTAAGACCTTTCCAACAAAGTTCAGCTTGCTTTCAACTCCACCAGACATCAATAAGCCCATCCCATGTGGGTCTAAAAGAATCATTCTAGACGTAAAAACTTACTGATAGCACAACTTCTTTTGCATGAAATCATTTAGTTCTTAAAGCCATGGAAGGTGTGCATGGCCTGGTGAGGAGTCCTGACAGCTGTGTTTGCAAGGCTTGGTGGGATAAAGTGAGGTCAGCACATTTTATTCACAGACTTGGTAATGTTGAAGTGGTAAGGGAACAATCCTTATTGGTTTTGGTATGTGCTCTGGTTGTCTATAGAACCCCAGTGTATCCGTTCAAGGAACAGCATAGATTAGAGATGTGTTGAATTGTATTATTCACTTACTTTTGTAGGCTTCTAGGAAATCCTCTTGGAAAGTGACTGAATTACAAGGGGGTGATGAAGAGAAGTTCTAAAGAAGCACAGTTGTAAGGCAAATAGAACAAAAATATTTAAGGGAACTAATCTGGCTTGGTTTAAGGTTACATCAGAATTCATAATTTATCCTCCACCATAATTTTTTACTTTATTACTGCAAGGGTGTACAGTGCTTGGTTTTTTGTCTGTGTTAAATTGATACAAACTTGAGGTGGCAAGACCTTTTTGTCTTACTGCCAAAAGTACTGGTAGAGCAGAGAAACACTAAGAATTGTATATATTTAACTGTGTCCATAATATTGCACTACTGTGCTAATTAGCCTTTAGTCAGAAACTGGTTTCATCACTTCAGATTTTTTCTTTTTACAGAATATGCTTGGTATGCCATTTCAAAAAATCTATGCAGAGAATTAAATATACAATCACCAACCATTTTACTCCAAAATTCTTATTTATATGTATTAGTAGATTTTCATGTTTGAATGATATAAATAGCCAAGGCAGAGACCCAGCTTGCAAGAGCCTATCTGGGTCTTTATCACTGAACAGAAGCTGTCACTTCATGGGTGCGGTTCACTTGTTTCTTTCATGTATTTCTTGCTCTAGCGTCAGCCAAGCCTCATCCCTTGAGAACTTGTGGTTGCTGTTTTTCTCAGTGCTTCCTTATCTCAGGTTCCAGGGTTGGCTTTTTTTAGCTCTCTTGTTGTGTTGCAATCTCTCCATAGACTCCCTGAAATACAGTGCAATAGGGCAGTTGGCGGGCATTGTTTGATTCAGATATGTTTTACCTCTCTGGTTTTGTGTGGGAATTGATAATTAAAGGTGAGAGGCTTATTGCTGCAGCATAATGTAGGAATATTTTGGAATCAGAAGGCAAGCATCACAGCACTCAGGAGGAAATTAAAGTTCAATAATGTCCACATTATTAATCATTTGCATTGTTTCTTTCTGTGACAAAGATTATCTGTATTTTCTACGGTTCTGCATGAATATTTACATTAAATAAATCAGTGTATTCTTTTAACAGTTTCCTCTGAATGGCACTGTTAGGAACTCCTATAGGAATCTCATTTGAGGAAAAAATAGTTATATCTAAATTCTCCAGCAATAAAATAAGAATATCCATTTGAAAAGATTTGCCTTAATGTTATGTGTAATCTGTAGAATATAAATTCATGGAGATGGAGATTGCCTTTTATTCTGTACTAGTAAGGTACCTAGAACAATAGTGTCATTGTAAGTGACTGTAGTTGAATAGGTTTGAAAACTAATATTTCAACAGCCACAGTACTCAAAATGTGTTTTGAAAGATGATATATAACAGCTCTATTGCAAGTCTGTAGTTGGTAAACAATATAAAAATAAAAAAATATGACACTTCTCTTGCCTCTCCTGTGCCCACATAGTCAAAGAAAACATAAAATGCTAAAGCTAGGGAAAACAACGTTACAAAATATTCTGCTAAGAAATAGTGTGTAGTAATTTGGCTTTATCCTTGTGCATGCACATCTTAATCCAGCCCTCAGTTAAGGCTCAATGTGATACTTCCTCTCTTGTAAAACAACACTGAAGTGTGTTCAGCATGGTTTCATTTTAAATACGGAATATAAATAGTGCATGTAAACCCAAGGGTGATGGCAAAAATTGCTGTTCAGAGGGCTGGGTAAAAGAAACAGTTTTGGGGATGGGGTAGTGGACCTGGATCTCCATCCCCTGCTCAGGGATGTGCCTGTGGCTCCTCTGCTGCCTGTGCCCTTTTGGGGTCAGCATCTCCTTTGCAGGTCACTAACATGCAACAGGGAGGCAAGCAGAGAAGGGGGAGCCAGTTATGAGGTTTCTGCCATGGTGAAAGCTCCTTTTTCCCTATGTACCCACCTGAATGGTGTGAGCAGCAGCGCTGGCTACCTTGAGAGATCGTGTTAGGGCTGAGCAGAAGCAGAGCTGCTCCGTGCAGCCTGCTCCTCTGGCACAATGGAGAAAATCCAGGAAGGAACACATGGATTTATTGTAGCAGTTCCCCCACTTCCCTTCTTTGATATCTGTCCTTGTCAAGGATGGCCAGCTCCTTTCATGGGCAATTGGCCTCAAGGGGACTGCTTGTCCCTGGGGAATTGCATCTGTTTCCTTCATCTCTCTCCAGCTCACACTCATCTGTTTGCATGCCAATGCATTCTTCCTCTTTATGGGATAATATCTTTAAGGACTGCCCTTCTGTGTATGGCCCTTCCCCCTTCCTCTGGCCATACAGCCTTCCCCACATGCATACTTTCTCTTTCCTTCCTAAGGAGTTTCCCTAAACAATGAATAGAAACAGGAAGCTTCTTTTCCCTTCCCTTTCACTGAAAAGCAATAGGGGCTTTTTACACAGTAACCTTAAAGTAGCCTTCCTTTCCCAGCTCAAACTGGTAGTGGTGATTGATGTACCCTTGAGGGGGGGCAAAGGCAAAGAGGAGGTGAAATAATAAAAATGAAATAAAATAAAGAACAAGAGAAAAGAAAATCTGCCCAGACTCAGGAATTCAGAGATGAAAAGAGAGGAAAAAAAAGAAAATCCAACCAAAAATGCAAGGAACCCAGTTCACCTGTATAGTCTTGAATATCTCTGAATACCTACCCAATGGAGGTGTGATTGCTCTGTATTATGCTCTGTAGGTCAGAGTCACTGGGTGACTGAGAGCTTGCAGTCAGATGCCTGGGGCTTCCTCTTCCCACAAAAGCAGTAGGAAAAGAAACAAGGATTTTTTATGAAACCAGAAAATTACAGTTTTTTTCTACAGGCTTATCTTAAAATGTTACTCCTATCAGCATCAATGGAAGAGGCTTGAGTAAATTATGGCCATTTTCAGGAGTGCACACTTATCCAAAGGTGTTCAGCTTCACTTTTTCCTTGAGTTCCTGCTGACAAAACTGCACTGTGTAATGGCTGAGTGTCAATCACCAGCAGAAGCTGTTGTGTTCAGCAGAAAGTACTGAGCAGCCCTGAGAGGGGGTGTTTAAAACATGAGCAGCCTCAAGAAATAACCAGTGTCTTGCCCATTCTGATTTTGACTTTGCTTTTCTACTTTATTTACTTGTTAATTTTACCTTCTAAGCTGCACTATTTAAAAACACCTTTAATAAGACACCTGATTAAATGCTATGGTAATAAGCACATTATAGAGTTTCAGAGCATGTCAAGTATCAACGTATAAGTCAGGTAGTTTACTGTGTCTTTGAAACACTAGAAAATTATTTCCCTCCAACAGATGAGGACAATGCTGACTAAATGACTTGCCAAAGTCCTCCAGTGTGTCAAGCTGAACTGTCTCCTGAGCTTGCCTCATAATCAGTTCATCACCTTGGTATGAATATCAATTTAATAGAGTGTTTTCCAATTCCTACAATGTCATTTAAATTTTTCTGCTCTCATTGAGTTCTGGTCATTTATCCTCTTTTTTTTTCCAGTCTTACAAAAGTGTGCTTTGCTGAGTCTGGCTGATAGTTTGATGGCTCCCATCTCCTTTCATGCAAACAGGTGCATTCTGGAAGCAAGCAAAGAAGGAACGGTCCTTTTTCTTCCCAAAACCATAAAGATACAAAATCAGCTGCCAAAACCAGGCTTGTAAGTGAAATGAACCTCTTGCTTGCTTTGCTGTTCTTCACCTAACTGCATACTGGTTTTATTAATTTACTCTGGATTCTGAACTCATCTGCTGTTAAGTCCCCGCTCTTCCACAAATGAGCTATGGCTGACCCTGCTAAGCTCCTGCTGGACATGGCTGTCTGCAAATCTCAGAGCAGTGCCGTGGATTTAAAAACAGGCAAGATGAGAGCCCTGATTATCTTCTTGAACTTAAATACAACCTGGTCTGTTCACATACCTGTTACCAATGTGAAGAATTTACTTCAATTACTGAAACTGGCTCCTTTTGAATACAAGGAACCTTTATATTTGTCATGAGACACCTTCTCTTCACACTAAGCATTTTTGAAACCCGCTTCATTATGCGAGCTCTATGGAGAACCCTTTGAAGAACAATTATGTGCTATCTAAGTTATCATGATAAATGCTGGATACAATAACTCCTAAGTCACAAAAAAGCATGAATGCTGCCTTTCTTGATGCCTTGTATTTCCTGTAGCTGTATATCCAGATGGATTTCCTCATTGTCACTGCACGTTAAGTTTAAACCCATAGGGATTTTTCTGTTAGGCACTTAACTCTTTCTGGGTCAGTTCAGCAGGTATTCCCTTCTGCAGCTTCCTCTGTTCCACTAGAGGTGTTCATCACACCCATTAATACAGATTCTTTGTGTTGGGATCCAAACCAAACAGTGCTCTTTCCATTCTTGCAAATATACTCTCATGGAGATTCTTTTCCAAAACCTGTGGTAAGCAGAGCTCTCAGCATTTTGTAGAGATTAATGAATTTGTCTTCCCAATGTCCCCAGAGGCAAGAAAGCATCCTTTAAAAAAAAAAAAGAAAAAAGAAAAAAAGGGAAACTGGGAGTCCTGTGAGATTAATGGATTTGGTGAAATTTACAATAGAGGCAGTGGCACAGGGGTGACAAGCTCTGACTTAATTCACAGTCCTTTCCTCACATAAGTCATCTTGCCAGGAAAAATGGCTGTTTCTGGTCTTAGGAGTAAATTTGCTATTTAACTTGGAATACAGCACACATGTCTTCTTATAGAGGAAAATAAGAAACTATCCATCCCCAAAGAAATAGATAATTTAAGGCAACAGCAAATACAAAACACAAGAGGAGATGTCTTTATATTTACAGGTGTCCAGAAGAGAAGATGAGGAGGGGGGAGGTCCCAGTCCATGCGTTCCTCTTGCAAGCAGACTCACAATGATGAGCAAAAGTTCAGGTTCCCTGGCAGTACAAAGAGCTGCCTAAATGGAAGTTACTGATCTACTGATTTCTTTTTCAGACTTGGATGTGTTAGACCAAGCATTGTGAGTAAGTGTAATATGTTCACCAGAATTTTTTTTCTTGATGTGGAGGATAAGGCAAAATTCTGCTGTTTCCTGTATGTTTTTGCACTACTGGAACAGGTATCCTGGAAAGATTTCCCATGTTTTTCCCAGGTCAATGTGCAAGTAAATCAGAAAAAAATCTTGAAATAACAGAGAAGCAGAATGTTTATTTCTCATACATGACTGAGCATGTTTTATGCTCATAGATTTGAAAGGATTTTTAATAGAAAGGGACTCTGTTTTATCAGTTCTCAGCTGTGTTGAGTACAGTTTTGTACCCCATCTAGAAAAGGAATCTGGGGTTCAAACATAGCTCTGGCTATAATCTGACCTGCCAGCACATATTGTGACCCTCCTTAATTACACAAGATTATTTCTTTTTGAGGGCTGAGGAAGCTTACGAACACCAGTGCTTTCCATGAAGGCAGGATTAGGCACAAGTGATGCCATCTACTTTGTGGTGATTTTTAAATGACCTTTTCAAATTCCTCCAATTAATTAAATTTATTTCAACTTATCCTGTATCACTGATTGAAGTGAAGAACTTTATTTTTGCCTTGAAGGTGAAATATGTACTGAATAGGCTTTGCTGAAAGCTTTAATCAAAGCTGGATTGGATTGCCTTTCTTCTGTACTGCCAGAATTTTGTGGGGTTTTTTTGTTTTTAACCTTCCAAATGACCTCCTTTGCTTTTAACTTTTTGCCATTCTCCTTTTCTGGCGCAAATGCCTGGGAATTTTTGGTGCAGGTTTCTATGCCATACACTGGGTCATCTATGCAAAGACATAAATCTGTCAAGCAAATTAAATACCTCACTGAATTAAAATACAGACTTTAGAAATTAGTTACATAATGTTTAATTCTTCTTTGGCAATTGGACAACTGTAAAGGAGTAAAATTTCTCTATGCTTGGACTATAAAATAAGTGGCACTTGCTCTCTAGACTCTACAATTGACTGCTCTAGCAATACCATACTGTCAGATACAGCAAAATCAAGTATTTTTTTTTACAGCAGTAAATATTAAGTCTATTAGCTTTCCTGAAATGTAGATATGGAGATAGGTATCCTTATTTGAGGATACCATTAAGTTCCCCTAATTTGTTCTTTGCATTAAGATTTATCAGAAGCAAATGAGGCCTGTGTTCATAAGCAATTGCTTTATTTCCTGTGCCAGAGGCAGCTTCTTTGATGCTAGATGAGGTCACTTACAGTGTTGTTTCTGTCATCATCCCACACAACTTTACATGAGTGACTCCTGCATTATTAATCTCCTTTGGAATTCTTTCAACATTTAGGTTTCAGGTAGTTTTTATGCAAAATTAATTCTTCTTCCATTTATGCAATTCCTGTACTGCTTTCTTATGCCAAGGATGCAGATCACCACCACATCTCACCCCACAGTCTCCACATTCTCCAAATTTACTTATTCTTCTACTGATTTTTGCCTCAAAATTTTTTGTTTGTCTTGTTGGGGGTTTTTTTGTTGGCTTTTTGTGGGGTTTTTTTGTAATATTTTTCTTGAGAGTTTTTTCTAGCTCAGTCAACTTGCCAGACTTTGTTCCAGCCTGTTTTAGTGTCAACCTGATCCATATGGAGCTTTCATTTACTAGTTATGCTGTCCAGCACAATTAATTTCTCAACCACAGCTCATCCTCTTTTCCACTGAGATTTTAGATTTTATTTTTTTCTGTCAAGTCCATCTTGCAATGAGGTTCTAGTGTACTTTGCCTCCAGCTGTCTTGTGGCTTGTCCCTACCGTTACTTCCTCTAAAAAAGGCACAAACTCTATTGTGGTTCTTGTGTTAGAGTGACAAGCAGAAAAAAAAAAAAAAAAAGCAAGTATTAACTTTTGGGTTATATTTCCCTTCAGTTTTGTCTCCCTGATGTTTCTTTCTCTCTTTAGTTCGTTTTTCACCTGTATTCTTAAGTATTTTAGTTTTACCAAACGCGTCTCAACAACAGAACACGCTGGAGCGCAGCACAATCATTCCCCATCCTTCTGCAGCTCGCCCCAAGCTCCCTGCAGGGAGCCTTGTGCGGGCAGTGCTGGTGGCAGCTGTGGTGGCAGTGCTGATGGCAGCTATGGTGGCAGTGCTGGTGGCAGCTGTGGTGGCAGTGCCGTGGGCAGGTGAGGACCTGGCTCTGTCGGGAGGGCTCGGCAGGACCGCGCCGTGTCCCCGCCGTGCTGGAGCTGGCCGAGGTGCTGAACCGCGGCTGCGGCATCCCGGCAATGCGGCTCTCGGCCCTTGGAAAATCAAGTTTTCTTTCTCTTCATGCAGGAAAAAAGAAGAGGTGACTTATTAGATACTTGAAAACATTTCTCATAACTAGTTTTCAGAGTTAGTGAAATGACAAGTATTTTGTTTGTTTGTTTGTTTCCAAAAGGATAAATCTTCAAAGCTTTCTAAGCATATAAGGTTAGTGAGAGCGTGCAGCACCTTAACTGACTGTGAAATTTATCTGATCGGTTTGTTTCAGGAAACATTTATTATCTGTTTGGTGCATAATGTTTTTTTTCAAGTATTAGGAGACTATTTGTACTAATATAAATCTCTCTGTAGAAAACAGAAGCCTAATAGAGAATATTGAGCTGAATCTTTTCTTACTCTGCAAAATAGCCCTTCCATCACACCTAAATGCCTAAGGCCACAAAATAATTCTGAAATACTTTGGAAAAATAATTTAGTATCCTAAAGTCTGTAGAATATTCAGAAAGATGTTGATCCATCTTTCTTCTACATGCTGTATAACTGGACTTTTTCAGTCCAAGAAGTTAATAAGCAGCTTGCCAACATTCCTTTTAGACGTCTCTCAGCCAAGCTGACAGGTGAGTGTCTATTACACTGATTTTGCATAGAGCTGTGATGATGGCAGAAGGGTGATGCAATGACCTCCTTGTCAAGGAAGGTGCCAGTGGAATTCGAACACCTCTCTTTCACTCCCACCTTAGGTAATGTTGCCCAATTTCTTTAAAATGCACCACCTGTGACCACAGTAGCAAAATGAGAAATAAAAACCTGGCTCTGAGATTCTTCTGCTTTACTAATTGCATTTTCACTTCATAATAAAGAATGTACATGAGGGAGCTGTAATTTTCCCAGTCTAGCCAACAATTTTTTATTCTTGATGAGTGTATTTATTCTGCTATGATTCTGTCCTGAGTTTTTGTAATTTTATTTATTGCTATGCTTATTTGTAAAAATGAGAAAATCAATAGAGTATTGGGGCAAGGGAGGGGAAGGAAGAGGGAAAAAAATCACTCAGAGGCACTACAATAAATTTTCTGCAGGATGAAAAACTCCAAAGACAAAAAGTAGATAAATGCCTGATGATAAAGACTGAAGGCAAAATCTGAATCACTCATTGATTCATCATGTCTTTTCTTCGGCATTTATAGAGCCAAACAAATAAGATAAAGGGAAGAGATAATCCCAGTGGCCTAATGAGAGTTTTACAGTCACCATAAAGATCTATCTTCTGTGGGCTGAATACAGAGATGTGCTCTATAGATTTGTATTTAATAATGAGCTAGAGGGTGTTGTGGACTCATCTGGGCATTACATTAACTTAGCTGGCTTTTGAAGCTTCATCAGTTGTTCACTTCACCCTCTTAGTTTGTTTTGGGGTTTGTGATCTTTAAGCCTTATTTGTTTTAGAAATGAGGTGATGTGACCATGTGATAGAATTCCCCTTTCCACCCCACTTCTATCAGCTGCTGGTATTGGTTATTTCAATAAAACAGAGTAGAAAATGAGCAAACTCTGAGACATGCTTACAAGTTAATGGAAGTACAGGGTGAAGAAGACCATGATGATTATCCCATTTAAAACATGGATCTGGATTCTGAGTTTGAATGCCATATTTTACAGAAGGAAGAGGCATGTGAATGCCTCTTTCCTTGATGAGACTATGTCTGTCTAAGATGACAAATCCACAGGAAGCCAGTTGACTTCAGCTCTGCTAGACAAACAGTTACAGCTCTCTTTGGGAAGGTTGCATGTGTGTCTTATTTTTGTTCATTGTGTTAAGAAAAGAGCTTATATTTTTTTCATTTTTTGAGACTAAATTGTCATTTAGGGAGTCATAGTTTTCAAGAAGACCAAAAGTCAATATCTATTCATTCACATAGCTTTTAATTCCATTTCACTGAGCTGATATGTGTGGTCATCAACATCGTAGACAATCCTTGCAGCCTGCAGAGACAGCCAAAGTAGAGAGGAAAGGATAGGCTCCAAGATGTATAACCACCATGGAAACTGGTAAGGTTCTGCTGGTATTTATTGTTTGCAATGCACCACTGCCAAGTTCCTTCTTGTGAACAAAACAAGAAGAAATTTATCCTTGGCTCATGCAGAAGTGGGACTTTCAAAGATGAAAAAAGTTGAGGATACTTGACTGCAGTTCATACTGTAGACCTTTTAAACCTTTCCTTAGCTCTTCTATTGCTGTTCTGCTGGTTCCACTCCCCTGCAGTGCAGATTTTATCCCAAGTCTCACAGGGTATCTTTCAGGTGCTTGAAATGTTTTAATGGGCACTGCTGAGCAGCACTAGTAAGCAGCAATGTCATCAGACGCTGCTGTGCTGCCCTTACTGGGAACTGCTGTCTCACCTGAGGCCCAGGCCCAAGAGAGGAAGGCATATAAGCTTCTTTACAAAGGCTAAAGTTTTGCATAGAATAGTCAATAACATTGAGCAAACCTCTTGGTCTCCCATGGATTTTTTCTTTATTCTTAACATATTTTTTTTTTCATTATCTGTGCTTCGCTTTTATATAATAAACTGTTACTAGTTTAGGGACTGGCTCTAAAAAGACTGCTTATTTTGCTTGCCTATGCACCCTGATTCTACAGCTCAACCAAAGCTCTTACATTCCACTAGATTTAAATTGGATTTTTATTCAACAGCCAAATAATTTAGAGGGTTTCTCTAATCTCTGCTACTCTGGCTCATCAAGTGCAAAAGAATTGTCACTTCCATTCACCCTCATTGAAAAAACAGCTTTTAGTAACTTTGCATATAGCTTCAAGGCTGATTTTGCTCCCCAAAATTAGTTTACATTTAGCCTATGATAGTTAGTCCCCTAGATACTGTGTCCCAGGCAGCATCGTATTCAAGAGTCCTTGCAAATACAGAAGAGTAACACCTAAGACTTGCTACACAGGCCTCATTGTAAAACTAAAAGGATTTCCTGTGAATAAGAGCTACACATGGACTTAACACTGCTGGGAGCAAGAACATACAAGGAGAAACTAACTGCATAGTGAAGCCAAGACATTGCTGCTTTTTAATGACTTCTTTGTAGATAAAGAGTTCTTTTCCCAAGGAGCTCACAATAATACAACGTAGCCAAGAACACAAAGGAGACTGTTGTATAGAAGAAAAAAGGGAACCTTGAAGGAAGAGAGGAAGCTCTGAGCCTTCTCCATCCTTCTGTTCTTTTCTTCTCATTTAGATGAGGTGTGAATGCAACTGATAGGCAATGCACACTGCCTCTTCTGCAGACAGGGTTTCCAATGGGATATAATGATTTCTCAGTCCTACATTATGGTGCAAGTTCAAAGGGGTAGCAGAGCACAGCTTAAAGGGACATTATTCTCAAGGCATATTCCATAGGACTGCTCACTACAGTACACAATGAATCCCTGTAAGGAACCTCTAGTAACTATAGCCAGAACTGCGTGGAAGGTGGTGTGTAATCTACACAAACTTCATCTTTAGATATAAAGAAGTGGTCATGATAGAGGAAAGCAGTAAAAACTCAAGATATTGATTTTGTAGAGCCAAACTTACAAATATATTAAAAAACCAAACAACTAAGTGATTTATCTAAAACACTTTTTCCTCAAAAGTGTTCTCCTACCTTGGATAGCTTTTAAAAAAAACACCACATTTGCATCAGGAGTGAACTTTATTGTTATCATACATCAGTGCAAGATAGGAGTAATTTCAGCCTGAAAATACATAAGGGATGAGATTTGGGGGTCAGTCTTTCTCATACTGAGTATTAGTACATTTATGCAATTTTAGAAATAATTAATATTTGGTTCAATGCATCTCAGATGGTTAAAGAAGGAGAGGAGAGGATGGTGTTGTAGTTTGAATAACAGGAGCTTTCTTTGGAATGGAAAATGTAAGTACCTTCTCTCTGAATTATAATTTTGAAATTAAGGGGCTTCCAGGCAAAGATATGAGAATAACAGTTTTTTATTAGGAGAACTGAAATAAACAAAACAAAGCTTGCAGTATTACAAGGAAAAACAAACCCACTGACAGAGTCAGGATCCAACATGACACCCTGTGGGTCAGGGTGTTGGTGGCAGTGCCATTCCATGGTGGCTGCAGTCCCAGTGGCTGATGTGATGCTCCTGTAGAAAGGTGGAGTTTTCTGCTGAAGGTCCAGTGGTGAGAGATGGGCATGGTCTTCTTCTGGGAATCCAGAGGAAAAGGCTGCCTTGGTGTTCCAACTCCCAGATTTTTATCCAGGCAGGAATACTTGGCTCCTCCCCCTGGACTGAGCATTTCCCAGTGGGATGTTATAATTCTGTCAGTGAGATTCAATGGCACATTAGCAGAAGATAACTCCCTGGAGGGAGGCTGGGTTGTGGAAGAGATAAAGAAACTGTCCCAGCAGGTTTTTTAACAGTTTCCTCATAAAGAGAGGGTTTACACAGTGGGTTGGAGCTACACTGTCACTGTCACTACAACCTGCACCAGGAATGGGTCACACCCCAGGGGCAGGATGACCTGAAGTGTGACCAGAGCAGTTGCTCTAAAACCTTTTTGGCTGTCAGTCTGCACTTGAAGGAGGAAGGAGGAGGGGGAGGTCTTTTGCATAGGATTAAAGAGGATTTTATTACTCTGGGGAATATGGTGGGAAAAGACATAAAATGCAAATGTACAACAGTTTAAATATGGGGGTGGTCTAAAGGGAGGGTACAATTATCAGCTAATTGGAGGTATCCTGGGGAGGGGGAAAGGGCAGGGTTCACAAAAACGTCGTCCAATGAGGGAGGTAAGGGGGGAAATTGGTTCACATGGACTAATGGGGTATCGTACTTTAGGGGATTTCTGAAGGGGAATTCTGAACAGGGGGTTGGCACAAGGTAGGATTGACAGAGAACTCAGGGTAGATTGACAAGGTGGGTAGGAGGGTGTAATTTGGACCAAATCATTACTTGGGCAATGACAGAACACACCATTAACAAGAAACACACTGCAACAAAGGGTTACCCTTCTTCTACTCTCTACCCCAGTTTCAACAGATGGTGATAGAATACATATTTTTTGGTTACATTTTGCACTGCAACCCACTACAGATGGAAATGCTCTTTCTATCGTGTTTTAAACATGAAATAAGAATTAGGATTATGTGTTCTGTGCAATCTGCTCTGAGTTTATTTACTGTTGCATGATTAAGATTGGCCAAGGAATGGTTTCTTAACCAGAGAGAATCTAGGAGTAGTCTTATGGTCTTGGAGTATGGCAGAATCTGATACTCATTTTGCTGAACTGAATACAGACACGAACGAGTGGACTTCTTTGTGCAACCCTCACCTCTTCTCTTTGCAACAAAATATAACATGGTTTTGCTGCAGACCAAAGAGCTCACCTTGTGTCCTATCTCTGACCACAAACAGTAGGGGAATATTAGGAAGAGCAGAACTCTTCTACTCTCTACTCTATAGCTATTCTATAGCTCTACTCTCATTTTAATCAGTGTGCTGCTCAGAAGCTCCACAAAAGAGGAGAGAGTCCACTAAACTGGATTTTGATCACCTCTCCCTTGCTGTTCCACATGATCCTCAACTCAGTTTTGTCTCTAGCAGGTATTTGGTTGGAGCTAACCCTGGAAGTGGCATTAGAGCATTTCTGGAGTGTACAAAATCCAGCTTTGTGTCTGTACAAGGTATTTATTTTGGACTGTACTTCGCAAGTTGGTGGAGAAATTACCATGGTATTTAGAAAAGAAGAGAAGCTCTGAGGATGACTTCTCTGTCAGCTTAAGGGCAGGACTGTCAGACCATTTCATACCTTTTGGTTCTTTTCTGTTTTATCTAATGACACCATGCTCATGTTTGCCCTTCCCTAAAGCTTTAGTGATGAATCTTGTAGCTGTTGGACCAATGTGATTACATGCTGAACCACACTGATCTAATCTTGCTCTTTCTCTTTCCTTGACCTTTCCACCTCTTTCCTCCATACATTCAGCCTCTCATTTTTATAACGAAAACCAAAAGCTGCTCATACTCTAATCATAGTGACCTTGGAGTCTCAGTTGGTGAGAAGCTACCTCATTTTGCATTCTAAGCCATAATTAGTGTCAGTCAATGTCAATGGCATGAGAAACAGCTACAAGCAAGAAAGGTCAGAGACTGGCTGTTCCTGCAGCCGAGTGCACAGTAGGATAGGTGGGCGTCCACTAACAGAAATTTGTGTCTATGAGTAATCTAACAGGATACTCAATCTCACCAGGTAGTTACCAGGTACAATTTCAGATCATAGTTTTTTCACATTACAGTATTAGTTTTGATAACCATGCAGAGACAGATGGCATTTTGTCGGCTTTCCAAAGCAGAGGAATAATTTGCTGAGCTGTAGCTAGTGTAATGAGAAGCCAAGTAAGTTGAAGATGAGGTAAAACCAAAGCATCTGTCGGTCCTTGTGTGCCAGCTTTTAGATGCCACATACAAACTAATATTTCCACACAAAAAAAAAAAGTAGTGACTGTTAGAGATTTGTGTAAAAAAGATGGCGTTTGATAACAATGCCACAACAGATGTCGTTGAGTCCATGCTTGATTTTTACTACTGCTCTGTGCATTTTTGGAAGAGATACTTGCACAGCTTGTATGGAGTATGTTCATTATAAAATTTTATTTTTTGAGAAACAATGAGATGGAAATTTTGTAGCTAATCTGATATTGTCTTCCTTTATCATGCTTCCTTAGTGGTTAGGGAGGAAGAGTTTATTCTTGTTTGATTCCTTTTCAATCTCTTTTATGTGAGAGAAGTGTCTACACCTATAACTATATACTGTATATAATATAAAAATCTTAAAAGAGAGCTCTCTATTAAAATACAATGAAAAATTTGAGGTTACTTGCCTTATCCAATATTACATTTTCAGCATGTGTCATGGAAAATGTGTAATTATATTTTCCCTATTCAAAGAAATCCTTCTCTTCACCTTAATCCTATTCTTTCTCATCTTCTTTGATGAGAGAGAACAATGTTTCAAAAGTTCCCCTTTAAGAGCAGAGCTTGTAAAAAGAAACCCATGGAATACTATAGCCTACTTGACTCATTCTCCTTGGTAATAAATGTGGCAACTTAATAAAAGAGGCTTCTATCTAGGTCAAAATTATTTGAGGCATGCATACTTCACCTAAAATATATATATTTTTACTATGTACCTGCTATGATGTGGTATCCTCTGCACAGTCTACATTGAGTGTTGGGAGTCTGAGTGGCCTAGTGGGAGTGAATGAAGGGGGGCTAGTACTCCTCAAAGTACAAGGGCTAAACATTTATGTCCAAACCTTTCTCAGAAGCAGAAACAGCAGGCCCATGGGACAGTGTGAGGAAGGCAGAGGAGAAACAGCCCTTAAGAGAGAGAAGAGAAGGCCTGAGTGTGTCTGGGTGTAAATTTCAATGAGATCCAAAGCTAAACAGCTGTTTGTTTTTATTGTGCTTCTGCTGGATTTTGATTCTTGGTTGTAAATAATGGTGCAAATTTTGCTTTCTGGGTGCAGGGGTGGGGAGGGGGGAATGCAGGTGTAGCTTTGTCTTCAGATGGAAGTCCTGTTCCCAGGGAGCTGCACTGGCACACTCCTGCCAGAGCCTATTGGTAGGACTGAACCACAGCTAAGAGCTAGAAGTCCAGTTTGAGGCAAAAATGATAACAAGTAAACTGGACAGGGGTTGAATCTGAGTGGCACAGATACAATGTTGATTAAAGAAAGATATAGACTTAGTTGTTTGATTCTTTTTGCTACCTGGAGCCCTGAATCAAGGAAGAGTGTAACTCTGAGATTATAAAGTGCATTTGCCATGGGTTAGCAGATGCTCTCAGCCAAGGGAGTACTCTTAGACCTTGCCAATTCTTCAAAACACTTTCCTTTGCCAACCAACATTACCTCTGCCTTAGCCATGCTGAACTGAAGTCTCACATCCAGTTTTTATCCAGCACCAGATTTTTGCCAAGTATTGTAAGAGCAGACATTTTTCTCACAGTAGATTAAATTCACTGACTTCCTCTTCATTTCATAGTATTCAAAGGGTATTTTACAGCACAAAGTTAGAGTCTGAAATTGCCATATTTTGTACAATTATCATAGAGTTTCAATTGATTATCCTAATAGAGATCTGCTATTTTCAAAATGCTGCTGTCTCTCTGGCTTCATAGTGCTTATTGTAGACAGCTGATGACTCTTACATATTCTGTTTTCATTGTATTTGTTTCCTTATGAGTGTGAAACATTATGCAAAGGTTTGGGGTATTAAAGCCAAACCCTTTTAAGGGTTTAGTAATAAATCCTTATTTATTCAGTGTTCAGTAATAAATATTAGTACACAGAAAGTGTGCAAGAATGGACTAAATATACTTGTGCTACATGAAGAGTGAAAAACAGCATCAAATATTTTACTTCTGCACCTGTACAGGAAAATCAAGCTCATTCAATATTCTTTATTGTGCTCGAATGTTCATTTTTTCAATACTATCTGCAAGACCTTTGCTTCCTCCCAGACACTCTACATAAAAACCTTTGTTTGTTAAAATTAATCCTGGTAATATCTTTGGATCCTATGCTTGGAGATAGTTTGGGTTTCTTTATATGAAATAGTTTTAAATGTCTGTAAAAGGCTAGAAAGCCCAACAGCTTAAAATATTTGTGTCTTTGCAATGTGAAAACCAAAGTTAAATGGGAAGATGAATAGGGGTTTTCATGGAGGTCTGGAGGAAGAAATGGTGCTGTATGTTGAGACACAGCACACTTGGGTTCTGCTCCCAGTCTGTCTGGGAGACTTCTTGCAGAATTTTCAACTTGTTTTCTCTTTGATCTCCCTATGTTGTGTGAGTCTGTGTACATTTAATTGGGAAGGGGTTTGTCTTTTCTTAAAAGTCACTGAAGGTTCTGAAAGTCTTGGATCCAACAGGAAAGACCATGACAGCACAATGACAAAGTTCACTGTAATCTCTGTCTATCAGGAATTATCAAAGCTGCAAGGTAGTTTTAAACATAAATAACTAAAGACATAAGGGCAAAGGCAGCCAAATTAACCTATCATGCTGAAAATATGTGTCAATAATTGGATTCTTGAATACAAAAATTGTAATAAATCAAAATACAGATTTAAAAGTTGCAAGTTTAATTGGTATAGGATTTTTTTTAGTAGATAAGAAGATGAACACCAAATATCATACTTTAAATTTGGTATCATTAAAAATGATCCAAGAAGCTAATACATTTTATCTGCATCACTTTCTTGAAGTACTATTTTGATTTAATGCTGAGCATAATAGATGACTATGATTTTGGTATATCATTTGTTAGAATAATGTTCTGATGAGCCACTTGTACAGTGGCAGCCTGAAGTATATTTAGTCCTTTTTCTTGAACTATGTGTTATTCCTCTGCATGTTCTTTGTGCTGTGTTTTCCACTGACCCTTGTTTGCTAATGATACTTTTTATTAGTGCTGGTTAGAATAAATTGGTATGTAAGGTTTAGAGCAAAGATGTTAATAATGTTTTCAACCTCAGTGCAATGAACATCACACAAATCACTCGGCACACTTCAAAATGCAAGGGCACTTCAATCCATGTGGTTTTTGTAATTTGTGTGACTGGCACAATATTTTATAAAAATACTATTCACAAAACGTTTTGGCACTCAGGATGCATTATTTCCTCTTCCAGGTGATGAATTTCAGTTAGAGGAGAATCTTTCATGCCATGGACTAGTTAAGAAAAAACTAACAGCAAATAATCCAAAGATGATGGAATGAACTCCAGTGGTCTTCTCTTTGCTTCAGCAGGTGCTTGTACTGTGACCAAAGCAAACACTGACACAAGGAAAGAGTCAAATTTGGTGTTCTCTATTCATGTATTCATGAAGTTGAGCTGTAATATAAGAATGAGGACTGGGGCCACATCTTGCATCACTCTACTGAACATAACAAAGTTATCATGTGTTGATACAAATTCATATATAGCATAAAAATTCTGCTCATATCTGGTACTTCTTTTCCCAGCAGACTGAACTCCTTTTATAGGCACTATGGGGAGGTACCATTGCACCTGACAGCTAATAAGTTAATGGTCTGAAGGACCAGAAGAAAGCAATAGGCTATTTCAAAGCACTGGACCTAGCTGTCAAATCTTGTACATTGGCATCAGCTGAGGGGTTTCAAGGGTTTAGTTCAGTGAGATCTGATCTATAGGTTGCAGTTCTACTGTTTAGAAATGTTCCCATTACCGTTTTTTATATTTTTTGGTGTGTAGTTCATGGCTCATTAGCCGGGAAGGTGTCTATGTTCTGCCATCTTCTCTCTCCCCTATGTATCTCATTCTGGGGGTTGTGCTCAGTGTACTATCTCTCTGGCTCACCATTCTTTCCATGATTCATCTCCATCCCTGGTAGGATCATGATCTCCCAAACACAGAGGGTACTTTTCAGATTTTCAGCGTTCTTTTAGGCCTAGGAATTGCATAGGTGTGCACTTTGTGCTCATTACCCAGGATGACCCAGAAACACATCCTTGTGGCAAGGAGAGCCAAGAGCCAATGGCCTGGATTGCACTCAGCAGAGCAATGCCAGCAGCTCCAGGGAGATCTTCCCATCTACTCAGCCCTGGTGAGGTGACACCTGGAGTGCTGTGTCCAGGTCTAGCCTCCCCAGTACAAGACATACTGGAGAGAGGCCAGCAAAGGACCATGAAGATGATTAAGGGATTGGAGCACCTGTAATAGGAGGTGGGGCCAGAAGAGCTGATGCTGCATCTTGGAGAAGAAGATCAGGAGGACCTTACTAGTCTATGGGAATACCTGATGGTGGAGTAAAGAAGCCAGAAACAGATTCTTCTCAGTGGTGCCCAGTGACAGAACAAGAGGCAATGGGTGCAAAGAGAAATACGGGATGCTCCATTTTAACACAAGCAAAACCTTTTTTTATTGTGGGGGTGGTCAGACACACAGAACAGATTGCTCAGAGTCTCTGCAGAGTCTCCATCCTTGGAGATAGTCAAAACCCAACTGGACACAGCCTGCTCTAGCTGATCCCACTCTGAACAGTGGGTGGGACTGGCTCATCTCCCAAGGTGTCTTCCCACCTCAGCTTTCCTGTGATGAGACCTCAGACCTTGCTACTTTTAGCCTGTTGTAAATGCAGTATTGGATCTCTGGCATCTATCTGCTCTCTTGCCCATCTGCTAGAGTGGCATTGTGCCCACTCAGAAGGTGCTATGCCAGTTTCAACAAGGCACAGGTGCCAACCAAACATAGATTTAGAAAGATACCCTGCATAAGATCCTCCTGGTAGTAAGTAATGCCAAATTAGGCCCACATGCTTCATTACGAGGGATCACATCTGTTGAGGCTTGTGGGCATTGTACCATCAATTACAGCCTTTATCCTCTCATTCTCTTTCCTGAAAGCTTTAGTGAATGGAAAGCAAAATTTATGAGCCAGTCAAGTGCCTTGAGAAAATGTGGGGTTTTCCCTACTGATCTCTGTCTTGAAATCTCAAAATTCAAGCTGCTAGTGTTTATTTCCCCCTGTTAGACATAATTCAATTATACACTAGATTTGTTCATGAAGGCAATAGAAGAAAAAACACTGAAAAGCATATTCTTTCTTGTCACTTAATACCATGAGAGAAGGATTGTGTGCAATTCGTTTGATACTTGTTAGACCCTGAAGAATTATTTGGACTGGTATATTCATTAAGTAGAAGAAAATGCATAAATTTAGTTGTGCATTCTCAAGTTCACTTTGGCATGTAAAAGATCACAAGCCTTCATCTCTGCTGACCACTGTTTTGTCTACGTTGTGTGAGAACTGAAGTTATGTTGCTCAACACATGCTATGAGAACTCATGACCCAGGAAAAACTATTAAAAGCTATTAAGCCCTCTTGCTTGAAGAACGTTGGACCTGCGTGGATAAAGAAGGGTGACAAAGTGCTGACTGAGTGCTGCCTGCTCACTTGGGAGCAGTTACCTGTGGCAGTCAATGGGATATTGGTCCTTCACATCACATGGGCTGGCTTTTGAGTTTGCTGTGTCAGGAAGAGTCTTCTTACTGTAGGCCCTGAGTCATCCTGACCTCTGCTCAGGGGGTTTCTTTCAGGATCTCCCTAAACTACAGCATATGATTTGGTATCAATGAAATATTTTAGGAATGACTGAGAAATGCCAGAGCATTAATAATGCCAGAGCAGGGGTAAAGAAAGCAATGCAAGAAACTGTCCAGAGAAGCTGTCAAAGTAACTGAGTAGTTCTGACAGCCTGGACAATCCACATTGTCTCATATTTACCTTAGGCTGTAGCTGAGGGGAGGTGGGCGCTGCTTTGCACCTATCTACACCTCATATCTACCCTGATGAGAATTAGCTTGCATTAATTGGCAGTCACTTTGAGTTATACCAGCCTTAAAGCACAAGCCCCAACACAGCTCTGCAATGTGTTGGTGTGTGCTTGTCCCTGGTTGAATGAGGAAGTTTGCAAGGCAAGGAAGCCTGCCTCAGCTCTGGAAGCATGAAGGGATGCCAGAAGTTCAGATGCTGAGCTCTGAGACATTGTTCTATCCATGCCTCCTGCTGCTCCAGCTGATGGGCAAACCAGCTGTAGCACCTCCCCAGAAAGCAAAGCATCATAATTCTGATGGTGTTTATCCCATTCTTATATCATTAAGAGAAATATGTTCTAAAATATGGGTGAGTCCTGCAGACTGATTTTATTCTCATAATGGTCCAAATATTGATATCCGAACAGTCCATTATTTATGCACCATTAAGTATTGAGCTCATGGCATTTTCCCACATCTTTCTATCCAAACCTGGAGAACATGTGCTGTCATATAGCTTTGCTATTCTTTAAGAGTTAAAACAATAAAAATAGCACAGCAGGATCTTGTCCATAAACAATGGAAACATTACTCTAAATTCAGTACTATTTCTGTTTTTATTATGTGATCGCTTCTTTGTTGTTAATCACTCACCCTACTTAATTCATTCATTATACTCGAAAGCTTTGAGATTAAACCCCCAGGCAGTATAGCTTCATATGAATCCTTTCTTTTTTATCTGTTCCAAGTTAGATTAAGTCTAGGTCCTGTTTAATGAGGTGCCACTTGCTGGCTTTTCATGCAGATAGAATTTCTCATACACAGTGGTATGTATATACCATATAAATTATAAAATATTTTACATTTTCTTCTGAATTTCTAACTAATATGTCCTGCAGAAACCACTATTATTACAAATTCCCTGGGATATGAGTGGTTGGCTACTTCTGATTTGAATTTTCCTTTTTTTTAGTAATGAACCTTGCTGTTAATTTTTCAGTTATTTCAGGCTTTTATTTAAATTATGTCATTTCATAGCAATATTAATGGCAGCAATAAGACTTAGTGAGTTTCAGACACAGGCAAAGTCAATTGGAATGTCTTCACCTGCCATGCAAATGTTAACAGCCTGCCTATGCCTGGCAATGTTTGGTGTTTACAGACTAGTAGGGCCAATGAGTTGTAGGCATGGTGAGTTTATGGTCAGCAACAGCTCAGGGAGTGTGATGGGGTCTCACCTCACAGTCTGAGGGGTGAGGTTTAATATGGCAACATTGACAGAGGTTGGATTTTGTAGCTCTGCATCTTTACTGAGAGTTGTCTTTGTTGCATCACTCTGTCCTGTGGATAACACATCCATTCCATATTGGCAGACTCCTCATACTAATAACACTTCCTCCAGATTCATGGATCTGCTTGTTCTGATCCAATTTTTTCTGGTAATTCCAGAAAATTACTGTCCTGGTTTAGCATTAATTCATATTTTGGTATGGAATAATTTCCTGTTTCTGGCCGTGTTAGCTTCCTGTGGACATAATAGAGGACCAATCAGTAGCCAATTTTCAATATTGACACATGATTGGACAATAAAAAGGGCAGATGTAAAATATGTGTACATGATTTGTGTTTGATAAATGTCAGCTCTGTTGAGGCAGATTTACAAGGTAGCTAGAGTTACAATAGATAAGTCCAGCTGCAAATATAATAAAAGAAGATAGAGACAGGATGGAACAGGTTGTGATTATTTGGAAAAGGTTAGCTGCCTTTTCTGGTTTTTTGCTTGCTTGATGCTTTAGTTAATGTACACTGTGCTAAAGGAGAGTGGAATGCAAGGTCATTGTGGAAGATAAGTCCCTTCCATCCAGTGATCCCTGAAAGAGGGAAGAAGACCCCCAGCAACAGCAGAGTCTGCGCAGTACAGCCTTGAAGATGAAAAACTGAAGAAAAAAAACTGTGAGGGAATGGAAGGGAAGCGAGAGCTGCAACAGTATAAAACCAGGAAAAACTGTGAATGCAATTTGTGATCCTTGTTAGAGCAGAGACACTAACGGACACACAGTGCTGCTTGCTTGCCATTCTCAATAAAATGTATTAATTAATTGTAAATTGGCTCTGTTCATTTATAACAGCTTATATGCCTTTGTGAACGCACATTTTAAGACCAAAAACCCATGGAGTAGCCCTCTTGGCTTCTGGTCTTGGAGGAGGTTGGTGTTGGCTCAGCCCGTGTGGCCGCGTCCGGGCTGGCCCCACATCCTGGCCGAGATTTTCTGTCCCCAGAGGGTGGTAAGCAGGTCCCTGACCAGGGAGCCCTGACCCAGCAGGCTGCTGGGGGCCCTTGGCAGCGGGGCCAGGCCCTTTCCTGGCAGAGCCTGCCGGGCTGTGCCAGCCAGAGGCGGTATTGGCACCAGGAGCAGCTCAGGCGAGGGTGACCCTGAGAATCGGAGCGGCCGCAGCCACCTCAGCATGGCTGGCAATAAACTTCATTTACTTAGCCACATTAAGCCAGTTTTGCTGCAGACAAAAAAGACAAAAAGCATCGGCAGCAGCTTTTCCTGTTTTCGGCGCTCCAGCAAAGTCAAGCCTGCACGGCTTGCACAGAATCGGCAGAAACCACGTGGCTAATAAAAGGGTAAGAGAATTGTCTAAAATATTCCAAGTGTTGTTTCTAGAGGTGTTTGGTGGGAAAGAATGGTTATGATTAGGAGAAATCAAAGCAGCTAACTTAGAATACACTTTTAGAGCATTATTTTCATCTGCTCCCTATTTATTAACAGAAACAAAGAAGAAAAATTAAAAAGTTTTCTTTATACCCTTTCAATCATCACAGCAAAAAATAACAAATCACTGGGCAAATGTCTGTGTTTTGGCTTTATTTCACCATTCTTTCCAACTCAAAAACCCTGTTTGGGTTGAGAATTGCCTTGTCACATGAAACTGACCCTGTGTATATGGTCTCACATTGCGGTGGCAGGTAATCTAAAAACGCTAACACATATGTATATGTATATGTATATGTATATGTATATGTATATGTATATGTATATGTATATGTATATGTATATGTATATGTATATGTATATGTATATGTATATGTATATGTATATGTATATGTATAAGGAGAGTCTGGCTACATTGCCAGATCCCCCCTTTGTGAAAATTAGGGAAAATAGGTATGTCCCAGTTTTTATTTCAAGACAGGGAATGAGAAAACAAAACCATAGTTCAGCTATTTTTGTGAAAGCCTGCTGCAAGTAAGTGGTAGGTTATGTTAGTGGTGAAAGAGCAGCTTTGTCCTGCTGAGAGAAAGTGGTCACAAATAGTCTCTATCATGAAATGGATTGTAAAATCCCTTTTTTTTCCCAGAATTTAAGACTGAAAACCCCACAGAAATGGAAGGCAGCAACAATGGCCATCCAGAACAAATCATGGTTTCTGTAGAGTTTTTGTCCTCACTTTTACCTGCTGAGTTTAAGGAGTTTGGAAAAACATTTCAAGAACAGCTTTATCTTGGAGCAAGGTAACCAGTTATAGTAGTTATTTTGAACTGTTATTTATGCTGAGTTATGTTATATTAATCCTATTTAGGCAGGGTTTTTTTAATGTAGTTTCTGAATGTTTCTTCTCATTCATAGAGAAGACAAGCTGTAATCCTCAGCCTGAGTTTCTGGTGACTCTTGAATATTTCACATGGACTAGTGCAATCAGTCAATCAAAGTTTGGGATTTGGGCCTTTCTCCAGTACTGGTTAACTCTGCTCTGTTGTGAAACTCTTGCAAGAACCCTTCTCAAAATCCCGTGTAAAGGAAAATTGTGATTTTCTCTGTATGCCCCTTCTGTCTATGCTCCCTGATGTAAAGTTTTTGATTATTTCACCTTAAGGGCAATTGAGAGTCCAGAGTTAAGGAATTTGTATACAGCAAAAATAGGAAGCAATGAGCTGATAACATTTGCTTTTAACTCTCATTCATATTAGTTCTGCAGATAGGAAATGATTCTAACTTTGAATATCAGTAGCAGTACTGTTAGCAATAAAAAACCAACATAAAACTTCTTATTGAAGATTAATATTCTGGAGAAAGAGGAAAAGGACCTTTTTTTTCTTCAGTTCTGTAGGTGACTGATTTTGAGAACAGTGATAGGAGAGAATGGAAGAAATGAGTTTATTCTTTCTTCTGAAGAAACTGTAAGCCATTGCTTACCCCACATATTTAGGTGTAGTTAAAGTCAAAAGAAGTCAATACTAATCACTGCAGAAAGGATATTTGATTCAGATAGAATAGTATGTTTAAGCATTTTTTCGTTAATCCTTCACAGAATCTAATGTTAAATAACTCCTTAATAGTAATTTTTATATTTATGAAAAATATGCAGAAGAAGCAGATGACTCAACATAGGTGAAAATGGAATAATTTTAAATTTATAAAAAAATAAATATCTATGAAACATCTATGGGTAGTCAAAAATTATGAAGGCAAGCACTGGTACATAAATCTCATCTGTAATAGGTGATTGAGAGCCCTCCACCTTCATGAAACAATTAAAAAAATCCTCTATATTCATATATTTTAAAAGTATGAAGTAAAAAATTAATTAACCAGTTGTTTTCCTAGCTTCTGCTCTCTGTTGTTAGGCTGTACCATTTATCCCCTGTGAGACATCGAGATCTGGAACAGAAATAATAAAGGGAATTGCAACACATTCAGTTCAAGGGACCAGTGGTGTTTCACAGTAGGCTTGCCCCCCACAGCCAACTTTAGAGAGGAGATCTGTAGCTTTTCAACTGCATAGTGTGATGTTATCAAATATTTTGAACTGTAATCTTGCAATTACTATTAATGTTGCATTAAAAGATTATTTAATGAAGGAGATCATGCAGAGAACAAGCAATATAATGGCTCCAAGCAGCTTGCCTCCCACATACCTGGAAAAACTCCCTACTGCTACAGAAGGAGGAAGAACAGTTAGTGCCAGTTCTAAACAATAGGTTTCACACTGTATCTGTTAAGACCTGTTGCTTTTGGCAACAAAAACTGACTCAAAGGCATAAATTTAAATTTTAAAAAGTGGTGTTTGGTGATTAAAGACAAACACAGAATATTCTAGCTTCTGCTGTGCATTGTTTAACATTCAAAGGCAGTTGTGAAGGTGTCGGCTATCTGGGTGTTCCTCTCCACCATGTATTGTTTAACCTCTCTGTGCATTTCAGGACCAGGTCATGTTCTGACTAAATTGTGGGTGATCCAGAAGCAGATGCATTTGCTCTGATGTAAAACTTGTTGGACTAACTTACGAGCTGAGGCTTTAGCTGTGCTTCAGAACTGAAATGCATTTCATGTTGTAAATTTATGTGGCTGCTGCTGTGGTGCTGTGCTGTAGAGCTCTGTTGGCAGGACCATAATATAGCAAATCTCCCTGTGATATCTCTGATGATGCTGCCTGGCACTTCCTTCAGCCTTCACTTCATGTGGCTGACTTTCTCTTTGCCACACTGAAAGCTGAGGGAAGTGTGATGATGTTGATGTGTGGCTAAATCCTGACAAGCCACTGATTGCACAGGGAGTCCTAGATTACAGATACTTTCAGAAACTGGTGCACTTTAAAGAACACATGAAACTCAGGCACATTACACAAATTACAGCTATGATGGTCTAAGGACACAGGCAGGGTTAGCTTTGAAGGAAAGCAACTCTTTGGAGTTTAATTTTTTTTTTAAATCTCCAGTACAGGAAATTAGACAAGTTTTCCATAAAAAAACTTCTTTATCTCAGGCTTTGTAGGTGAATATAAGGAAAATCCTTGATGCTGTTCCATCCTACAATGAACCTGGAGTTAGAGCATGCTTCTGGTTTGGCAATCACCTCACAGAGGGCTGTGCCTGAAATAGTGTGTTGTGCTCTAACACCAGGTGCCAGAGTTTTTCTCTGTAAACTGAAGGACCAGTCTGTCACAATGTAAACATGCTCATATACTGGTTGAATTCTTACTGCCTAATTTATCAGTACCCTACTCTATAAATCCTGATGAAATATCTGCAAAACAGTGCCACAACAGTGGAGTTAAGAGTCTACCCAATTTTAGATACCCATGGTTTGTGGTTTGCACCAGTTGGATTTTGTGTGATTAGTATCTGGAATTTCTTCATCTTCATGATAGAAGGTTGCTCTGTCCTGATTTTGACTTTCTCTTGCATTGCAGAATTTGGGCACAGGATTGAAATTGTAAATTTCAATCTGTTCATGAGAAAGGCCAGGGATTTAACCAGCCTTTTTTTCTTCTCCTAGCAGAAAGCTGGACCTGTTCTGCTCGAGTGCAAGCACCCAGCAGCAGCTGTAACCCAAGAACTAGTCTGGGTTTCACTCTCCCAGATCTCAGTGGGTTGCTGGTGAGCACTCATCCCATACAGAATTAATAGGAAAAGTCAATAAAAAATCACCTTTACCTCTGTTATTCACAGCATTTTTCTTGTTAATCTTGTATTCTGTTCACTGTGAGTGAAGTCCATGTGTGTAAAGCTATTTACACAAATTTATTACTATAAAAAAGAAAATCCTACCTCTGACAGAATCTAATTGTTAGACTGGAGATATGAGCGTTCATTTCAGTTTCTGTACATCTTTAAAGTTCAGTGTTTCCATCCAATCTATTAAACTGCAAGCCTGCTTTCCTCTCATCTTTATTTGTGATTGCATTTACAAACCATGAATAATTAGAAATAATATTTCAAACAAAGGCCTCTGGGGCCATATTAATCAAGGAGAAAAGTGTTACTCATGAAATTTTATGGGATAAGCGCAATTATCAATATAAGATTATTCCTGTAGCGCTAGTCTTTTTTTAGTCTTTATTTTTATTTTAAGAACTCATGGTTACATTAGAAATTCAGTATTTTGCATGAACAGAACAATATTTTCTCATTGCACAATGTATTCCGAAAATAAAAATAATATTATGTTTAGCCTCATAATGTCTTTGGGGGGAAAGATTGGTTTCATTCAATTTCTATTATATATGAAAATCACTCAGGCAAGTGATTTTCAGGGCATATGGCCTAGGAATGGAACTGCATGTCTTGAATGAGTTCCAGCAAATTTCATGTGCTCTTCTTTTACTGCATCTTTGTTGTTACAGAGGAAAAATTAATTCAGTCTTCCAAGGAAGTAATTCTGAGTAGATTGAAAGAGTGCCTGTCTCCTCCTCTCTAGTCATGATTTTTCAGGGTATATGCATTCCACTGGGCGTTGAAGTCTTTAAAAATAGCCATAAATTCATGAGCACATGAAGGGGTTTTCCTGAGTAGTGGCCAAACCTTTGGAATACTTACAAAAGAGAGAAAAATTTGATCATGAATTTCAATATTTCGAAAAATATGATCAGGAATTCCAATATATTGAAAAATATAACCAAATTTCTTTTTGATTGTTCTCTTTTGTGACACATTTTTCTCAACAAACCACTGCTGGTCGTATATTGTCTTCATTCCTTTTCTTACCTTTATAGATTATACAAATAGAACAGAGTAAGTGAAAAGGAGCAACATACTGGAGAAAAAGGTAGAAATACGTAGAGAAAGAGAAGATTACAGAAGCAACCTGTCACAGAGCAACACTTTTCACCATCTGTTTATCAATTCTCAAGCTGAAGCAGAACGCATGAAATACACAGGAAAGAGCAGAGAGGTCCTTTGTGGGAGGTGCTACTGAACTTACTCAACAGCAGCCTTTCAAATACAGTCCTCTTTCTTTTCATCCTGAGCTTTAGAAGGTAAACATTTGGGTTTACAGATCTGTCACGGTGAGAGTGGCCATGACAAACCTCTCAGGTCTCTCACTTCAGGGCAAGGTCGGTGAAAACAAAGGAGCAGGAACAATGGGGTAGCCCAAAAAGAAAATACTTAAACATAAGAGAAAACAGGGACGATGTCCAGAAACTGAATGCCAGATAGGGGGTGACTCCAAAGACCAGAAACAAGGGAGAAGTAGCAATATATACACTTGGTGGTGGAACATTCTGGAAACATAACCATATAAGGAGAACAAGCAACCAATAGGGGAACAGAAATTGAACTGTTTAACATAATAGCCTCAAAGGCTTATGGGATGAGCACTTGGGCTCTCCCCTAACTTAACCCAGATGCAAAAGGATCAGGCACTAGTTTCAAACCCTGGGAAACATTTGTTTATTGTGAAACAGAAAGGGGGAATTGTGGGAGTTAAAGATGGAACTGAACAAACCTTGTAAAACCCTGTAAAAACACCCAAACAAACATGGAACAACCAATAGTACAACAACAACAACAACAATCATAAGAATCAATAGTCCTGTTTTAGCTATTGATAACATCCAACCTCTCAGTCCCCAAAATAAGTCCCTTTAAAAAGTCTGTCAATCCAGTCTTGGTCCTCTATTTGGAGTTTCTTGAATCCTTCCCTCAGTATCTGGAGGCTCTTTGTGGATGGACTTGCTGTGGCTAGAGACGTTCATATAGCATGTCCCCTCGAAGCCGTGTCCATGTGCCAGGAGTAGAAAATCTATTGCTGCCCTGTTCTGCAAGGTGGCATGTCTGATAGTATGGACATCCGAGAGCAGTCCACTCAATGCAGAGGAGCATTACTTAGCAGAAACACAAGGTGGTCCAATTGTCTTATAGCTTCAGCTGCAGCCACCCAAGGTAATAACAGGGAGGGAGCTAGTCTGTTGTTCTTGCCCCAATAGGTAGCATCATCTTTGCAATTGGTCTCAAAATAATGTGTGGATCTTTTTGTTCTGCCTCCTTTTTTTTTGAATCATTTTAATGTTAGGTGCCAGCAAAGTAAGCCTCCCCAGGCTACAAGGTCCACCCTTGATGTGAGAGGGAATACTGGGCCATGCTCTATCCCTGCAAATGAGAAACACACCCTGCAGTAACTGGGTGGCTACTGGACCAGGAAATGATGGAAGAGGTGTAATGACACTGTCAGCTCTGGCTTTTGTAAGCAGGATGGTATGAGGACACATCCCTCCTGGTAATTCCTTTTTCCTTTGTAATTTTGGTTCTTTCACCTTCTTCCCATTTCAGCCAATAATAAAACTTGACACAGAAATCCGTTTTTACAGAGCCAAGAATGTCTAGCTCCTGGAGTTTGAGTGGCTCATGCAGGAGCTTCCGAGTCCAGTAGTCCCAACCATCAACAGGGTTGCATTTTCATTTGCCATCACTGTTATCACCTTTCATACTATAAATGGCATCCTCAGTTATTTGCCACACATCCATAGGTAACCCTACAAGGCAGGTGGAAAAGGGGTCAGCAGGGCTAGACATTGACAGATATAGGGTGTCCTGTTTAATGACTTTTGCTAAGGTCATCCATACATTTTGTTTGGGCTGTGGGACTATCAATTCACTTGTAAGGGTCAGGATTGCAACCACGCTGAGGGAAATAAGCTGGAGGTTCTTAGGCCTCATTCTCAGAAGAGCTGTCTGGTGTCTTTTGGTGTAGTTTTCAGGGTTAGTATTAGGGTTTGGGTTCTTTATAAGGCGTTGTGGTTTTTTGGTGTAGTTTTCAGTGTAATTATTAGGGATTGGGTTCTTTTTAGGTTTCTTTTTAAGGTTTGGTGTGTTTTTGGTGTGGTTTCCAGTGTAATATTAGGGGGTGGGTTCTTTTTCGGGGTTCTTTTTAAGATTTGGTGTGTTTTTGGTGTAATTTTCATGATAATTATTATGGATTGGGTTGTTTCTCGGGTTATATTCAGGGTTTGGTGCATTTTTGGAGTAGTTTTCAGGGTAATTAATAGGGTTGTGTTTAGAGTTGTGGGGTTAGGATTAGGGGATAGGCTTGGGGTTAGGGAGTTGATTTACAGTTAAGGGTTAGGGTTAGGTTGTTGGGGATAGGGGTTAGGCTTTAGGAGTTATGGGTTAGGGTTTAGTGGTTAAGGGTTAGGTTTTGTGTTTGAGTTATGGGTTAAGGTTTAGAGTTAGGTTTAGGCTTAGGGTTTGGGTTAGAGGTTAGGGTTTGGGGCTAGGTTTAGGTTAGGGTTTAGGGGTTAGTGTAATGGCGAGGGTTAGCGATAGGGTCCTTAGGGTTAGGGCTTGCTTTAGGGATAGGGGTTTGGGTTTATGGTTAGTCATTAGGTTTAGGGTTAGTGTTGGGATACAGTTAGGGACAGGGGTTAGGGTTACTGTTAGGGTATGGGCTATTTTTAGTAGGGTTTTCTCATTTATTATTTGGGTATGGGTGGTTTTAAGGTTTGGTTTTTTTTCATATGGATTGTTTTTATGGGGTTTTTTTATGGTATTTTATGGTTTGGGTTAGGTTTAGGGTTAGAGTTAGGGTTTGTGTTAGTAATAGTGTTTTTAGGGTTTTTTTAGAGTATGGGTTGTTTTAGATTTTGGGGTTTTCTTGTGGATTTTTTAATGGGTTTTTCTAATGGTTTGGATTAGGGTTAGAGTTACTTTCAGTTGTGTTTTTTTGGTTTATTCTTAGTGTATGGGTGGTTTTAGTGTTTGGGTTCTTATAGATTGATTTTATGTGTTTTTTAACTGTTTTTATGGTTTGGGTTAGGTTTAGAATTAGGGTTAGGGTTATGGTTAGGGTTAGCTTATTTTCAGTCAGGTTTTTTTGTTTATTAGCATATGGGTGGTTTTAGTGTTTGGGTTCTTCTTATGGATTGATTTTATGTGGTTTTTTACTGGGTTTTATGGCTAGGGTTAATGTGAGGGTGATTGTTAAGTTCGGGGTTAGGGTAAGAGTTGGAGGTATTGTTAGGGTTTGGGGTAGCATTACTGGGGGTTTTTAGTTTATTTTTAGGATATGGGTTATTTTAGGGTTTGGGTTTTCCTTAGGGATGTGTTTTATGGGGGTTTTTATGGGTTTTATGTTTTGAGTGAAGTTTAGGTTTAGTGTTGTTATTGGTGTGGCTTCTTAGTTTGTGGGTATGAGTTGTTTTAGGGTTTGGGTTTTTCTTAGGGATTGTTTTAAGCATGTGTTTTTATGACTTTTTATGGTTTGGGTTAGAGTTAAGGTTAGGATTTAGGGTTAGGGTTAGGGTTGCGGTTTGGGTTGGGGTTATTGTTAGGGTTTGAGTAATTATTAGTGGGTATTTTGTTTTTTGCTAAGATCACATTTGTTTTAGGGTTTGGGTTTTTTACTTAAGAGTTGTTTTTAATGTTTTTTTATGGTTTGTCTCAGGGTTAGGATTTGGGTTAGGATTAGGTTTCGAGTTATAGTTAGCGCTGGGGGTTATTGTTAAGATTTGGGGCAGTATTACTGGGGGTTTTTTTTGTTTACTTTTAGGATATGGGTTGTTTTAGGGTTTGTGTTTTCCTTAGGGATTGGTTTTATGGGTTTGTAAGTTTTTTTATGGTTTGGGTTAGGGTTGGGATTAGGTTTAGGGCTTATTTTTAGGGTATGTGTGGTTTGAGGGTTTGGGTTTTTCTTATGGATTGTTTTTATAGAGAATTTTATTGTTTAAGTTAGTGTTAAAGTTGAGATTATGGTTAGGGTTTGGGATAGTATTAGTGGGGTTTTTTAGGGTTTTTTTAGGGTATGGGTTGTTTTAGGCTTTTGGTTTTTCTTAGGGATTTTTAATGTTTTTTAATGTTGTTTATGGTTTTTAATGTTTTGGGTTAGGTTTAGGGTTGGGGTTAGGGTTTGGGTTATTTTTAGTGGGGTTTTTTTTTGTTTATTATAGGGGTATGGGTCGTTTTAGACTTTGGGTTTTTCTTAAGGATTGTTTTTATGGAGTTTTTAAAATCTTTTTTTATGGTTTGGGTTGGGTTAGGGTTTGGGGTATTATTAGTGGGGTTCTTTAGTTTATTTTAAGGGTATGAGTTGGTTTAGGGTTTGAGTTTTTCTTAGGGTTTGTTTTAATGGGGGATTTTACGTTTCTTTATAGTTTGGGTTAGGGCTAGAGTTAGGGTTTGAGTTAGAAATGGGGCTCTTATTAGGGTTTGCGGTACTATTAGTGGGGTTTTTTATTTCATTTTTAGTGTGCTTTATTGCAGCATCAACAGCCCAAGGTGCATTTAATTGCAACCTAAGTACCTTGCATTCCCCTTGCATGCATTAAAGAGTAAATTCTGAGTGATTGGACATAACTACTACTTATTGTAATAAATAGCATATTCATTTCTTCCACAGTCAGACAATTTCACACTGTGCAACTTCTCTGCGTTCTGAAATGCCACCACTTAAACTGCAGCATGATTTTCCCTTGAGGACACCTGAACAGGCCTTTCCTGAAACACAGCTTGGAAATGTAACCTGTAATATTTAAGCCAATTTTATAGCACTCAAAAATTGGATGAACATGTATAATACCCACACAGTAGAGACAATGGGGTTTTTTTCCCAGAATCTGGTCTTGGGTTTAATGAATTTTGAATTTGATTCTTATTTTGAAGTCACTTGCCTTCTTGGTGAAAGCATTTCTCTATTTATTAGGCTTTGCAGCTGCAGAAATAGTTACTTTCAAATATTGCTCTGAGATGATACGGATCACAGCAAAACTCATACATGCCAGCAAAACTGCACATGTCATTTCCTGACCTTGAACTAAACAGCACCAAACTCATCCTGATGTTTGTTGGATCCTAACTTTTCAGGGGAAAGCTGCTCTTCAGCTGATGAAAGATGATGAGGTGTTTGTTTTACAAAGAACTCTCTGAGATGGAGAAAGGTGAAAATGAATAAACATGTTTAGTCTTAAATGTGTTTGATGCATTTGTCTTGCTTTTTAAGTGAACTGTTGCATCCCATGAAACGTTGGGGGACGCTGAGGGACAGCAACCTTGGGACGAGACCCCCATTTGAGGCACACTCTCCCAAAGTCCCTTGCTGTTATGTTAATCATCCCAGTTATTTCATCCCTTGTTCACATCCCAGTTCTAGAAGATTCCCTGTTCCCTATTCCCTGGTTGATTCCCTTTCCTTGCCACTCCTACCCTGATCCCTGGTTAGTTGTTGTTCTGTAACTCTGCCTTTGTACCACCTAAGAACTCTCAGATTATTTGCCCTCAATTCTGTTGCTCCTCCCACACCCCTGACATTAAAAACCCTGGACCCTGCTTTGTTCTCCGGCTTTTGTCGCTGACCCCCTTCCAGTGAGGATAATAAACTCTTGGGAATGTCAAACAAAAGCTCCTCCTGCTTCTCTCTCCTCGCCAACACATACCTCAACACCTCAGCACAGGTGCAGACTGGGCACTAGAGCTCTCCCTTCCAAGGAGCAGGCTTTGGGAAGGCGGTGACCTCGGCTGCTCTGCAGATACCAGAATAGAGCAGAACTGTCCTGAAAAGCCTCACTCGTTCTTATTGCAGTATTTTATAAATCCCAGAGAAACTACCGGAAACAGTTTGGAAAAAACTCACTAGGAGGAAAGCAGATTGCGAGTTAATTTAAAAACACATATTGAATTGAAAATACAAATTGGCAAATTTCTGTCAGCTTCAAACATGGTTATTAAAAGGATCAGCACCAGCCCCCCAGCATGGCCACTGGTGTTCCATGGGGAGAAGCTGGGACAACTTGGACAAAATATGGTATCAGCCCCTGCCAAGTAAGGTCAGCAGGGAATTTTTCTTGAAATGCCTAGAGAATGTCAGATCATGCCAATAAAAAAATTTCAGTTCAGAACATTTCATAATATGCAGGTTTTCTTAATGGATTTGAATGTATTACTCCTGTGTAATAAAACACAGAAAGCACACATTTTCAATTATTTTTGTAATTAATGAAATGGAGCCACCATATTATTTTTCTATAGCACCAAAACGGAAGAATGAACATGTATTTTCTGTGTTATTTATAAACTTTCAATTGGATTAATGATTAGCCCACAGAAAAAGGACTAAGTTTGGACTGATCCATCAGCTTGTTGGTTTGGGTTCTGAGGGTAGGTATCAGGAAGGAAAATTGCCATTTTATAAAGCCAGGTGTGACATTGCTCTTGTGTCTTATTTGAAGACGAGTACCATGTCACATTATACACAAGTAGTAAGAGAAAAAATTGTGTATTTGTCACACAAATTACATAAGTTACAAAGGCATGGCTAAATCACTAATGGTTTTTCATCAAGACTAAATTCTACCCAAAATGTGGAGACCTACAAGTGACAAAACTGTTTGTATGTGGGTCAAATTACCAGTATTCCCAAGCTGCTGTAAATCCAAATGCCAGCATTGGCAACTGGCTTGTACCTCTGATCCCACCTCTGCACAGAAAAACCTGCCCAGACAGCTCAGCTGCACTGAGGGGCTGTGAACTGGGGTCACTTGTACGGCCTGACACAAAGAGCAAACCACTGAAAGACCAGTGCAGTGGGGTGTAGTTTATGTCACATCATGTGCTGCCAGTGAAGCACAGAGTCACTCGTGAGCTTGATAGGCTGAGCATCCTGGAGGAGTGCCAGGCTGGAACTGGCTCTTGTTTTGCCTGTTTCCTTGGATAGGTTGGAGTTCTTCATGCTTGACCTCTCTCCTTGAGTTTCTCTGTCCTCGATAAAACCCAGGGATAAGTCAGATTAATGGCTTTGGTCTGTTTGTCCATTTTTGACAGGAAGCAAGTGAATAATACATAGTGTTCTATGTATGCTTTTACTCTCTGTTTATGGTTACCAAAGGAGATTTCCTCTCCACACATTTCCTTTCACTAAAGGAAGAACAACCTGACACAGTGCAGTTAGTTCTTGCTGGTTTAGTCATTTAACTACTGCCACATAGCACTTATTTATTTTATCTGGATTTATTCCTACTCTCCTCTGTTCTGATAGTTGAATACCTCCATTTGTGTGGTTATGTTTCATTAACTGGAATTCAAGCTGTAATTGTTCATGGCTTTAATGGAGAATCCACTACTGAAAACAAAAAAGGCCTGTGATCTCCTTAGGAGTCAGGATCTGGGAGAATTCCAAGAACTAGAGAGCTTCACATAGAAATTTGTAGGAACTGTTGTCTAGACAAAGGGTTGTATGACCATGAAGTAAAAATCAGTGGTGGGATTCCAGAAACACTAAATCCTACTCAAAGCAAGAGGTATTTATACTTTTAAGGCTCTATCTGCCATGAAATCCATGCAGCTTTGGCAGCATAACATTGACCCTGAATTAGTGTGCCTTGAGCTGACACTGAACACCCAAAGCTACAAAGCTTCTAAGCACCCATCAGTGGCTTGTCCACAAGAGGTTGTGATGGTGCATAGTATGTTGTCTTGCACCTTTGGGAATCTTACAATCTCTTGTAAAGTCCATGGAAACCTTGCAACCCAAAATTTCCAAAGGTTCCTGGGATTGCCAACTCTTCCATACTCATACTCTCCTATATGCAGTTAGATAAGCACTGAATTAGATTTTATTATCCACACTACTTGCACAATAATGCATAACCATCTTAGAAACTGGTGGTGCTGAACTAAACCTAGTACAGTGCTA
The DNA here is from genome assembly GCA_018697195.1 of Certhia americana. Taxonomy (NCBI): domain Eukaryota; kingdom Metazoa; phylum Chordata; class Aves; order Passeriformes; family Certhiidae; genus Certhia; species Certhia americana. The sequence goes on from CM031880.1 coordinate 12,973,716, forward strand.
CCATCTGTACCTTCCCAAGTCCTTCCAGGGAGCATGTTCTCCACTGGGATTTGTGACACCTACTGCAGCTGACTCTGCTCTGTGGAGCCCACGAGGGCAGGTGGGAGCATGAACACACCTCTGTGCCTGTGTAAATGAGCACCTCTGTGTGCATCCACAGTCACACAGGACATACACTAGTGTGTGTTAAACACACCAGCTTGTCTGGCAGTGCAAACAGCCCAGCCAGAATCTCAGTGATTGCACCAGTGGCTGGAACTTAAACAACAGGCTCCAAACACTTCATTCTCAACTGGATTTTTATTTCCCTGCCTATGCATAGGTTAGCTAGCCTGTGATAAAAGCAGTAGTTTGTTAATTCATCCACCCCACCCTGCCTTGCCTGAGTGCTATAAACGGTGCTGGAAAAAGCAGTAAGAGTTTAAATTGCTCTGGTTGAAAATCCACTTCTGCAAATTACTGGGAGTCTTTTAAACAGATAAATAATGTTTTCCTAAGTGCAAATCTGTACTCCAGAGACAGAAAAGAAAGAGTGTAGATTTAAATATGTAGGTCTGATTTTGTTTTCAGTGTCACCCTTAGGAAAGTTTCTGTGGCAAAATTCTAAAGCAGCTTGATGCCAACACTTTGCATCAAGTGTGCTGTATTTGAAGCAATTGAGGTAATGTTTGAGATTCTGACAATCAGAAAAATAGGTTGGCCTAATTATATTAAGATATCTGAGAGTGTCATGTACTTTGCAATACTGAATTTTAAACTGTTGATTTAAATTAATGAAGATTCAAGAGTTCATAATTTGTTTATTTATTGAAATCAAATGCAGTCCATGTTTCTAACTAATTGAAAAGTATACTTACGATAGAGAAAGTATTTAATTTGGGCAGGCAAGCTACCAGACTTCCAAATGAAGATGATGAATTGCAAATTCTCCATCTTAATCCCTGTAGGCTGACAGTTACCCCTCTAAAAGCAGAGTTTGAGTGATATAATATAGCTGGTAATAGCAGACAGCTGCAGAGTAGGAAATCCCATTGATATTTTGCAGAGCTTTTGTTTTGCCTCATTCATTTATTTTTCAAAATGATACATTCCTTATTTAGAATAAAGAACTTCTTTTTGCCATTGTGAGTAGACTAGACCTTTAAAAAGCTGTTAATTTGCTATATGAAAAATTCCTAGGATCAGCTCTGAATTTTTCACTTGCATGTAGCATTTTCAGAAGCACAAATGCATGTGTGATTTTGCAACCTCTTCTCCCCTCCAAGAGTAAGTAACACATTTCTGTTATACATCCCAACATTCAGTGTACAAGATCAAATGTAAAAAGGCTGTTTCCATTTTCTGATGTATAAAGCATGTGTCCAACAACAGCAGTAAAATCAGTGCCAGAAGAAACAGTCCATAGGGAAGCAGTAATTTGTGTATCTGTACATTATTCTGTGTCTATGCACATATTAACCCTGGTATACATTAAATTATGTTACCATGGCAGCCCTCACATGGAAAGTTATATACTAGTAGGGTAACTCTAACAACCACCAACAGGGAATATGCATGTTCTGGCAAATGAAGAAGGGTGTAGTTTCTTTCTGCGAGGAAACAATACACAATAAGTAAGGATGGGAAAACCAGGTTGCAGAAACTATGAAAAAACACAGAATTTGCCCCAAATGTAAAAAGTAAAATACAAAAATCACTCAGAACTCCCTCTCTCCCTTTTCCCATGCATCAGCACTACCATGACTCCCAAGGGCTGGAATACTGTAGGCATTGCTCAGACAAAGCTCCCATTAAAATCCTGTCTTATAGTTTTCATTCTATATACTTTCCATTGAGGCATTTTCAGGGCACTTTGCTTGCATTAGTTTTTGTGTCCAACTTTGACATGGAACTTTTTTTTAATGATGAAGCTGGTTTGTCAAGGGTGAGCGGCTACATTTCATCAACACTGCACGTTATCATGTGCTGTGTTATATTTTTAGTTGTATATACAACTTTGCCAAACTTCAGCTTTATGGCTGACATTTTGAAGCAGATGCTATTTGCCTGAGTTGTTTCCTTTTTTAAATGCTTAAACAAAAACAAAAAAAACCCAAAAAACAAACAAACAAACAAACAAAAAAAGCTCAACCACTTAGAGAAGTCAGATTAAAGGAAAAATATTTTTTAACCCCATTTGAAATTTTTTGACCATTCTTCCAGAACATTTCACACCTGCTGGCCTGAGTTGGAGTCTCAACATTAGTGATACACAGAGGATAGCATCACTCAAAGAGAAAGTAGAATGGAAATGAGAGCCCCCATGGCAGTGTTTCACGATGCAAAACTCAACACTGAGTAAAGGGTCAGCAGTTTGTGTGAGTCATCAGTGGTTTAGAAAGAAGAACAGAAAAAAGACATGACAAGATAGACACTCCCAAGAGCTACAGGCTTGTTGTATTGGCTGAAGTTTAATGGGAAAGCGGTGCTCCTGTCAGCTGGTGTACTACATAATAATGTTAACACCACTACAAACAGGTTGTGGTTTATTGCTTCAATTTCTTATGTACTGGCAAGAGAATTAACAAGATTGATGCATTAGGATCTTAGATCTCAGTCAAATTAGGTGACTAAGAGGGTGATGAAAAAAATGCTTGTTCTTTGAAGGAGCACAACTCTATCAGAAACTTGTTACATCCTAGCATCAGGCCATTTGATGAGCTGCTGATTTAACTGCACACTTAGCAGGCAGTAGTTACATTGAAAGGGGCAACTACTCAATCAGTGCTTTAAAGATATTATGTTCAGAGTGATTTAAAGGGATATTGTTCTTTAGTAAGTGTGCTGTGAGTATGAATATTTTCTGCATGAAGTGACTGCAAAAATGAGGTTGCAAGTGTTATTTATATTTTCAGCTTCTTTATTTGGACATATGTTGGAAAAAGAAAAAGCCAGTAAATACAAAACAAATACTAGCATTTTGAAAATATACTTGCTGGAAGGTAATAGCCATCAGTGGAGGAGAACAGGGGAGGAAAATAGCAGCTATTGCATTCCATGGATTTCCACAGTAGAGAAAGAGAAAATAAAGAAGTATTGCAAATAGAGGAGAAATATTAGGAATAAAGTGAACAAAGTGCTTGGTTTCCACTGTTGGGGTTCTCTGGCTGTAAGCTGAGACAGGGGAGATTCAGATTAGATATTAGAACAAAAAATTCACTGTTTGGGTGGTCAGGCATTGGAACAGGTTGCCCAGGTAGATGGTGGAGTCACTGTTTTTTGAGGTGTTTAAGAGATGTCTGGATCTGGCTCTGGTTGATGTGGTTTAGGGGTTACAGTGGTTGTGCTGGATGGATAGTTGGACTGGATGATCTTGAAGGTCTTTTCCAACCTTGATGATCCTATGACTTGTGAGATTTCCCTCATCACCATAAATGTATCCAGGAATGCTGACTACCTCTCAATGCCTGTCTTGTGCAACAAGTAGCTCGAGAAATAAACCCTATTTACCTTCCCAAACAAGGGCAAACAACTTGGTACAGAGGGAACTGTCAGCACTTTGAGATCTGATACTGCATTTTGTGTCTGATAAATATCTCTGGGGAATCAGCATGGGAACTGTTTCCTGAAGCCTCATGGACAACATTTAAAATAACAAATGGGGAAAAAGTGAGGTAGCAGTATCACTGTATGTGAAATAGCTGACACTGCAGGATGGCTGAGGTAAAGAGTGTTTCATGCCAAGTGACAGATCTAAGTCTGACATGACTGCAGCTCTTACAGAGACTTTAGTTCTGGGCTGGTGACTGTACTCTAGCTCACATGCCTCAGTTTACCAGGATGTGTAGATTAGAGCTCCTTCATGCTCCAGGGCCCACATGTCCAAGACTCTGATTTAAATTCCTAAAACATGCTACAATTATCTCCTTTTGCGCTGCAATTATCCCCCTTTGTGCTGCAATTATCCACCTTTGTACTGCCTGGTTCCTCCCAGTAATACCTGGTGACTGCTGGGGCACTGTGGTGCAGGGTGCAGAGCTGGGGACAGCACCAGGGTCCCATAGGTAGCTGTGGTACTGTGGCATGATGGAGTGGAGCTTTTCCTCGGCACTGAATTCACCAAATTTTGAAAACAGACGTATCTTTAACGTCCATCACAGAAAGCACAAATATAAAGAAGGGAAAATAAAAACAGGCCTTGGTTAGGGCAAGGGAGATATTCATTTTGTTGGGGAGAAAATGAGGCAAGGCAGAGTCATTAGCAGGGCTCCTTATGAAAGCAGGAGTTGCTTGGGAAATTGCAGTGCCATTGACTAGAATACATGGAGCACAAAAAGGAGATATAATAAGAGGAAAGCAGTTATGCACCTAAGCCCTGAAATGTAGCATTACATCCATCCTGAGAGGTAATCATTCCTGTCATTACTAAGCTGTAAGATCACTCAGTTCTAGCATGGTAGAAATCCAGGAGCTCAACATATCAGTCAGGTAGCATTTCATAACCCTCTGCTTCTGTGGCTCAGCTGGAGTTCAAAAAAAGCCTCAGATAGTGACAATCACTCTATGGCTGCTAGCAAAGCTTGTAAGTAATAACTCATAAACCTTCTTAATTGAAAAAAATTAAATTTTATCTTCATTACTGCTTTGTAGAGTTATCTGAAAGTGCATTGTTTCTTATTCAGGAAATGATACATTGGTACTTTGCACATGTGGCTCTGCAACAGAAATTTTGGGAACAAATTATATATGTTAGAGTTAGAACAGAGTTCTATTTTCTTTTAAGTTACCACTGGTGTCTCCCCCAACTGCCACACCTGTTGTTTGTAGTTTGTGTATGTGAAATCTGTATTACACAACCGAACCACTTGTGTGACAGAGGCAGCAAGCGTGACACTGCCAGAGTGAGGGTGACAGCAGTGAGAGGTGGTGGCTGCCTGAGCAGGATACAAGGATGTGTCTGGCACCAGAGATGGGTAGAAGAACAGAAATCCTCAGGATAAGTGTTTGACTCAGGATAAGTGTTTGACTACCAGGCTGTCTAAGCACAGCCACTAATGACTTTACCAGTCGTACTCTTTGAAATTATGTCTTGTTCACTGCCATAGAAACCATTCAAATTATTCTTAGAACTGCCTTACAGGACCAGGACATGATATACTGGTTTGGAGAAAAGGTCCTGCACTCTATCTGTGAAGCAGCCAGCAAAACAGGAAAGTAAATGTTTGAGTTATTTACGACAAAGTTTGACAAAATGCAGAACCTTCTGACATTCTTAGAGAATAAAAAACTCTGGCAATCCCTGCCAAAAAGACAGTCTTGGAGAACGAGATGGAAAATCATATGTTTCGCTGAAAGATTCAAAATAAAACTGTGACAGAAAAAATACTGCACAGTGGTGCAAATAATTGAGGATTACACCCCAAAAATGCATAGGTTCCTAAAAATACCTTGAACTTCTGAGATGACCTTAAGATTACTGGCACCACAAAGCCATAGACTTGGCCCCATTCATTTCTGTGTCCAGCCTTTGCTCTCATATTGTGCAAGAGAGCATCCCAGAGAAGAGATATACTTAAAGAATTCAGATGCTGAGTATCCAGCTGTGGATATACAGCCATATCTCTTCATTTATTACCAAAAATTTAAAAAAATATTTCCTTTCTACATGAAAACCTAATTTCTTTGTTTCCACTAAAGCTTTTTTCCCTAATAAGGATTATTCTTCCTTACTCAGAGAGCATGAGTGAATCATCCGCTGACCTCCTGTGGAGTAACCTGAACAGACAGAGTTACTGGAGTATCCAACAGCAGGATGAGTTCTGCAGTCCTGAAATCTTTGCAAAAATATTTCTGGATCATTTTCAGCTTGTCAACATGTTCCTTAAATGTGTGGATTGAGTACTTAGAACTTTACACTGTGTCAGAGGGCAATTTACTAATTTCCTATTTTATGTCATGTTCTCAGAGGCAGCATTAATGAATATCCTGGCTGTATCTATCCTTATCTGCTGTACATACAGTACAGCTCAGATTCCCAGTCACCAGAACATATAAGTCAGGCAGGCATCTGCTCCAAACACCTGCACCCCAAAACAACTGCTCTCAGTAACCAGATGTGCCGGTCCATCTGGTGATAGATACAGAGTGCCTGTTCTTTTTGAGTGAGACTCCTGTCCATCTAGGGAGAGAGAGGTCATTTACATTTTCCTTTCAGATTTGTTGATTGAGAACACTAAAATGACTACTTGCCTGGAGAAGGAAATGGTACTGAACCTCATCCCTATAAATGTTTTCCATCTTGGATGTTTGTCATCACTGCACATAACTTGAGAGGGTCTGATCTTCTGTGGAAGCTGGGAATCTGAAGTCTTCATAATGCTTTGTAAAGGCAAAGATGGGCACCTCAGAAGGGTGTTCACTGAGCAAAAGTCATTAATGCCAGCCCTCAACTGAGATTGTCAAGAATTGTCTAAGCTCCCTAAGGTGGTGGGAGGCACTCTGTGCTCCAAGCAAGTCCTATATAATTTTTATTCTAGCCTTTCCAAAGATAATCTATTGTAAAATGTCTGAAAAATGTTGGGAGTGCAGAGTAAAAGTAGCTTTTAGGGTATCTGAGTCACATGTGTTTCAGTTTTCTTCTTTTGCAACAGGGAACTGGAAATGTTTTCCTGCACAGAGTTGCAACTTCAGCTTTAAGAGTGGGAAGTCACAGAGCCCAGAAAAGGTGCTGGTGCTCTTGCAAGATGGGAGAGAGGGTTTTAAACTCCGTTTCCTGAAAGGCTGTTTAGCCTGGATCTCCCACGTGCTGTGTCAGGGGCTGGGCAGAGCTGGTGTAGGCAAGACAGACACCATGATCCAGCTGAAGGAAAGCTGCCCTTTCTGCTGGGCTTTTGTGTGCAACTCAGCTTGGGTTGGGTGTCTGGCTCCAGCTCCTGCAGTGATTTGGACTGTTGTCTGACAAATTGGAGAGCCCTTGAGCAGATGAGGCACCAACTTACTGTGCTGTTTTGGGAGGGCAACACATCTTGACAGGCAAGTTAAATGCCTGCGGACGTTAGAAATGCAAATTTAGATATCTGGGGACTCCAGCTAGGCTTTATGTAGGACATTTTAGGAATTATGCTCTTCTACATAAATGCCCAAATTCCACCCCTGTTCCACTACAGGCTTATTAGTCCCTCTGTGGATTTAGGCCTGGGAAAATAAAAGGCAGGATGCAAGAACCACTAGACTGTACTTAATAATGAATCTCTGAGCAGAGAACACACAGGCTTTGGTTTGAGGTCCAGCCAAAATTGGAGTAAAATAAGAAGAGAAAACATATGTCTTTGGGGATTGCAAATCAGCAAATTGGTGCTGAATAGAAGGAGAGCAATAGAAGAAGCAGCTGAGAGGAGAAACCAGGGACTTAAAGAAAATTATCCATTCTCTCAAAATCATTACAAACATTTGCTACAAGTGGGGCTATTAAAATACACACACTCAAAGATGTTCCTCTTTGTTTCGTTTGGTAGTGATCTTGAAACTGCAATTTTTAGGCATGATGAATGCCTAGTTAGAAACTGCCTTGTGACACTGAAATACTTCACACCTGGGTTTCATATATATTTCTTTATACAGCTGCTTTCCACCAGAATAGCTAATGAAGTGAAAAACTTGGAACCTCCTCTCCAGTTAATTTTATATTGTGCAAGGAAGGGAGTTTCCCAATTCGATGGAAAGAGGGGCCACGGTCATGGCAAGGTCACAAGCAGTGTTCACCCACTGTTTGGAACGAAGCAGTTACAATCCAACCATAAATGCCCAGCTAAAGTTTTCCATCTGGAAATGGTCATCTACAGTGCATTTTTGTCCACTCTATACTGTTCTTGAACATTGTTGCCTGCAACTATGGCAGTAGCCTGCTTGTGATGAATTTGGGCTGGGAACACCCAAATCAAGGGCGACCTTCCACCAATCCCCATCTCCCTTAGTATTTTAAATCTAGTGAAACAACAACAACAACAACAACAACAACAACAACAACAACAACAACAACAACAATAATAATAATAATAATAACGATAATAACAACAAGAGCAATAATATTAGTAATAATGTAATCACCAAACTAAGAGCTTTGTTCTCACTTTGTGGAAGTTCAGGCTGATATTCCAGTTCATGCTGAACAATGCTTTAAGCTACAAATGAACTTGAATGAAGGTAATTGAATGGAAAGCGATTACACAGAAGCCCTGTGGGACAGCCACCATCTCTGTGCTGTGTTTGCATAACACTTAGAGGCACCAAGGTCCAAGGCTCCTCTGGGGGATCACCATCTGTGCTGAGATAAACTCTAACTAATCTCTGAGGCTTAATGTCATCAGCACTGTAGAGCCTGTTTTCTCTCTTGATTTCTTCTCCACCATTTATTCAAAGATCTTCAGCAAAAGCAGAGATAATAACAAAAACAAGATTATACAGGAGAATTCTCTGGGTTTTGGGGATGTTGATGCAAAGGAGGGGATCATCTTTAGCTCTGTGCTTTCAATCCTCATAAGTTTTTGCCTAAGAAAATGTAAGATAGCAAGGCAACTTCCCCTTCATGACTGAAATTTAAGAGATCAGAAAAAACTATTAGAGAAATTGTTTCATTGTTAAATTCTAAGGAACAAGCATAAATATCAAAGATGTTTCAGGAAATAAAATCCTAGTTGTCTTGGTCACTGGAGAATAATTTAAAATCTATTTTGTTTTATGATGTCTTACTCTTATGTAGTGTTTAGTGACTGATTGAATGGGTTTTATGAGAAAGACTGCATTTTTTTCCAACAACAATGCCACATTTTATTCCTTTTAACTAATAAAGAGGAGTATGAACATTAGAGAGTTTGAATCCTTTCAGTATTCTGTGTATTCCTACTGTTTGCTTTGAAACTCTTCTAACTCTCAGGGTCATAGATCCACAGATGCCATAATGCCAGGATATGGTGAAATTCAAATTCATAAGAGTTCCATAATTGTCCTCATAAATTTGAGTTATGGCAGTATGTACATGTTCCAGGGAGGACTGGAACTGAATTGCTTGGGGTGCTGAACAAACATGGAAAAGGTGATTCCTCAGCCTTTCACTACAGTATGATCTAAAGAAGAAACAGAAATACTTTCTTGTGATTAAAATGACCAACAGACCAACAAAGTTGAATTCTCAGATATTGTGTTTTGCAGCTGATCCTCAAAATAAAAGATTGTAAATAAGTTAATATATACACATATTGTCAAGTTAATTCAATTGAATAATTGGAGAAAATCAGTCTGTTTACATATGTTCCATGAATAGAAAGTGAAGCTGTATTAAATCATGTAAATTATTCTCTGTGAGCTGTTTACTCTTCTCCAATAATGATGTTATTTGTCACCTCAAGCCCCTGTATGTGGATGTAAACCAAAGCACATGTTAGAAAAAGGAAATAACTATACACAACATGAGCTTTTCCTCTCTGGAGAAGTCTAGTGCTGTGCATTTACTTTGTGGCCTTAATTAAGCAGTGACTGATGCTTATTTGGAGAGCTAAAGATAATTACTACATTTTCCAGTGTGAACTGGCTATCCCTTTGACCCCACTATTTTAGCCAAAGAACATTGCAGGGAGTACATTTCTTTTTAATGAAAAAAGAAAAAGTGCTCTTTTCTATTCTTGTCTTGGGTAGGTTTTGCTCCTGAGGACAAGACTCCTTCTCCCTGCCAGGTGGGTTTCCTGGCTCCTGTGGGACACAATAGAAGGAAAAGGTGCTTCAGGATGATACCTTCTTAAGATTAAGGAAGATCTATATAGAGACTGTTCCCCTTTCAAAAGGGAAGGGAAGGAACATCCCAGTTGTTGTCTCATGCTTCTGCATGAGTTTGGTTGGCTATCAGGGCAGACTGCACATGGAATGTCCTTACAAATGGCTTTCAAATTTTTTAAAAGTTTATCACTAACAATTCCCTGAAAGAAACCTCATTAAATCTCTTTTCCATTTCTGTTCTTGGATTTACTTTTTTCATAAATGCACAGGAGCGTTAATGTCTCAATTTCATGGCAAAAAGGAATAAGAAAAATATTAGGAGCAAGCTTTCTGCCACCATCTCTGCCCATCTGTTTGCCTGCTGTCAGCAAGAAAATAAACTTCTCTCAAATACCATCTTCTTTTTCCTCATTCTTTTCCTTTGCTGTTTTCCATATTGACATGATGTAAGTCCCTACAATGGCTATCTCCAAAACTGTTGAGCTCCCTGACTTATCTTCATTTATATTACATACAGCTAGATGGGCTTTATTTTAAAACAGCTGTCTGGAGAGATTTAGCCACCTCCAGCTGGCTTCAGACTTCAAATAAAATATGGCAGATACCTGGGCCAATGATCTGAAGACACATTTTATCATTCCAATGGGCATTTCCCGTCCTGACAACAAACTTCACAAGTGCCATTGTGTCACAGAGAGGGATAAAAAAATTAATTTTATTCTGATGAAAACAATGGTTTGGTTTCTGTACGACAAGCTTTAAGCAGATTAATTGACTTCTAGGTATCCTAGAGAGTCCTGAGAAATCTTTGTGCTTGCTATTTTACTCCAGTGTATGGTTTGTGTGCTCCCCTCCACAGCAGCACCTGCTTGCATTCCTGAAGTGCTGTGCTGACAGTCTAAGAAAACACCTCTTTTCAAAAGCACCTTGGGAGATTTCAAATGCTGTGATAAAACAACTGTGGGATAAAAATTAGAAATCATACCCTAAGTACACAACTAGGGGTGCTTGAAAAACCTTGGAGGTCTATGTGCAAGTACGTGGTATCATTAGAAACTATTTGGATACCATCCTGATAATTTTTTTTAAAGTTCTGCATTCCTCATTGTATTCTGAAACAAACAAATGTGAGCAAGAGCAGCAGATCTCATCCACAGTTAAGGAAATGCCAGTTGCAGTCCCATCCCACATAAGCAGGGGATGGTAATTGCATTTTACAAGCAATTAGAGGAACTTCTGGAGTTTCCACGTGCACTCGGTGATTTGGCAGCATGGCAGAATCGGAGAGATTTTAATGTTAGTGCTGAAAGATTGTAAAATCATGCCTTGTGATGTAGAAAATAGAAGTTCCTTTGAAAGCTGCATTAATGAGCTCATTTTACTAAACTTCATTAAACCAGCCATATAATCTGTGCAAACTTACTCTGCTTCTCAATTACATGAAAATGGAGTGTGCTCTGATGAGTTAGAAGCCAGTGGCCATTACTGATTGTGTCATGCCAGGTATGCTAAGTTATTGCAGATGTCTTCTTTTATGATTTTTTTTAAGCTGTAGGTGAAGAATTTGGCTGAGAAAGGTGGCATGTGGCTCTGGGTGGATAAAAGGCCTGTGGGACACAGGGCTGTTGCATGTGTGGGCTGTGAGGCTGAGGCAGGCACCACGTTTGGGCTGGTGCTCAAGCTGATTCACTGGGCACAGCCTTTTGAGGTAAAGGTGCAAATGGCCATGCACAGGAATATTTCCAGTTCTCATCAGAGATGAGCTTAAACCTCTAAAGGGATTAGGAAGACCCTCAGAGAAGGTAGACATGAGTCAATATATCACCTAGGAAAAAAAAATGTAGTCAAAACTTCCATTTAGCTGAAAACACTGCTGTTTATCTCCCTCCTACCTTATAACCTCTGCTATTGTCTCCTGGTATTTTTGGCAATGGATGGAGTGGTGTCTGCACTATGCATCCTTGTGCAGAAGGATCGAGGTCCCACAGATGCTATTCTCTGCTTTATCAGGACTGTATGGGGTAGATGATTTGCAGGAAAGGTTTTATTTCATTTCACACCCTTGAGAGATGCCAATCTATCAAATCCAAAATGTTTTGGAAAGAAATCCAGTTTTACGGAATTGCAGAACTCAAAGCATTCCTGTCAAAATACATCCCTACTACTGACAACTTTCTATTGTAAAATTTGGGGGATCAACTTAAATTGAAGTACAATGGAGTAACAGAAAAAGATTGAAACTAAAATATTGAATTAACCTTAACCTTTATGGTTTTTTGATTTCAGTTAGCAAAAAATGCTGGGAATTAAAATTTTCATGCCATTTGAGGGATTTATATAAAACGTGTGACATGGGAAATATTGGAAAGAAAGCACTGAAAAAATCAGGTGCCTTGTGATGTGTTCTAGCCTTATCCCTATTCGTTAGCCAGACTAAATTTGTGTCTTGCACTTTTGTGTGGACCATTATTCAATTATCTGTTTATTCAAACTCTGTTCTAGACCTTTTTATATATTAATCACTAATCAGATAATCCAAATATCAGGAGCAGATGTGGCTCATTTGCCTGCTTTCCTTTTTATCGTATCAAAATGTCCTTTCAGTGTCCTGGTGTTTTTCTTTTCATTATGCACCAGTTGTGCCTTATTCTGTCTTGTGGGACACAATATACTGTAACAATTAACAACAGAACATCAAAGATGACTCAGCTTTTATTGGTGAGGGGATCATAAAGTAAGTGGTAAAACAGCACTTCTGGGATACCAAAGATCTCCTCTAACCATAGCCAGTGAAATCAAAGGACATAGAAGAGAGCTGGTGACTTGTCCCTTTTCTCAATGTCTTTTTATGTGACTTAAATAAAAAATTGTAAATCTGGTACAAGTGCTACAAAATATTTAAAATTTAAAAGTTACTCAATGGCATAAAGTAGTTGAAGTATCTAAACAAAGTTACTGGTTTGGAGATCCTAACCTCAGACACTCAAAATGGAGGCAGCTTTTAGAGACAGTTTAGCGTCTGTCCCTCAAAAACTTTGCTGTCACGACAGTGCTGAAATGATCTGTGCCCTGACTGTGGTCAGAGATGTTGCAGTGTGGCTGATGACTGACAGGCCTGGTGGCCACCCCTGCACCAAACCATGGGCAGATTTGCCAGAACACCTTTAGTGAAAACAAATTACATATTTGGGTACAGCCAATGTAGTAATGCAGCCTCCCTATGGGGGATTATACTTCCTATGCTGCATATGGTCTGATTATATCCTAAAAACATGCTGTACATGGAGTTTGGCCTGATGCAAACCTTAGGAAGAGAGCTTGTGCTGAGGTTATGTAAATGAACTGGCTATGCCTGTTCTGCCTGCATGGAGGGTGAGTGGTTCGAGGCATTATTTCCAGAGGAAAGGTCATGTCTTACTGAGGGTTTGCACACAAGATGCATTTAAGGACTATCTGCAAAGCTCTGTGTGTTGTTCTATAAGCCCAGGAGATGCACAGCACTATAGTCACAGGTTGTGGCATTATTCACAGCATTAATGTTAGGACAGTGACAGCAAAACTGGCTTTGGAAGCACCTTAATGCCACCAGGACAAGGGGAAACACACAGTATTTAGATTGTGACATTTTCAAGTCCTTTTAAAAACCAAGTTCCTGCACCTGATACAAGAGGATTTAAGACTGTTAAGGGAAAAGGGATGGAACAGAAAGACAGAGCTGGCTCTCAGGGTAGGTGGCAGAAATGAGGCAACAGCGACTCTTTCTTAAATAATTCCAAGGTTGCTCTGGGCTTGGCACAGACTGGTGTATGAAGTGTAGAAACTGTAACTGGTTTGTGCTATTCTTCCAGGCCCCCAGGCTGAGCAGATCTTGTTCAGAAAAGGTTCTTGTTGAAGGCAGTAATTATCTGGTAATTAAAGGACGCTGTTGCATATGGTAGATTTCCAAAGTTGGATTGTCCTGGGTTAATATAAGTTTGTATATGAAGAAGGTGAGCAAAATCTTGCACTAAAACTTCCATGCAGTTTTTCTATGTGCTTTCTAATATATAAAGCCAATGTTAAATGAAACTGTAAAATGAAACTATCAGCTATTTGGCAGTGGCTCAGGCACGAAATACTTTTCAATACTAAATTATATTATAAACATGAAACATCTTTTCTGAGTGTCTGTGTTCAAGGAAAAACAATAGCTGTAAAGCTAATAGCAATTGCATAAAAGGCAAAAAAAAGACATGTTCAGTGTGAGTAAACTTCAAAAGGTGATGTGCTAGATAAAGTGGTTGAGGAGTGTCAATAAGATATTAAGATCCATCAGAAAACTGCATCTCCATCTGCAATTTTTCAAGTGCCTTCCTGGAATTTATTTTTTCCTTTTGCAGCAGCAATAGCAGAAGCACTTGGATAGGTTAGCGTACAGACCAAGACATGTTAAGATCCAGGCTAGCAATTATTTTTGAACACAAAACGTAAATTTTCTCAAGGCAATGAAATGTTCAAAGACTGCCCTCAACCTGCCATTAGTACATTTTTGGGTGGTTTCTAATTTTTACTTACTGCAGAAAGAAAGCACAATTTACACTTAGAATCCATATTGTATTTCCTTCTTGGTAAATCGCACATCCAACTGAATCTTCAAATTTTTTTTCTTTCTTTTTACCTTCTAAATTTTTTCTTACTATTTTTAACTTTTTCCACTCTGAAATATTGACATGATTTCCAACACCATTGGACCACTATTTTGAAAAAAATCGGTGTGCAGATATAAAGTACTGTTCTGAAGGTCCTGAAGGTCTGATATAAAGTACTGAAGGTCTGAATCAGTGGAAAACTCTGTTCCAGTCCAAGGACTGAGATGAAATGTTTTCCCTGAGGCCTGAAGCGTCTCAGTTATGGGTCAGTTCTAGAGATGAGTCACTGGGGTTGAGCAAGGACTGACCAAAGTACAGACAAATCATGCTGCTGCTGCAAAAGTGTGTAGGGAGTGATGACAGTTTGGGTTAAGAAATGAAGAATCAACTATTCTCTAATCCAATTTTATTTCCAAAGAGCAACACTAAATATAAACCAAAAAACTTTCTCAAGAGGTTTATTCTGTTGCTTCTTTCCAAAACAAAATAAATGTGTTGCTACTGAATAAAACCTCTCTTTCTCCTACATTCTTCAGTGCAGTTTTAGTTTCCCAATCAATACACCCCTTGTTCAGAAAATGTATTATTTCTTCAGGTGTTGGCCTGTTTTTTTTGTTCCTTATCATCTGTGCAGTCCTACTTGAAAGAGGTAAAAGGTCCTTTGCAAGACATGGGATGCATTCCTGCAGTTTCCCCTCAGTCATCATACACAATTTATGAAGGCCTGGGTTTTCTGCAGACTGATATGATGGAATATGGAATATGGGCAGGTTTTCAGAGTACTCAGGAAAGCCAGTGCCCATGGCCCCCAGCCTTAAAGGCACCTGTTGATAACCCACATTGACTGAACCAAGTGGGGAAATGGGGAGAGGGCAGAAGGCCTGAACTCTGTTCCCTACTGACTGCAAAACTCCATCAAAAATCTAAAGTCAAATTAAATGCACTTTCCTTCTATATTCAAATTGGCATCCACTTGGATTGCAATGGCAATGGATTGGTTCCCACTGAAAGCCTTCCTATTACTCAAAGGTCTTGTTAGAGGTCAAAATGCTAGTTTTATGGATCAGAACACTTGAAGGCAGATACTCCTCAAATCGTACTTACACAGCACTGTTAGGAGCAAAGGTCAGAGGACTCCAGAAGAGCTTCTCTGACCACCCAAAGGAGTGGAGAGAAGAGGGTGGGATGTGGATTTTAAAGAGGAGGGACATTTGAGTCATGCTCAGCCCTCTGTCAGAGAAATTATGGTTTCCCTGGAGATTTAGGGACATGAATTCAACCCTCTGTGTTCCTTACTTCATTTTAAGACTACTTCCTGGTAGCAGTCACTTGAAGAGTGAATCTGTACAATTAATTCTACTGCAATATTTTTTTTTTGTTGTTCTATTTTCACTAGTGTACCTTAAAAAATCTAGCCCTGCAATAAATAACAGCTCAGTAAGCCCTAAGCTCCCTGTCAGTGAATCTCTTTTAGTGCCATCTGATTTATTTCTAAGGCTCCAGTTTCTCATTGTGGCTTATTATTACATTTTACCATTCTGAAAGATGATGTAGGTAATTGTACTTGTTCCTTACCTAACCATTTTTTATTTCTTATTTCTTAATTTCTTAATTTATTTCTAATTTCTTAATAATAATGAAATTTCCATGGATGCCTTATAATATTTTTCTTCAGAAATAAACATTTAAGAAGTTCACACAAAGTAATCCTGGGCTGCCCTGTGGCAATAATTATAATTAAAATATAACTGTTTGATTATATAATTGAAATGTCTTCTATTTGATTAGCTTGGACCTTTTCCATGGCCATACCCCTGTTTTTGAAGTACTCAGCCTTTGTACATTGCTCTGCAGGAAATTTACTGCAGTCATGGCCTGAAAAATACCTGCCTGTTTCAACCCACAGGTAAAGAAAACACTTCAATGTAAGAGGAATTGAGTAAAATCTGGCTTGTGTGTAATTAGACAGCTGCACAGCTGTGCTAGAAATACCAGGGCAGTGTTTAAAAATCCCAAAAAGGTGAAGAGTGGAGCTTGGGTCTCTCCACTGATGACCAGCCCAGCAACATGCTCAGGGAGTTATGCTCACCCTTGCTTATGGGTGTTTTTAACTCCTGTGCATATTTATCATCCATAGAGGTCTAGAGATAACCCTTGGGATTCATCTTGTCCCTTACTTTGCCCAAATGGCCAAAAATATGGGCTGCCTGGACTTCTTTCAGATCTGCCCCAAGAACACTGCTGTGATGTAGTATGGCATGGCATGGCATGGCATGGAATGGCATGCTCCCTGCAGGAGAGCCAGAGAGAAGCATATGCTTTATGCACCCCAGGGAGCTTTAGGGAATGGAGGAACACCAATTTATTCACCTCTGGGAAGACTGAAGCATTGCTAGCAGTGGAGAGCTTTCCCAGTGGATCCCAAGTGGACATTACATTTCCCCTCAACAGCTGTGTGGTGAAAGCATGTAAGGTTTAAATTTAGGGGCCTGAATATAACTCACCCCAAATCACGCCTCAGAGTAGAAACAAAGGGCAATTGGTACTCTTTTACTACAGTACAAGTGAGCTCAGAAACTGTGAAAGGACACAGCGTGTAGGAAGTCACTGATTATTTAATTTACACAGTTTTCAGTCAAATCAGGTTTATCTGGTAGTAGAAACATAGAGCAGCTCTAAATATTGCTAGAAATGCATGGAAGGAATAAAAGAAATTTGACAGTATAATTATAGCTTCTCTTTATGTTTCCATCAACATTATTTAAGTGCATATGAACCTGTGCTTTTACAAAAAAAGCTTTATAAAAATCCCAAATTAGATTGAAATTTGGAAGAATAAGGGAAGAAAAGTAAAATTCTATGTTTTGATCATTTTATAGTGAATCTTATCCTACTGCACTGCATACAAAGCATGACAATTAAAGCATTGGTTAATGATTTCTTCATTGAGTGACAATCATGTAAACAGAAACTTGGAACTTAACAAATTAAGTGAAGAACTGTGGAACAAATTTCAATTCAGGTTGAAAGCTAATGAATTGTAAAGTCGATAATTTTAAAAAATTAGAATTCAATAGTTTAAAATCATTTAATCATTTTTATAATTATTTTGTGACAAGGAAGGAGCAAAGGGTCAAAATATAAAACCGCAAGCATATTTTGGCTAATGTGAATATTGGAATGAATGGTTTAGTTGCATTTCACCCGGAGTACATTAGTAACTTTCACAGTGATTATTTTTCTTGCTATCAAGGAAATTAAATAATCAAGCAGCCAAGACAGTTCTAAAATAAGCAATTGACCTGTCACAGTATAGAAGGATTGATTATTCTATAGTCTTCATTTCACTTCACTAAATATACACCAGACCAGACCAGAGGTGTCTAAAGGTTAGCTCAGATGTTTTGAGCCCCATCCTCAAGGCTGTGAGTACCTTTAGCTCCCAGTGAACGTTATGAAAATGAACCAGAGTTGCTGAAAGCACCAGCCCTTACACACCTCCAGACAGTGGGCACTATGTGGCACAACTGTGGCACAACTGCCCCCAGTGGGGTGGGACAGGAAGAATGTGTCAGGAGCCCCCAAGTCCTTTGCTTTGGAACACGAATAGCCTTGCTAGGAAGTACAGAAATGCCAAATGGCTGCAAGAGTCACCAGGTTGCTAATTTGTGGTTGCCATCTTCTAAGTATGAGAGGTGATTAATGGAGGAATGAAAGGGTTTGCTATCTTCGCTGAATCTTCACTGAATCTTCAGTGCAGAGTATGGAAGGAAAACCATGTCAGCAGGCTGGGCAGCTCTCAGGTGCTGATGGCTTCCTGGTGTTCCACTCAGTAAAAGATGAAGGTCTATTTTTAGAGAGGACATTGATACCATTGCAAAACTTCTGGAAGTTTATTTGTGCTTTTTCAAAAGCATGGGGGTAATAAACTCTTGGTAGGTGCCTGTACAAGAAGAAGGGGTCAGCCACAGAGGGATATGCTTTGTCTGTGCTCTGCGTGCAGAACATACAGGGAATTCAGAGAGAGCTCTGGGAGGGGCAGTTGAGCTTTTTGCTTGTTACAGCTCTCTGTGTACTCCAGAATTTAGAGAACAAACACTAGAGAACATCAAAACCATGCTTTGGTTTTATTCTCTGTGGGTTTTTTTTTTTTTTTTTCAGAAGAAGAAAATGAGATTGTTTCCTAAGTAATATGATTTCTGACTGCAGTGCTTAGTGCTGGTGGTGGTACGGGGTTTTGCTAATAGTGGACAGCAGAGAAAATAGCATGCTTGCTTCCTGGGTACTGTATGATATAATTAAGGATACAACCACACAGAATAATTGTCATTAAAGAGGATTGGGTAAAGCCAGACTGGTAGCATCAGTACCCAAGCACAGGAAAGCAGAAATGACCACCTGAAACAGCAAATAAGATGAGCAATCTAAGAAAGTCTGTCAGATGCCATTCCATGAGACATCCCCCACCCCAAGACAGTCTTTGGTGTCACAGATGAAAATGAAATTCTATTGTACAAATCCACAGTGACCAATAGTCACAGAACAGCTTGTATTTGTCTTGCTGTGGTCAGTTTTGGAATTCGTGTATCTTCCACAAGTGCTTGTACTATGTGACAGCTTACAGACTGCACTCAGGAATGACAGGAACTACAGATGGAAAGGAACTGTTAACCTTGGCCCCACAGGGCTGCTCTCCACTTCATATTTTAACTCAGCATGCAGTTGGCCCATTCCAGATGATCTGATATAGATGTTACTGTCACCTTCCTTCTTAGTCAGAAGAGCTCATCAATGACCATGGGATAGATTATGTTGCTGCCAGTAGCAGCAGCAATAGGAGAAATGTCTGCTGAAAATCTGCACACGACTCCATAGGTTCTTTTCAAGGAAAACGACTTAATTATAGGGCTAGAAAATTACCATGCAATAATTAATATGCTCGGTATTTACACTTAGGAAAGTGATTGTAACACATAAAATACAGTATTAAATTGGAATTAGCTACGCTTATTTCAGTTACTAATATAGCACCCTCCTCACCACCTCTTATGCGACCTCTCCAACATCTGTTAGAAAAAATGAAACCAAATCAGCCCACAGTTTCTGCATGATCTAATTGTAAATCTCCAGTAACTTCTTGGGCTCTATCCAAAACAACATGAGTTTCAATTTTTTCCAGTTTTTCTTTATGCTGGGAAGTCAACCACCCATGTTATTACTGGGAAACATGACCCTATGTTATGTTCCCTCACTGAGGTCCTTGAGTCAATAATCCCAGCAGTGCCTCAGTGTTTTTAGAAGTCCTGCTCTCTTCTTTCAACATGCCTTATTCTCAAAAGTGACAAATGTTACAACAAGTTTTTAGAGGTGCCAGAGTTATGATAATTAATGTTAAGAGAGTTGTAGAAAGGTTGTAAAAGCTCATACCTCAAAGTTTCAAATACTTTCCCACTCTTAGAGATTAAGATGAAGCTGGGGGGGGGGGGGGGGGGCACTAAATTATTCTCTTTTTTGACAGAACTGAGATTTCTTATGCGTTTATCCAAGGGATCTGGTTCTGGCTGCTATCAGAGACATGAAACTGGACTAGGTGGACTCTGACCTCATCTGGCAATTCAGATGCTGGGAATTAAAAAGAGGGTGAACAGGCTTGTTCTGCCCCTAGCTTATGGATTTAATTCACTCTAGCACAGAAATGGCCACAGCAGCTTCCATGGAAAGGAAAGGCAAGGCTGTACCAGATTACTGACATTTCCAACTGGAAACTTTCAGTTTCACTTCAAAGTGTGCAGACCGGTACTTCTGAATTCCCCTTTTAGCCACATGTTTTGCATGTTTAAAAGGTTTTGCTCAGAAGACAGCAACCAGAAGTAATTCTGTGAGAAAACAAACCCTGACTGCATTTTGCAGAAGTCAAGATCCTGTACCTCTTTTCCTCACCTGTAGTTGTGATTCTCTTTCTCTGAAGCCCCCGGAGTCTGCCAGCACAGGAGTTTGAGAAAAATTCTCTCACCAGGAGTTTGCTGCCTCCAGAAATGGGCTTAACATACATTTCATGTTTGTGTTTACCTCTTGTTCCTGTCTTGCCCTTCATCAAACCCCAGAGCAGGTCCTGGTGATGATGCTGCCATTCTGAGAGCCTTTTCCAATGAGAAAGTGCTCAAATTGTACTCAGGCAGCATCAGTGTGGAGGGGACCCTCCATCACAGGCTGAGGGGGGTTAATCTCTTTGGAAGACTTTCATTTTATTACAGGGTGAGTTCCAGCAGTTTTTCAGCATTGAGAAAGAGGTTGTGACCCTCTGACAAAATTTTGGCTGCAAAATGAAATTTCCTCTCCATGCAGGAAACCACTGGAGAGAATATTTCTATAATACTTCCATTCAAATAAATCCAGGTATTCCAGTAATTGTATGGTCTCTAGTAAAAATATCAAATAAACCTGTCATAGGCTTTTCTCCCAGATGCTCAGATACAGTCTCCTTCCACTGTATAGCAGAGCCTGCAGTGCCAACAGACATCCAAGGTTACACTCCTGCAGTTCAGGCTCCATGGCTTGTCCTGGAAGGAGAGAATGGCTTCACTATGCTCCAGGGGCTGCACCTCAGCACTACTCCTGCCTGCCCACTAAACAAGGTCAGAACAGCTCCCTCTGCTAATACCTTGGGTAACACAGCCTCTGGGAGAGAGCAGTTTGAATGTGAAGCAATCAAAGCTCATCACTATATAATTTATTAACTTGCTTTGTAAGGCAAAACCAGGACAGCATAGAAAAGGTGTGCTCTGGAAGGAACATACAGCAGCCACAATGGTGTAACTGTCTAATAAAATGTTTGTGCTGTTGGAAAGGTTTGCTGCAGAGGAAGATAAAAGACAAAGATTAGTAAAATGTAAAAACCTTTACTGGGAAGCCTTCTGGCTTCAGAGGAGGCAGGTCTGCTTGGCCAGGGCACAGAGGGCCTGAGCCTCAGATCTGGCTGTCTTTGCTCCCTTCAGGTCCATAAAACCTTGTCTTCACCCATGCCAAGGTCTTCCAGAGTCACACCCTGATAGAGCTCTCTTTGGCAGAGAAACATTTAACTGGCTGTTGGTCATTTAATTCAATTTGCCTCCACAGCAGACACTCACCACCCACATGCAGAAGGGCATTTTCAGCCTTTTACATGCAGCTCACAGCATCAGCACAGCTCCACAGTTTCAAGCTCCCCAAACATTTTAAACAAACCACAGATGAAACACTAACACAAGTAGTAAATCTCAAAGACAGCTCAGTGATAACATGTGCTGCTTTAGCTATGACATACAGTAGATTAAAAAATTAGAATTAGTTACTAATAGTAGATTTCTCACACTGCCAGACTGTATCATTTATCTTACATAATTTACTATATCATTTTCTCTTATAAAAAGCTCAGAAGACAAGACTTGGTTAAAAACAAAACAAAAAGCAGAAATGGATTTAATATTTAACTGTTCCCTGGGGACCAAACTCATTCCTGATAGAAGAGAATGTGTTTATCTACTCCGGGCTGTTCCCATCAGCTTTAATAAACTTTCCTCAGGACTGGGCTCCACCCAATCGGTTTTTCAGCTCCACTCTGGATGACATCCTGTTAAAATTGGAGTACCTCGACCTCCACTGGCAAGAGACAAAAGCCCAGTGTATTTTTCTTACTAATTGGCAAAGCCATGATGACTTTCATTTCAATGCAAGCACTTGGGAAATATGAATTGATGGGTAGCAAAGTTCATTGATTAGCACTTGTGTGCAGGCACCTTTCCTTCTGGTATAGGTTTTACATGTAATCACTCACTGGTAACCAGCACTAATCAAAGAGAAATCCAGAAGCATGTGGCTGAACATCTACATGCAAGAAACATTTATCCAACCACATACTTGAGCATTAGTTTTACATACAGACAGAGAGATTCCCCTTTTGATGGTGATAGTTCTTGTAACAAAGAGACAGAATGGTTGGAACAGTTGATACTATTTATTATTATTAAATGAGCAGGAGAAATTGAGTGACCTTCTGGGTTAATAAGAATTTTGAGCAATGGTTTCATTGAGATATAATTCAGTGTTCTGGAGACATAAGTCTTACACCTTAATTAATAATATATAGATATTTAAAAATAACATTTTAGGAGTATTAAATCTATTATCACAATAAGACACTTCAGTGTGTGAACCAGTGTGAATTAATTCACACCTAGTTGTATGGATGGCTCTTAGCCCTTTGGCCCCATACTTGACAATATGTTAGGCTTGAATTAATGCACTGTAATTCACAGCTTGTCATGTCTTTCTGCTGAAGCATATCCCTGAAGTGGCTTCACGAATATATAGGCTGGCTTCACACTTTCTCCTAGAAGAATGGCTTCAGCTCCTCCCAGTCACAGCTACTCTCCAAAGCTGTGACCTCTGAGACAGGCATCACACATCCCACTGCCATCAGCTGCCGTTCCCCATTCACAGAACTGCTGCTCCTGCCTGAACAGCCTCGGTGCTCAGCACCAGGGATTTCTGCAAAAAACCCCCAAAACAACAGATTACATTCAGCTTCCTTGCTTCTAACATGGGTAGGCTGCTTGGAAAACTACAGACTCATTGAGACATCAGACTGTACCTGGAGTGGGGCTGTGGAATGTATTGCATCAGCACAGGTCTGGCAAATCTGAGGACTCACAGACAGGGGAGAATAAGATTTCTCCTCCATTCTTGCTGAACAGAAATAATTCTGAATAAACCAGCCAAGACAGACAGTGACTCATCCACTGCAGGAATTGCTCAAGAGAACCTCATTTTATTGTGTGGGAAAATACTACCATTCTAATACTGCTACAGACTGCAGCATCTTGATTTATCCTCATTCTAGAAACAAAAGTGTTATTTTTTGCATCCACCTGAATGGTGGTCTCACATAACCTGCTTACGTTTTTTGCTTATTCATTTATTTGGTCAGCTGGCTGGTTGTTTCAGATGCAGTTGATTCCATTTGACATTCCCAATTTGGAGCTTTATATGGAAATAGCAGAGTTGCTCCTGCACTCCAAAAGAGTAGAAAAGGCCCCAATTTTGTAGTAAGTCCTCAGAAAATAAGCTGAGGCAGTAGAGTTTCAGAAGGGAAAAAAAAGAAGAGAGAAAGGAAACATGTAAAAGCAAAGAGCTCGATAGGTGTGGTGATAAATCTGAATAAATAAATGAGAGTTGCTGCAAGACATGGAGGTAGCAGTTTTGCTGAGCTATGTTGGAAGAAAGCCCTGATTGTGTGCCAAAGCAAGAGAGCAGCTGTGAAACGCTGGGTGTGGGTACTCAGCAGTAATCTGGTTTAACCCTGTACATAATGATAAAATGCAGTGTCCAGTGCTAAAGCTCACTAAGTAGGTGTCACACAGACATAAAATATGCATAACCTGTTTCTTTCCTTCTGCAGTAATCCACAAGACAGTATTCATTCTTCTGTCCATCTCGGGAACCATGGGAAGGTTCCCATAAGGCTGAAGTCTTGGTGTGAACAGATGCTGTCTCCACACCAGGTCACAAGACTGTGTTCTTTCCTGGTGCTTTCCTCAACATTTCCATCTCATGGGTCACCAAAGCTTCAGTAGCAGATGGAAGATATCTAGAAAGTTGTGAGATGCAACTACAACAACAGTTTATTAAGCTGAAAATTCAAAAGAAATCTGTGTTTTACCAGGGGAAAAAAAAAATCATAATGGAACTATTCAAAGATAAGGGCATTCCCAAGATTTTGAGCTCTGGTTTTTGTTGTTTTCCGGTTGTTAAAATCAGTTTTCAGATGTTCCTCTCCAAAATAATTTATTGTCACCTAAATATAGGTGATTTTATTTTTTTATCAGCTGCCATTGATGTCACCTGTTCAGAAAATAAAGACCTAATTTGTTAACAAAATTAACATATTTAGAAAGATGATATCAGGTATTTTACTTTGAAAATGTTGTCAACGTTGTTTTTGTTTCAAGGCACACCTCTCCTAATGCAGCATGCATATACAAAGCTGATAAGTGACTATATACATCATGTCTGAATACATACACAAGTTCAATATTTCTATTTACAGGGTAAAATAATGGAGTCAGTCTGATCTGAGAGAGGTTCTGCATGTAATTTCAGGGAATCTATGTTTAATTTAATAGGTCATGTATCTGTCTCAAGTGGGGATTACAGTATCTGGTTTAAAGTGATCTACAGTATCAGGCTTATTATGTAGCTTTTATTTTTAGCAAGGAATGGATTTAACAGTTGACAGTCCTACTTAAGTACGAAATACATCAAATTTACAACCCAGGCCAGTCTGCTGGCTGTATTACACACACCAGCTTACAAACAACCTTGGGACTTCCACTGGCTGGGTAGTCAGGGGCAGTGGGAAGTGGCAGGCTGGAGGCATAAAACCATCATGATCCTGCAGCAGCCTGGGCTGATCTATGGAGCAGTATTGTTGGTGAGGTTGTAAAGCCGATTGGAGGACGGGTTGATCACTGCACTGGGAAAAGTTATGGAGCAAAACAGGGCAGAGGGAATCCTGAGTAAAAAATAGTTCATGCTTGAATGTCTTGAAAAAGTGTATCATGCACTCTGCTTTATGCCTGATACAGCCAGAGCAAGGCTGCAGGGGAGGAGAGAAAAACAAACAAGCAATAAAGAAATAACATGGGCATAAGACTTCTGAGGGCTGAAGGGGAACATAAAAATGGTAGCAAGGCACATCAGGGCAGAGTGAAAGTTTTCATATGATACTGCTCTTCTCAGTTGCAATGTTTAAATGATTTGGATACAGCAAGAGATCAAAAGATTATAATATTTCCTGTAATGACTGGCCACTCCCTGGATCTCTCCTTGTCTGTACCTGTCTATTCTTCATTACATCCATCAATGTAGCTGGTTTCCAGCTAGAAACCAGCAGCAGGAAGCTGAGTGCTGGTACAGTTTTAGCATAATGAGATGACTTTCATTTTGCTTGTGTAATGAGTGGCAAACCAGAGGTAAGTCATAAAGTGCTTGTCTGTATTCTAATTAACTCAACTTTTGCTTCTGGCCTGGTCTGAAGGTTTTGTTGGCACAGGAATGAATCCTCTCAGGTGCAGAAAGAGAGGAGTGTAATATCTAGTCATCATAATTGAACCAGTGAAAGCTGCTATATAAACAGAATTATTCTGCTAAAATTGCATTTCTTCTAGGAAGCCTATCCTATTCTACTTCTGCAAGTGGCTTCACTGGAGTGATATGAAAGTTTCCTTGTGTGGCCTGGCCGCATGAACTCTGCTGCAGCAGGACTGAGCAACTCTAGCTTGCCTGTAAGAGCAAAAGACTTCTATAGCAGAGAACACTTTGGTGCTAGGATGAAGTTTAGGAATTTTTTTCCCTTTAACTCATTTATATCTAGCTGAAAAATCAATATCTCGTGATGAGAAATAGAGCTATAAAATTTCTAATAAATCCATTTTCAAGTGCAAGTTCCACTCCTGAAAATGACTCTGTAACAGAGTCATCACACAGTTACATGTCTATCACTGAACAAATATTCTTTATTTGCAATTAAAATTTAGCTTTTCTAGTTGCCAGCTGTGGCAGCTTTCTACCCAGTCCAGCCAGGGTCAACCTTCTTCACACATCCTTTCCAGCCACAATGACTTTCCAAGTAGCACTCTTCCCTGCCTTAAATGGATTCGCACACAGAGGCACTGAAATAGTGAGAATGGACGGGGTATAATTTCAGCTTTCACATCAGTTTTGTACAAAAGGGAGTAAACCTCATCAGATGCTTCACTTCTTTGGCTTGGAAGATTTATTCACTTACATATTTACTCAGGCCCACTCTCTCCTTGGCATTCACTTTCTGGGATACCACAGACAAGGTGGTCTGACTGCTTCCATAGGGTGGTCATTTTGACAGGGTCAGTAATGGGAACAACTGAAATCTGTCTTTAGTCTTCTTGTCTTCTCTGAAAGGATACAGTCCTAATCTAAACTCCAGTTTCCCAGACAAGGGGCTATATTGGTGGCAGGAGGACACTGCCAAGCAGATGATGTCCAGGAAAGTTTAATTAGCTCCCCACAGGTCCCATACTTCCAATATCGCTTTTGTAATAAATCCAAAATGTCAGTTGTTAAATAACCCGAGACCTTTCTTGTAATCACACAGGATTACATTAGAACATTAAATCAGACATAATTGGACTGTCCCATTTAGACATAATTTTAAAGTAAAAATAAAAAAAATTATCAGACAGTAGTGTATTATATGTAATGAGAAATTTATTGCAGTTCCAAAAATATCTTCACTGAAAGTATAAAAGAATTTATGGGCTAATTTTTTTCCTGAATATAAAAAGAACTAACTAGAGTGTTTTAATCTGCAGCCACTGAAGTAAGCACTCTTTCTGACACAAAGAGTTTGTTTTTACTAAGAGAAATTAGATTTTTAGTCACTTGTAGAAGATAACATTCAAATATTCAGTTTTTCAATGGTCTTAACTCTTTAACTTACATTTTCCACTTGAAATAGCACCAACATTATAGAATCACAGAATCACAGAATGGCCTAGGTTGGAAAAGGCCTTTGAGATCATCTAGTCCAACCTATAACCTAACACTTCCCCCCAAACTAAATCATGGCACTGAGTGCCATATCCAGCCTTTTTTTGAACATGTCCAGGGACAGTGATTCCACCACCTCCCTGGGCAGACGATTCATTGGCTTGGATATTTTGACATATAATCAACCTCATAACTGAATTCTCAAATGAAGGGCTTAGAATTAACCTGGAGCCTGTTGAACTAAGATGTATAAAAATATTAATTTCCTTTCTGTAAAGTTTATTGTCATTTATAGTGAAATACTTTCACTATTAGACTTCTCTGCTGCAAAGGAGGTTGAGAAAAGACAGAACTGCTAACAGCATTGCCACTTTCCTGGAAATTTATGTTGTGTAGGTAGGTTCAGAAAAGTTTTTACAGCAATATCCCACCCAAGAAATTGAGGGGAATGATTAAGTGATAGGACACTGCCTGGCCAGACAGATATTGTGCCCCCAGGCCAGCCCTAACACCCAAGTGTGAGCACAGGGTGAGTCCTGTCCAGGGCCGTGCCACGCCAGCGGTGCCTCCTGACCTGGGGGACCAGGCTGTCCCCCTGTGGCACAGGGGCAGGGTGGGCATTGGGACGCTGAGAGGCTTCACCCTCCGTAAGAGTGGGTGTGCATGTCCTGGTGTGGTAATGCCCTCTCACAACTGTAAAACTAATCCGTGTGCAGGAGGTTTTGCTTCAGATCTGATGGAAATTAAACATGAGCTTGACGTTTTTGTATACTGGCCAGTTTCTGCCTTCAAACAGTGTTGTGCTAATATGGCTCGCAGAGAAAATTTGTACTTCACGGAGAGTACTGATATTTGAGGTTTTTTTCTAATGCTTTCTCTTTTTGGAGTGCTTTGCATAAGTTTCAGATGAGGTGGTTTGGAACTTACGGATGTACTTCCACCTGTGTTTTACAGTCTGAAGGTTACTAAATGCATACACTTTATAACATAAAAAAATCTAATAACCTTGTGTTATTATCATTTATTCCAGCTTGACATAAATTAGGAGCCAAATGAAAGGGAGGACAGATTTTTTAGTGTTTAACTAGGTTGCTTCACATTGCTTGACGTTCTCCATGACTTTATTTAAAAGCTTCCCTCCAGCTTAAACAGGCAGCAGTTTAATGTACATGCACACACACACATACTCATGTATGTATTCATTTGAATTTGAGCTCTTTCCCTCCAGTCTCTGGTAATTATAATTTGTGTCTGGAGAGATGAACTGTCTAAAAAATAATAAATAAAAGGCCATGAGAATTGAAAGCTAGTGTTCAGGTTCATCTAGAAAGAAATTAAGCAAATCAAATTCAGGTTTATAAACGGAAGAAAATTACCCTGGGGTCTCCACACACTGACATATTTAATTTTTTTGCAGGTTCCTGCCCTTCTAAAACAAAATTGCACCACTTTTACTACAACCACCTGGGGAGGTGACAACGAGGTTATCATGCAGTCTAGAACTGCTGCAACAGCTCCTTAAATACACTCAGCCAGGGAGGGCTCCTCGAGCTAATGACACCTCCCTATACCTACAAACTAAAGCCCGTGAACGATTCCATCATTGACTCAGCCTTTCACAGGTGTGAGAGGGAAGGAGGGAAGTGCTTTCTGAGGAGATAAAGGAAAAAGTGGTGGTTGGAGGGTGGCAGTGGGAGAAGTTGTGGGTTGCTCAGGATGTGCCTTCCCACTGGTGGTGGGTTGGTGTGGGGGCTCACAGCGCTGGGGCTGCTGCTCTGGTATGCTGGGAATGCCGTGCTCCCAGAGGTGTGCAAGGAGATGACTCAACACTGCTCTGATCGCGATCCTGCGAGCAGCTTGGGGATTTTGTCTTGATGGTGAGCTGATTATTGTTTTCTCTCTTACCAAACTGCATAATTCACAGCAGCCTAATGTTTGTATGTTTTCCTTGTAAGCCGCTCTTGCTATTTCATTAGCAGCTGTACTAGAAGAGAAAAATGCTTTCCCCCCCACAAAACTATTTGCTCTCTTTCATGCAGACCACTCCTAGCCTATCTACCACTCCACAGACCCTGGAGCCCTTTTGGGTTGTATTTCTGTAATCGCATTTTCTGTATCCATTTCAGCTGGATGCAGAGACCCATCTTTGATTTAGATTCCCCCTGAAGTGACTTAACTAGGCTCCCAGTTTAGAAAACACTTGGAGAGGTGTGTGGAGTGGTTTTCTGAACTCAGCCACTCAGATGAGAAAGCCAAATTTAAAGATGTTTGTGAGCACACACAATGTGCTCTCACAAGTCCATAGTTGCCAGCTGCAGTGAGGGGGTGATTGCCAACCTGTGCATGTGTGTATCTCTACTGCACACTCTGAAGCTCTGCAGCATCTCCCCCACTGCCTGCTGAGGTTTTGACCCTGCTTTTGCCAAGAATTTGACTGAAGTAAATATGCAAGAAAATAAGTTATTGTTGCAGCAGGTCTTTGCACAGTTACCCAGAGTGAAATGAAGATACTGCTCATTTAAGGGTTTGATTGTGATACAGATTTTTGTAGGTATTATCAAATTGTTACCTAAGGTGTTACCTGAAGTGGTAAAAAACATGGCCACTCAGGTAGTGACCCGCTTTTGTTGCTTCAAGGAGAGGAAGGGATCAGACAAGGTATGAACCTGTGTGCTGTCTAGGCTGCACTGTCATATTTCTCCTACCTTCAGTTAGCGATGCTGAAAATAACATGATGCCTTCTGTGAGCGTCCACACTGATAAATGGCACTTGGTAGTTATTTTAGCAATATTTACCAGTATTCAAAGCCATGTAATACTCGGCAACAGTGTTTGTGTCCTGCCACATGCTTTGGTCTAAGACGGGGGGCGGGGAGGGGGTTGCTGCAGTTGTTGCCTGTTTTGTCAGTTCTTCAGCACTAGCAATAATAGTTCACAATTTTATATCTGAAGCAGGCTCAGAATCTGCCAGTTGACATACAGGTGACAGGGTCTGTGCTAAAGGAGGAATGGTGAAGAAGCATGGCCACCAACTTTTGCTGGTCAATACACTTCTGGTAGAGCCAGGCTTTGAGCACAACTTTTGGATCACAGTTGTGATGGGGTTTTCAGACTCTCAAACTGCACTAGGACACTGCATATTTTGTGGGCAGAACCGCACTTTTCTTAGCCTGCCTGGATTTTAGCTGTTAAGGTCACTTCTTAAAAGCATGCAAACACTCTCAGCCAACCTTGAAGTACCAAATCTGCTTATATGAGCATGTATGTAGAAATACTACTTCTGAAGGAGAGAGGTAGTGTTCAGGCAGAACCAGCAGTTTCAAACAACCTTAAGTGTCTCAGGGAAGTTTTCAAAATTCTCTCTCTATTGTGGAATAGAAGCTGCCTTCAGCTCAGGGCTTGTGTCTTGGCCATAGAGTTTGCTGTTAAGCCCAGGTGAAGTCTGCAGTTTGAAGAGACTCACCCAAGTCTGCGCAGTGGGGGCTGTATGGGTACGACAAGCTCAGAGGAGGGTGAGCAGGTTTGCCAGGTTAGCAAGTGGATTAACAGGGCTGTTCATTTTGGGCCTGAGCACCAGGTGCAGCAAAACAAGGACTCGTTATTACCAGTAATGATAATCCATTATACTGATCTGAGGACAGGCCAAATCCTGCTTGCCCTCATCCTGTGATGAGAAACTGACAGCTGAGAAAAAGGCATGGCATGTTCTGCTTTCTTAATGGGTACATCGTTTGGCTGAATGACACTCAGCTGCTCCTGAAGGATTTGGAGAGCAATGTGCTGACTGCCAGGAAGGGTGGAAAGAGGAAGCTCCTGTTGAAAACTGGGCTCCTTTTTGCCACCTTCTTCAAGTGGCTGATTCACATTTCATTTGTATTTTGAGGAGTATTTCTGCATTTGCTTCTTTAAAAGAAAAACTACGAAAGTAGTAAAATACTTGTATCTCATCAGTAAGAGCCATGTTCTGCTCAATTTCCTCTTTCAACTAGTGCCTTAAACTTAGTATTTACTGTATGCCCTATGAAATGTGTTTAAACTGTTCCCTTGGTTTTGGAGGGGGTTTTGTTCTGAACATTGCATATTTTTACAGCCACAGCTTGTGCCAGTTACTAGGCGTTCCTACTTTACTCACAAATGAGACTTTCAAATTCTTTACCAAATTGTGCAATACACATTCTTTGAGACACTGAGTTAGCTTTTAAAAAAATTTAAAAATTGGCAGTGGAAAGAGTGTTATAGTTGTGTGACAAAATTCAGATTGGAAGGAAATAGCTCACAAAAGCATGAATTAAACATCTAATTAAAAGTGTTAAGTCTCATTTTAATTTTTTTTTAAACACCAAAGACAGAAAACCAGCTGCTTTCCTGAAGAATGTGGTATGATAGAAGCCAGTTAAGTATGAACACAGAACTGATGCAGAATGCTCGAGCAAACATTTATGGAAAATGTGGGGTCTTGGGATCCTCAAAAAGCATGATTTATCGCAAAGTAGATGTTTGTAAGGACTGCTTATGAAATGGGATCTGAATAGGAGTGGTAGAATGATGTTTTTTCCTAACTTGTGGTGAACAAATATATATTTAATTAAGCTCATTTTTTTCAATTAGCAATGACACTTATGCATAATCTTACACCATGCCTCTAGTTTTGGACTAATGGGTTCATAGGGGCCTGGCATAAATATGAAAAATATTCTTAAGTGACTATTTTGAAGATACATGGTTGTCTCAACTGAGGGTTGCAGTGTCCTGGAAGCAGTGTTTTGAAAATGCTGAGGAAAAACTTGGCTTGTTCTCCTGTTAGAATTACAATTTGAAGTCAGAAGAAAAAAATTTATTAAAACCCCTGTAATTTTAGAAGAATATTTTTTAATGTTTGTTATTATGTCTTAAAAAGAACACACAGCGTGACCTAGGGTTATCTATTGTTCAGTAATGTAACTGGGCAGTCTAATATTTGCTCTATGAATATAAAAATTAGAATACTAAATTGCTTGGGCCATTTTATGTGATTATGGGGAAAAAAATCTCCTGGCTTAATTACCATTGTAATTCCAAATTTATTTTAAAGTATTAAAATGTTATCTGTACTTGCAAAACTCAGTCTAGAGGAAAAAAAGTGTACTTGTAACCCTCCCTGAGGGCTGTATTCTGTCAGGTTCAGAGAAATGAGCAGTGGAACTGTATGAAATGCAGCTCTCTCCTTGTTTCAGTTCCAAACTGCAAAAAGCCAGTCCAGCCTGGATGGAGTCCAGGTGCTTCTGCAAGTTGAAAGACTAGCCTTGGATCTGCCCTCTAAAGTGGTTTTACACTGGAGCAACTGGAATGGAGCTCACGATTTACACCAGTTGCTAAGAATTAAGAAATGGGCTGTTGAAATCAAAGAATCTCTCTTTTCAAGCTCAGTCTGATGTAGGGATGGCCCCTGTGCAGTATCCTGCTGAAATAACCAGTGCTTCTGAGGCAGCAGCAGCAGCAAAGAGCTGTGCAAAGCTTTGGTGGGAGCCAATGCACACATGCAGAATTACACAGGTGCTGCTGTAATTGTGTGTGGTTTTTCATTGCTTCTTTTTTTTTAATTTGAAAATGCTGTGTTTTGCTGGCTCTGTGTTGGAGAGATTAAAGAGGTTTGTCACTAAAATGCAGGGCAGGTTGTTGGCACATCTGGGGGACACAGTTTGATCTCAGTTTGGAGGAATGCATAAGTTTTTTTTTGCTTTTATGTGATGAGAACTTGTAAGACTTTGCATTTTTCTTTTAGAAAATAGCTGGGATCTGATTAACTGCAATTGATTGTATTTTTTAATGGCCACAGTAGCTCTAGGTGAATTTTATTCTGTGTTTGCAGGCACTGAAACCCAACAGGCTACATTCTTGGTTTATGCCTTGCGTGTCTGAAAAGCTGTGACCAACAGTGAAACCACACAGTGGAACTGTTCTGCCCCAGTTCTTCCTTCTCCCTGAGACAGTGATGAAGCTGCCTAGGGCTGAGTGTTCCCACGTGTGGCTTGGGGAATCAAGCAGAGCAATACATGAATTTCAATAAGTATGCCCCCCTTTCATGCACAGTCCCACATGCCTTTCTCAATTTTGTTTCTGGTTGCAACAATTAATGTGCATGGGGTGTGTGAAGCCACGGGCAGACAGAATATGGGTGTAATTTAGCACTGCAGACACAGCTCTTGTAGACAGGCCTGTCAGGCAGAGAATAAAATTCAGTTCTTCTGTTATGAAGTTCCTGGGCAGTAGACTATACAGGTAGAATATGTGCATTAAAATGCATTTTTCATTACTGTGGGTCATTCTTTATAAATACTCTGATAGGTCTAGATCTAAGGTTGTCTTATGGTAGAGCCAGGGAACCATCATGCACACCTTGGAGAGAGAGAAGGGAGCATGGTGTTCTAAGAAAAATCAATGAAATATTTAAGTAGGAAAAAGTAATTTTGTCTCTTTGATTTCATCTGGTAGCAACTGAAAATACACTTTGGAAGCTGTTAAAGTACGTCTAATTTCTCATTCACTGTCAAAAAAGAAATTTCTCTGGCTATTCATAAATACAAGAACAGTATGAAGTGGTTACTCATTTATTCAATAAGTTATTGCACAACACTGTTCTAAAGTAAGAGGTTTAAAGGGGCTGGAAATACAAAGCAGAAAGCATTGAAGCATAGCAACAGTAATATTAATTTGCAGAGGGCAGCTGTATATGACTCTAACAGCTGAAAACGGGACAGGGGAAATGGGATCATTAGCTTATAAACTGAACTTTCCTCCCCCTCTCTCCCTAAAATAAACCTCACCAAAATTCTTCAATGAACCAGAAACTTCTGAAATTAAAATATCAAACCATAACCAAGAGAGGAGAGGGAGAGAACTGGCTAAGACAGAGCTGGAGAAAGCAGTAATGCTTCTGGCAGAATGATTTTGTGCTGCTCATATACTCATCACCAGCAACACAAGTAAAGGGCTGATAAAATGAGATTGCTGCAACAGTTCATAAAATTATGATTTCTGGGAACAGATTGTATTTGATGAAGTTTACCTATATATATTTTTCTGTTCATGCAGTAAGATGATGCCAATAATCCTGCCTTTTCTCCCCATGCTTTTACAAAGGCCAATTATTAGTCACAGGTATTAAAACCATACAGAATTAAAAAGAAAAATAAGAAAAAACAAATAACACCCCAAAAAAGGCAACAAAAAAACCCCCTAAAAACCCCTAAACAAACAAAAAAAACCCCAAAACCAAACCAACCAACAAAAAAAAAAACCTTACAAGAAAACCCAACCAAAACTCCAAAATCAAATTTAGGCCAATCTGCTTTAATTTCTCATGTGTCTGCTTTTGTCTTGGTTGTTGCCCAGAAGACACTACTCATAAATTGCATGGCATTTGTGGGCAGGGTATTAGTTTTGTGAAGAGTTGCATACCTCATCAGAATTTAATTTGTTTTATTTGAAATCCCACTTGTAATTAAGATGAATGGGATCAAACTCACAAGTACTAGAAACAGCATCAGTGCAGGTACTACTGTTTAGGAAACAACTAAATCTTTATAGAGCTCTCCAAGCATTTGATATCTGTTCAAAAAAGGTGGCATATAAGATCAGGTATCATTTGGCCCTCTTTTTATGTAAATGAGTGTATTTGAGGAGTGTGGCTATTAATATATTTTTAATTGAGTATATGTTGACTAGGCAAGAAGAGAGAGGTTTGCAGAAATGCTACAGGCAGTCTTGTCTCCAAAGAGCATAAACCGGGAAAAGAGAAAAATTGTTGGCATAACGGTTTCATAACTTAGGTATGTTTTGAAGTAGAACATAAAATTCAGGGCAGGATCATAAAAGCAGACATTTCTATTGCATTGTCTTACATGGGCTGTCCCAAAGAGAACAGCGTGAAGTTCTGGCCTGGCATGGAGAGCAGAGCTACCCAGAATAATTTGCCACCACTGTTGTCTTTTGTCATAGTGCTTTAGTTCATTCTCTAGCAGTAGCAACTTGTTCTGGCCCTGGCCTTCAAGAATACAGAAATATGAATATCTGTAAGTTGGTGTATGGGGAGCAAGAGCAACTTAAATTAACCCTGATCCAAAAGCGTGTGGAGTCATTGGTCCAAGCCTGCCCCCAGTTCCAGCTGTGAAATACCAGCCCCATGGGGCTGTGCTTTGTCACAGCCAATAAACCTTAATGAGCACTGAGACACCTCACACACGTGGCTCATCCCCCTGGATCTGGGTTCCTGTGCCACTCTGGGCTCCTCTGCTTTGATGCATGTTGCATAGTGCAAGTACATCTGAGGTCAGGCTTTACCCCTGCAAATAAAGTTGTAATTTCTTTCCAGTCATTCTACTTAAGGACCTATTTCAGTCTGCTTAAAGAGAGTTAAATGTGTTGCATATTGAGCTTTTGTATCAATATATATGACAATAAAATCTTGATAACCGCTTGTAATCTGTGATCTGGGTCTTATACAGCATGAGGACATTACTGTTATTTCTTTTTAAAGTGTATTTTATTTTTATAACTATACTTGACAGAGTAATTTTGTTTTTAAACCATGCGAATTTTATATGATTATATTTTCCAGCCTAGAAAAAAAAGGTTCAGTTGTCTCACACAGAATAAAATAAAGTTATAGACAGGGCCCCCTCAGAACATTGGCTCTTGTCATATTTGCTTTGGTTTCCATGAAAATCAAAATTCCTGGTGAGGAGAGGGTTGACCTTTTTTCTGGGTATGGGGGATTTCCCCTGTGTCAGACAGAGGGAGAAGATTGCTAGGTGGAAGGTGTTTGTACCACAAAAGCTGAAAGATAAGCAAGGAAGAACTCTCTTCCTCCAGTGAAATAAAAATTTGCTCTAATACTTTAAAAATTGGGCTGCAAGTATGGAAAGTGCTCATGGCAGAGTCAAAGCTTCAATGATGCAATTGTGACAGATGCACCATAAGAGTAGGGAAAATTATGATAAGCAGGCAAAACCCCCATAGCTTTTCCTTATAAAATGCTCATTTATTCCTGAACTCTCCCACAGTAATACTGGGGATTTCATACCTTGATTTAATTTCCTAAATGGATGGACTTGCATTCTGGATAAGAGTGGCAATAAAGGCAAGTTTCAAACTAGAACTGATCCTATGATTCTTAGGAAACAAATCTACCTTAACATAAATTAAGCTCTGGATTAAATCTCAGCATATGTGAATAAATGTCCTCCCCCAGTGTTGGGGTGGCTGCCTCCAAAATACTGCAAGTTTTGGAAGCAGTTTGATTTAGGAAGTTGATGCTAGCTCTGCAGGAGAAGTGTGGTAAATCAGCCCATATCATTCTTACAAGGGAAGTGTTTATCCAGAGGATAACTTCCACCTTTCACTACTAGAGAAACTGATCATCCTGGAGAAGTACTGATCCAGCTACAAAGGGGGTCAGGGTAGAGTGACTGAATATATGATAAAACTGAAAATTAATGCTTTGCTATGAATTGTACGGCCCAAAATCAGAATAAGAGTGAAATAGTGGTACTCAAGGAATACTTAAGTGGGACTTGAAGGAAGTAGAAACCTCCAGCAATGAAATAAAATATAATTAAGTAGAAGAGTGCTGTGTCAATGTAAAGAATAATTTCTAAATTGCCACAATATTTTAAGTGAGAACAGTCCCACTAACAAAGGGGAAAAAACATCTCTCCTGGTTTGACATTTAATTCCTGAACTATGGGATTTTTTTTATGAGGAGAAAAAAAGGGACTGGACTTCAGGACAGAATGATGATAAGGGAAGGAAAGTATCACTGTGGAACTGTTCGGTATCTACAGCAGAAAAGTAATTTCAATTTCCTACCATTTGCTGTTTGTTCCCTGGGCAGTAGTGGTTCAAATATGGTCATATCTGCACTTTTTTGACCTTTTATAAAGTATTAATTTCAATTGACGCTTCTGGTTTTAAAAATAGTCATGTTCCTTTTTCTTAGTTCCGATTCTTTGTTCTCCTGGAACTGATTTTTCCCCTCTGATTCTATAGTGTTAGGTATGAATTTCCTGCATATCATTTGTGGCCTTTAATTACTTCAGGGTTAATCTGCCTCATAAAGGGAGGCCATCTCTGTTACCCAGACTAGTCTGCATGGAACAGAAAGTCTGTTTGTGTGACTGGTCCCTTGGGGCACTGCAGGCAGGAGGTGCATGAGCCGTGCTGCTGAGGGGCCCTCGCACAGGACTCCAGAATTTGCAGCAGCAGAAGCTCTGCTGCCTGATTCACCCCACTCTGCCTGTCCCAGGCAGATGCACACCCATACACTGCCACCCACCTCAGGCATTTTACTGCTCTGTGCCTCTATTCTGGTCTCCAGAGGGAGAAGGCAAGGTAAATGAGTTGTTAATTTTATCCCATGTTTATGTGACTATGCAGCTAAAGAATTTCTTCACTAGAGATGCCACAATCTAAAGGTCCTTCTGGGCTCCTTCTTTCCCATGGGCTGAATTTCAACACTATGCTTAGTTTTTTTTAAATCTGTAGAATAACTGATGGATTGGTTCTGGATAAGGCTATGTGGAGAGAAGCCACTTGCAATTAAAAAACTTCAAGATGTTGCTGTGATGAAAAAAGGAACTTTGCAAAATACTGGTTTTCTTCCCTGCAATTTGAATCTGGACAGCATTACCTAGGTTAGGTTTTCATATATTTATCCACTAATTATTTTTTCAATGTAATAATTTCCTAAAGCAATAAGATGGTAAAATTGTGCAATTAACAACAGAAACATACAAAGAGACAAAGCAGTGCTTGTGAGAATGGTTAAATACAATTTGGTATCTATGATGGGTAGGCATGAAATTATAAAAACAGTAAGTTGATTTGCACTTTGTCACGAAAGCTTTTTCTGTGTGTCATCTTACAAGTGGAGTTTTGAAAACTACTCATTTTGTACAGTGAATATCATGACTGGTCACATTGCCACCAGTCATGTCAGGAGCTTCATCTCCCTAGAAGCAAAGAATTAAGTAGGATACTCGCAAAGTCAATCAAAATTAATTAACAAATTACAAATCAATCAATAACACCCCAAAAAGTCTTGTTATGACCTCAGTTACTTGTTTAAGCATAAACAAGCTAATTGGCTACATTTCCTGTCTAGAAATAAGATCATTGCCAATTAACTTAGGACTTAATTAACTCTCTAAGGTACTGAACTTTAGATACATCACAAACTCTCTCTTAATGTTATTATTAGTTATTGCAGTGACTCTAGTACATTCTTGATTTATTGTTATTGTTATATAACTATTACATTTACACTTATGATGCTATTAAAAAAAACCCCAAAGCCTTCAATGTTACATTAAAGTTAATGCCACATAAAGGACAGAGGCATTAAATAAAAATGGAATTAAGCAGGATGCCATCCATAAGTTTACATTGGAAACCACCAGTCCAGCTTCTGTTCTTTGCTGGAAGGCACCAGCATAAGAGATACTACAGTTAAAGTTTATATATTTAAAGGTATAAATTTTCTTTTGCCCAGCTACAATTGCTCTTTATTTCTGGTCATGAGCCATCTTCTTGGCAGCTGGGAGAAGTCACAGTATTAGCACTGTAATGTAATTCTTACCTTCTTTTTGAAGATCCTTCCTGCTTGTCTCTCCTACAACAAAACCTGGGACAATCTTGATTGCTTTTTTTTTTTTTTTACTTTCATGATATCCAAGCAAATTTTTTTTCCTCCTGACATCTCAGTGACCGGTTTTCTTCTTTTGCTTCTCTTTCTGTCTTAATAACTACAAGCTGCTTGTTTTCCAAGGCTGAGAAGAATTTGTTCCATGTTTGCCAGGAATAAACAGTCCAGCAGAGCAAGTGATGTGTCTGCTGAACAGAAGAGAGAAAAAGTCGGATCAGCAGAGACATTTAAATCTGTTCCTTTGCTCGAAGTGGATGTTAATGTTAGTTCAGTGATGTTTGATAAATGTCTCCAGAACACGGAGTGTCTGGAAATAAACCTGCACTGGAAGTGATATGCAAGTGTTGCTCTCGCTTCGCAGGCTGGCAATAACACCACCACCAGCACCCTTGGTAAATGGGCATTTTGTCTTCTTTATGATGGGAACAAGTCACCATGTAAATATTTCATTCTTTTATTTCAGAAATACTGTCACCTTGTCTATAAGTTAAATCCAGTTTTGGTGCCTTTATTCACTCTTTGCACCAGAAAGACAGTACAATGTAATCTTCACCTGTGACTTTGCCACAGTTTTAGCTGGCATCTAGGCTTTGGCTTCTTTACCATTTTATGACTAAGCTGGACAAATGAGGCCAGTAAAGCCAATGTACTTTTTTGGCACCGATTACATTTACAGCAAGAGTAGGAGATCGGTAATATTTTGTTTGATAAAACAATCATTTCAGTTTTAAGGAAAGCTCACATCTCCCATGGTATATTACTTCATGGGGTTGGGTTGGGTTTTTTGGGGTTTTTTTGTTGTTTTGTTTGTTTGTTTGTTTTTGTTTATTTACTATGTCCAAACTTAGGAAGTAAAACAATCTGGCAATCTGGTATCTGCTTCAAATCTGGCAACCTAGACATAGGTGGATTTAGGATTTGAAGGGCTTGTTTTGAGAAAGGAAAAATCTCACAGAGAACCCTTTGACAGGATTGACCCCTCTCCTTTACAGTTTCTCAGGATCAGGAGCTTCCTTGTACAAAAATCTCCTGGGGTACCTGTTTTGTGACTGACTGTGACACAGGCATACTCATGGCAATGTTGCCACAAGTGAACTGAAGCTTCTGATTCGCTCCATTCACTGGTCCTAGGCTGGAGCTACAGTGAAGATCTAGAACTCTGCAGCATCCCTGACAGGCATAAAATATATTAAACACTTCATGCATATATTTTCCTTTAATTCATGATCACATAATATTTTACCTGGACCTAAGAATAGGCTTCTTTCAATAAAGGGGGGGGGGGTCTACTCAGGGAAGAGGATTTGGCACAATCTGCCAAATAAAACAGGTGAGATATTGTTTCTAAAAAGACTAAAGGAATCCAAAATGAGGTATTTGTGACCTAGAATAGAAATATCCACCCTGGGAGTATCCTTTCTGGAAGTGAGCCAGGAATAACTCCCTAGAATAATGCTCTGAGGGCTCACCCCCTTCTGTTGTCTCATGGGTTTCTCCTTCAAAATTTGAAGCACCACAAACCTAGAGCTGCACACAGATGTGCTTGATTATCTTAGCAATCTCTTCTCAGTTTCTCTCAGGCTCTCAGAAAACATTTTCACAAAGCTCCTGGTGTTACTCAAATTCATTTATTGAGTGTGCTTTCCACAGAGGCCATGCTGTTATTTCTTTGTAGGAAAAGAGCAGGCAATGAAGAATGTATTTTTCTTTTCAGATACAGTTCTAAGTGCCATAGATAAATGGCTAATTAGAGTAACATTATTGTTGGACAAATGAATCACTTCTCAAATGCATATCTGCCTTGGTTTGTGTGTGTGGTCTTGTTAGCAGAAACGGGGCTGGGAGAAGACTGAGAACTGGTGGTTCTGGAAACTGGCTCATGCAAAATGCATTCTTTAGTACTATTACTCTTTCTTCTAGGTCCTTTGCCCTTTCATCATCTAATTCTAAGGTAATGGTGTCCATTGCTATTGTCCAGGATCCCATCAGCTTCTGCTTTGCCTCTCCTTGGCCCCAACACTGGGCTGAGCAGGGAAGCAGCTTCTGGACAGGTTTGTTCATGGGTCCTGATATACAGGGAGAAAATTATGTTACTGCTATTGCTGGGTAGTGCAGAAGTAAGAATATCTTTACAAGCAGGAAAGAATTGAGTTACGCCCAAGCATTTAGTGGTTGTACTTTTGTTCACAGTTGTGCAAAGAGCTAGTTCAGAGATGGAATAGGTTACATCTACTTACTTTGCCTCCCATTCCTGTGATTTAAAGGACACTCCTAATCATGCCTTTATTATGCCTGCCACACACTGCCTATACGTCTGAAAGGAGCTCAGCTGAAAGTACTGTGATTTCTTAATGGTATTTTGATCATTTTTCTGTTAGGATACACTATGAAGAATAGAGGAGAAGGAATGGAGAATTTTGCTTTCAGCCAAACTTAGATGGGTAAACTTAGCCACAGCCCTGGGTGCTCAAGGTCCTTCCAAGATGTGCTGAAGATATTAGGGGCCACATTTGAAATTTCTACTGAATTTAAGTTAACTTTGAGTTAGAACCTTGAAAACTTAACAATTCTTTAAAAAATAGACTGTCACCATGTTCTCATGAGCAAAATGATGTCACCACAGCTGCAGCTCAGAAGTGATTATTGTGCTGGGTACAGCAGCACAGAGTTTGGAGATTAACCTTGCCATGCCAAGTGAGGGGGGAGGCAGCCTCTGATGGGAGGCCAAGCTAGTGGCAATTAATGGTCTTTTCATCATATTCAAGTACTTTGGTCTATTCTGGTAGCTGTGGCTTAGGCAGGAGAGATTAAATTTCTGGATAAAATATAAGGGAGGGAGAAGAAAAGGGGAGGCAAAATATGAGATGTGACACATTGCAATGATGCAGTTATCTTGGCATTTCATGAATGACACAGCAAATCCCAGATACCATGGTGGTGATTCTGTGGGCTGTGATACAGACTCCTCATGTTCAGCCTACCCAGATCAGAGGATCTATCATCAGTGACAGTCACAGACAGAAGCTAAATCTATTATTTACAGGGGAGATTGCACAACCTCACTGGGTCTTTGGTTGCAGCCTGGATGGCAAAGTCCTCATTGCTTCCAGCCCTTGGTAAGCAGGCACAACCTGATCAAAATTGGCCCATCCTGCAACTCCACTTCTGTGGTTACACTATGGGTCAGTACTTAAAATATAAAAAAGTTTGGTTTACCTGTTGTGTTCGGAAATGAAGCAGGAAAAAGATAATTCTGGACACTTAAGTTTTACTTCCGGATGCTTTTATAGAACTATCCAGTGCAGACAATCAAAGTCTGATCAAAGTCATGTCTACTTAATGGCATTTAATTTAGCCACTTTTTCCCCTCCATAAGAAAATACTAAAGCACTCCATTTCTTCCATAAGCACATTTTTGCAGAGTTCAATTCCAAACTAAAAACCACAAAAAGCTATAGCCAACAGCAAATCTAAGGAGCAGCTGGGAAATACAAAATAACTTCTTAATTTCTTAAGGGATAACATATAGCAGGGATATCACACCTGCAATTGTTCTATCCCAAGTCAACGTACCTATTGCCATTTGCAAGTAGTAGTTCAGCCCTTATGATTCAAAATTCTTTAGTCAAGCTGACCACACACACATAAATTGAGGT
Source organism: Certhia americana (assembly GCA_018697195.1). Lineage (NCBI taxonomy): Eukaryota > Metazoa > Chordata > Aves > Passeriformes > Certhiidae > Certhia > Certhia americana. The sequence goes on from CM031880.1 coordinate 13,015,991, forward strand.
TACAGGAAACAAACACTGCCACTCCATTTTTACCCCTCTAAAATCTTTAAATATTTCAGGTACATTTAAGATGGAGCTTAGCAGAATTCATACCATTTTTGGTGACTAGAGCTAAGCAATCAATCTTAGAATCATCCCTGGAGTGCACTAGCATTTTCTTGCACATGGGTGCTTTCAGAAAGCAAGTAAATTACCTGTTTAGTGAGATTAAAGTGAGTTGATGTACTAACCTGCAAACTATAATTTAAGGAGTCAAAAGCCTTTCTCTCCCCACCCCCTTCCACAGGAATTAACAACTCCAGTAGCATAATGTTTTTTGTACTGCTGTTCTCTCTCCAGTAAAATATACTTTATTGCTATTTGAGGCTTTATCCCTTTATGGCAACCAGTATCAAGAGTAATATTATGCCAATAACTTGGTTTGCTAAGTATTAATACAAGGGAAATTATGCTAAGAGCACTGTGTGAGTTTAATTGCAATTCACACTTTAATATTTTGATGCAGCTGTAAAAATGTAGAATGAGAAACATTACAATTCTATTAGATACTAATAAATTGTGTTGTGGAGGAGGATATGAGCTGTACATGCCATAATGAAGCACATTCTACTTCCCATCTTGTAGTAGTGTATCAGCCTCCTTTTCCCCAGCCTGACCCCTGATAGATTGTCTATCAACCCTGGAATCCCAAAAGGGCATGGAGTGGTTGGTAGATTTAAAAGATACTCTGTACCCTTTAGGAATCATTGGGCTGCACAGGTGTCCTTTGTCCTTAGAAAACTCCCCTCCCTTACCTGGTTGGTGGACACCACTCCCCTCCCCTCTCCCCCTGCCCCCAGGTAAAAGGCCTGGGACCATGCCGTCTGGGCGGTTCCATCTGAGACACATCTGCAGTTCCATGGGCAGTAATAGCAGCTACTGTAGCCTCTAGAGATTTCGGCTACAATTCTGATTAATTCTGTTAGAGGACTTGCTACATTCAGAGGCATGTGTGCCAGAATAAAAGCCTTGGATTGAACCCTCTATAAGAAATTAACTCCTCCCTTCATCTTGCCTTAAAACTGCTCTGTGGAAGAGAATCCTGATAGCTCTGACAGGTCTGGATTTGTCCCCAGTGCCTGGTGAGTCAACAGTGACTCTGTGGTCAACACCACAGCTGCTGCTCTTTGGCTCAGCCAGCAGGACAGGAAAGCCAGGCTCAGTCCCATTTGTGCTATTGGCCAATAAAGCCAGTATATTTGGTGCCCAATGTGGGACCAATATACCATCCCTCTGTTTTGATCCTGCATGTGAATGATTTCACAGACGTTCGGCAAAGGTTCTATAGAACAAGTTAGAAACGAATGGAGGGTTGTATATTTTTATATCAAAAAATCAGAAACAAGATGCAAATAATGTAAATCATCTTGCTTATGAAGTGTTTATGTCAAACGCTTCATTTTCTTTATGTAGTATGTGTAATTGTTTAGAATGGATCCTATTAGTTTTAAATTTTTTCTTGTTTTCTATGCTTAAGATTTCCAGGTTTGGATGCATTTAATAAAACGACATTCTGAGAAATATTCAGAGATTCCTCCTCTTCCATTTTTCCTAATAGAAATTAGATTTTTAAACTGCTGTGCTTTCTCTCCTCTTTCTATTCACAAATGTGAGTTGCAGTGTGGTAGCAATGCTTCCATGTCATTGAAACATAGATTTGTTTAGGTTGGAAAAGACTTTTAGGATCATCAAGTCCAAATGTTACCCAAACACTGCCAAGCCAATCACTAAACCATGTCCCCAAGGGCCACATCTACACATCTTGTCAACACCTCCAGTGACTCCACCACTTCCCTGGGAATCCTGTTCAATGCTTGACAGCCCTTTCAATCAAGAAATCTTTCCCGATACCCAATCTAAAACCTCTCCTGGCACAACTTGAGGCTCTTTCTTATTGCCCAATTGCTTGATCTGACACTCAGACTGAACTGCGTAGAACTTTGTGATTTCAGGCAAATCACTCAAGCTCTTCTCAGCTTTTGTTTCAGTAGCTAGGATTTAGAAATAAAAATCTTTTGCCATACCCAGGCCATTTTTCTGATTGGATAAGGACATTGCTTGCATCCATTTTCCTCCTAGATTACTCTACTTTCAGAGAAGTGCATGTAGAGGTGGGAATGACCCCACTTCCACTTACACAGAGGGAACATAGTCTACAGCAGTAAAACCTTCATTTATCAGTCACAAGGACAAGATAGCCACAATGAATTTTGGTGTCAGCACTTTGGTGTGGCACGCCTGACAGCAATACCAGACTTCATGGAAGTCTAATAACCCAGCTCATATCCCCACAGAGGACAGCAGAGAACCACTAGAACAGATCTGCTGACCAGCTACATGCAGCTTATGCTAAATAGTGGTTTACTCTTTTTCCTTTGAGTGTATGTCAATCACGTGTAGACAGGGGATGATGCAAGAGTGTGGATTAATTTGTTCTCCTTTATGAAATGCATATTCAGAGTAAAACCAGGACTGGTCATAGCTATGTTTACCTTTTCTTGTCAGGTTTGACTTTCGAAGGGCAATGTAGTTTTCCACTGGCCTCAGTGCATTTGTTTTTTCAGGGGGTCAGAATGATTTAAGCAAACATGTATTTGTACACCATATTGCCAGCCTGAGTATTCTTACTTGCAAATCACATCATTTAGCATCTCCTGGCTTGCAAGGCCTTGCCTTTACCTCTCCAAATTCTCCTGCCCCTCCTGCCCCTCCTGATCTGGGTGCTCTATTGTACCTGGTTCTCTGCCTTCTGCCAGCACTCTCAGGCTGAGCACAGCTGACTGCACATTTCTCTCATTCTCAAATCTAAACCCATCCACGTGTCTTGCATGAGCAACTTACACAGGGATCTCCTCAATTAAAATGTTCACAGAGTCATTAAACTAACTAATGGTGGAAACTTCAGTAGAAATGATGCTGTAATGAGACAAGCTTTCATCATCTTGCTGAGGAAAACATATTTCACTTGATTCAGATAATTTATATGCCCCCACATATTATGATCAATATTTTAGCAAGAGTTAGCATTTAACTATGTCACTTCTGACTAATGAATAATCATGTTGAGTATATGAAAAATGAGTAATGACAGATATCACTGGACTGGTACGCTTTCTGCTTCTCAAAATGATGGTTAAATTTTTAAAAAAATGTTGTATAAGGATTCAATGTCTCCAACTTGTTCCTTCTAATGGGTATCTATCATTTAACACTGTGACTGCTCTTGAAGTGCAGGTTAGCATAACTAATTTTAAAATATGTCCAAATAACTCTATATTGTGACAGAAGAGAATGGAACACAGTTATCAGGAAATGTATGTAATAAAACTGGATTTCAGAAATTGAAGACCTGAACTGACCTCTAAAATGACTCTTGCATAGCAGCAGTAGTATCTCAGGAGTTTGTGGTTTTGCTACTGTAGGGAAATGTGAAAGGTATAAAGTACTTTCATCAGGAAAAATATCTAAAATAAATACTTTTAAAATAACATGCAGAAAACTACAGCAGCCATCCTGACCCAAGCATGCTTTAATTTTTTTAGTTATTTGCATCTGCTTACTGTATTGTCTCTTTTGTGTACAGCCTTCCCAAATTCTCCTGTCCTATTTTTAAAAACTTTTATGCTTGAAACTATAGTCTCAAAACTATATTCTCACACCAGGACCAAAGGAACTGTTTTGATTTTCCTCTAAAAATGCCAATGTGGTTTCAAGAACCTACTTAAGAGAATCTTTGCCTCTTGTAAGGGCTGTTGAATGAACCATCAGCAGACGTGTGCAGGTCTTAAAAAAGATCAGGAAGATCACTGTAATCCAAAAAGAAACCTCTCTATGCATAGTATACTAATATTTTCTTCAGTGGAATAATCAGTCTCTTGATTGCATTGGTCTGTGGTTGACTTTTTTTTCTCCCAACAATGACCTGTTATGCAATTTTAAGATTGCATTTTGGGTGATAGATATTGTTCTACATTTTTAATAACATCATGCTGTAGTTCTGCTCTTGACTTTTTTTCTTTTTTTTTTTTTTTTTTGTCTACCAGGAACCTGAAACTAATTTGCAAACTTGAAAACTAATTTGAAACTAATTTGACTTGGTGATTTGGTCTTGTAACTGGGTGTAGTGGTGCAATATTGTTCTTCTTTCTTTTAAAAAACGCATAAATATGGTATACTCATGAATACATATGTTCAATTGCATTGAAGAAATACATCACTGGCCTCAATTTTAATTTCAGGGTCTTTAAAACTCAAACAGAGTGAACAAGCAATATAAGGTTTTGTGATCACTTAGGTCAATTCTTCCACTAGCTGCTCCTTGGTGATTTGCAGTCTAACAAATTCTAGTCTGGTTTGGTCACCTGCAAGGTACAAAGAGTTATCTATTCCTAAGAGGGTGGACAGTAGGCTTTTCAGGTGTTGCTTCAGTGTAGCTGGCTGTAAGGTTTCCTTTCAATATTTAGTTATTTTAGCATAGTTCAGATACACTTCTAATGTTTCCATCATTTGATCGAAGAATAACATCAAGGAGATCAGCTATAATCTCATTATATTTACATAAATACCATTCTGCTTTTAAACTCCTTGCCAAGTGTAGCTTTTCCATTCCAAGTGAAATTCTCCCTTTGTCAACATCAGTGTTTTCCTTAGGGATGAAACAGCTAATAATCTATACTATATAATAGGAAAATTCACATTAATGCTATCAGAAGGATGATGATTACTGACTCTTACAGCACTAGTTTTCCACACTGACAGAATGACATTCTAAAATGTATTTTCCTAAATTAGGTCATTTAAATTAGTTCAATATGTAAGTCACAGTAGCAAATTTTTCACTTGGCAGCTCTTCATTATGTAGCTTGGATTAATTCGGATTTAAGAATTCTGTTTGGTTATTCACTTTTTTCCTCAAAGTTGAATTTTCAATAAATGTGGTGATATCACAAAATGGTGAAACATCATTTGGTGCCACCCCCCTCTTCTAGACGTGGAGATAATTTCATGAGGTACAGTCACTGTAAGCAGCAGAGTCACAAGTGAACCAGGTAAGTGACTAGGCAGTAATTTTTTCATCAGGAATGAGGGGAAAAAAAAAAAAGCAAGTGGGAGTGGAATTGCACCCCAGGCCCAATGAGGAGAGTAAATGGAAGTTATACTACACAATTTTGGAAATAGATTTCAAGAGCATAAGTCATTTAACCACTTTTAAAGACTTTACTCTGGGGTGCCTCAGTGCTAGAGCTGTGCAAACACATGGTAAAAGACAGTCCATACCCCAGTGAGCTTAATGGCCTTCTTGGTTTCCCCACGGCAATGCCATTATTCTCCAGCCCTCTTCTCTTGCGCAGGATGAAGGCCTTGCCTCCTCCTCCTGATTATTTTAGCAGATCTCTGGTTAGTGCATGGAACGAGCCCTCCAGACTCTGCCGTCAGCGCTACAATCCTTTCAAAGCTCAGCTGGCAGGTTTCCCAGAAAAGCAAGACACACTCGTTTAAGCTGGTTGCCAGGAAAAAGACTGAATAATACTCATTCTAGCTATTTGTTTGGGATACTGGTTCTCACTTTAAGAAATAAATATGCCAGACATTCATCTCTTGAATGAAAAGAAATTGCTGCAATGGTCTTGCACTGTTCTCAGCAGAACCTTTCCAAGATGTCTCAAAGGCCTTTGATGGACCATCTCAGATGCTCGAATCCTGATGCTATTTCTGTATTGAGCGCTAGTTGTACCAGGTCCTCCAGGGATCAGAAGGAGTGCAAATGGGGAGTTTTCTGCTCTTGTCTTTTAAGTGGGCCTGAATATCTTCTTAAGTCAGAACTGGCTTTTATTTCTTATAAGAAGCTGGGAGGGTATGAACACCCACTCCCACTGATGGTCATGCAGTGTTTGTGTTTATCAAATGGATACGTGGGCAGATAGCCTAAAGTTGTATTCTCTATCGTAACATTTGTCACATCATAGCAAACTGGGATGTGCCATGTCTAGAGCATCTATTCATTAATGGCCAAAGTATTTGGAGGACTGGTGTCTGCCCAGGGAAAGCTGACAGTTCTGTTTTTCTCGCAACTGACTCAACTCTATTACCTCCCCTCCACATCCCCCAACGCACCTGTAAAATGCTCCAAAAACATTGTGAAATTGATCAAATTTGTGAAAAAAAAATCCAAAAAAAACCCCCAAAAAACCAAACCAGCAGATACCTTCACTGGGAATATATTTGTGAAAACACAAGGATCCTGCAAGTAATTTGACATAATTTATAATTTTTTTTTTTTTTAACTAGGAAAGAGACAGTAAGTATTTGTCAGCCTTCTCTTAGGGGAAAGTCTCTTCTTATGAGTTTTTGTCTGCCCTCTTCACTGTACACATGGACTATTTCATATATGTGGATAGTATTTGGACTTTTTAGTGCTTTGTATTTGTCATCAAATCCCTTTGTTTGGTATTAAACATCTAGACAAATACCCAAGCTGTTGCTTGAATTATGTTGGTCCCTTATGGTTAAATCCTGAACATCTACAGTGTCTGCTCTGAATATGTTTGTTAGAGACACCATGTTCTAATGTAAGTAGAATACTAGAAAGCCTTATTTTCCTAACATAGGGTGACCAGAAAATTGAGGTTGAAAGGGATGAACATAACAGAATTATCTTATCAGAATAAAAGAACAAAGGAGGGGAAAGAGAAAGGAAACAAGATTAGCTTTTGTTGTGTGATATTCCACCTCTGTGCTAATGCTATCTGCCATATATTATTCTTTTTGTCTCCTTCATAAAAATGAAGCTTTGCCTAGTGTTACATTTCTGTAAAGTGCATTAGAGAATATCCTCCTAAAAATCACTGAAGACGAGACAGTACTTCAGCAGCTTATGCATAGACATCATTGCCTTTTGAAAGCAACATGGCAGAAAGAAACAAACTTGATGTGAAAAGCCTTTTTACTGTGCTTTTGCACTTCAATTTTCGGGCTTTGTGTTTCAAAGTTGGTTTGGTAGTTTTGTTTAACACTGTGTGTGACCTTTAGTTCCACTCATATGAGGAACATATGGTCATGCAGTTGGTTAAAGCTACTACAGAAATTGTTTCTGTGTGCCAGGCTAGGAGATGGTAAGAGCCATCTAAGCAATTGGTTTGGTTAAAGGGAAGGATTGCAACACATTGCCAACTCTTAACTACTCCATATGATTCATTGTTCACAATCAATTGGTAAGCATGACATAGTTTTGTTCCTTAAATCTTAGAAGAAGATAGCCAGCTGCTTAAATCCTGCAAAACCAAGCATTGTTCATAAACATCAAAACAAGAAAGAAACAAAAAGTGGATGGCAGAGAAAGATCGAACTGTGATGATTCTAATTAATTAATGAAATGTCCACTTGAAAGTCAAGTTGGTTTTGATGGTTTTTCTCATAAAGCCTCTGTACTTTTGGCCAGTGGTGCCCTCCACATTCCTAGTTCTGTGATTCTTCCTTTTGCTTTTCACAACTGATTTGCATCTGCTTTCCAGGAGATCTTTTCGGTTACTTTTTTCTGAAGTTACTTTCTTGGAGCGCTCTTGCCTAGTTTTGAAAGTTTAGACTATCCTGACAGTGTTTTAAGAGCTGCCTGGCTAATGTGCTGTTTGACAGTAATAAATAGAAATCTTACTGCTGTTGCCTTATTTCCTCTTCATTTTTCTGATAGTGGCAAAACATCAAGTGGATCTGTGTCTTAGTCATGTAGAGTATCACAGTCTAAGCACCACAACACTTCTAGCATGACTGCTGAGGTATCAATGTGCATCTCCTGAAAGCATTAGTTTGCAACCTGTATCAGGGAAGACTTTTTCACCACCTGAATGGGGTTCCTGGGGCTTTTGGTGACATGTGGTCAAGAAACAGAGAGGTACCAAAAGAGGGAGTTGAAAACCCCTATGGCAAATTCACGTCCAATCATTGTGGGACCTTATAATATCCACTGTGAACCTTGTAGGATCAGAGTGTGGTAAAACTCAGTGTGTTCTGGCAGGTAGCTCTGGACACATCCTAAGATAGGTAAGAACTCGCCATTATGAACTCCACAATACCAAAATTGCCAAAATGCCATGTTTCCAAAAGGAGTCTGGAGAAACTGATTGAAAGAATCATTATTCAACAGGACAGGAAAAACATTCCCCCTTCTTACAGAAAGATTACATTATCAATATATTTTTAGAAGTGATTATTGTTTTAAATTAATCTTGTTTCATAAAATCGGAGTAGCAACTCCAATAAGAATAGTTCTGCACAGTTAAATGAATCGCTCAGGCAGTGCAGAGTTGATAATTACAATTAAGATGATAGGAAAATAAAGATTGCCTATACATACACACTTGAAATTGAGTAGCAACGTGCTTTCAGTAACTAAAATCCTTATGTACTTCCAAAGAGGAAATCTAGCCATAGAGGCAGAACATGATGGGTTCCTACTTTATGTATGCACATCTCAATGGTGATTTTTTGGTGATATAGCAGCTTTAGGATACATAAGATTTATGCCAACTCCTGCCTGTTCTCACAGAGTTGAGCTAAATGTTCTTGTGCCTACCTTCAAATAAATGCTAATAGTAACTTAATTTTCCATGTATTAATGTAATCGTGTGCTTTATCTAAAGCATAAGTTTGCTCTCTATACATGTTTAGTGCTGTATGAATGAGGCACAGAAAGAAAAATCAATCATTGCTTCACAGAGAAATATGAACTCTGTTAGCTTCATTTTTCACACTGTGAAAATGACTTGACCTCCCTTTCCTCAGAAATCCAAATATCTCCAATCTGTATTCATAGCTGGGCACAAATTTTCCATTAACATTTTCTGGATAGAAAACTGTAATTTCATTATTCTTGTTTTTGGGGAAAAATAAGCTTTTCTTTGGATAAAATGGAGCATTCTCAGCAGAAAAGGCTTCCATGCTGTCTCACAAGGGGTGCAGTTCAGTTTACTCTTGCCTCTGTGGCTGTGGACTGCTGGTCTCTGCCAGTCTTACCTGACCCACCAAGGACAGTCATATCTCTCCTCCTTGAGGAACATAGACATTAGGGCAGGTGGTGACAGCTGCACCCTGGCCTTTGGAGCATTACACAGGTCCTTGTTATAGTTCACACTTTCCTTGTTGCCTTTGTATGTTCTTTTGCATACAGATTACAAATGTACTTTGGGTAAGGACATTATCAAGGGATATAGGTAGGTTTGAAAGAGAAAGGATGAGGCTGGGATGTCCCTTCCCTGCTTCAAACTCTCTTCTCCACTGTTTGCCACTCAACCTGATGAAGGGAGTGGGAAATTTGTTTTGGTGCAAACCCAGCAGCTCCATAGTGGCACAGTCTTTTCAGCTTGTGAGTCCACCCATGGCTCAGCCACAGCAACCACGAGAGGGATGTAAGCATTTGTGCCTTCATCAGAGGGACACTGGCAAGACTTCTTCTCCTCTAACTCTAAATGAGGATAAATGCCCAATCCACCCATGAGGAGCATCTCACTGGGAAGCTGTCTCTGGGCTTGTCGAGCAGGCTAGGCAGGAGCAGGGTGGCTGGCACAGGGCAGGGCTGAGCCGGTGGAATGGCAGCAGGGCTCCTGCCTGCAGCCTCATTGGCAAAACCAGAGCCTGACCTGTGCTGAGACAGCATTCCCTTTTGTAGCAGGCTGTGGGGCTGAGCCGCAGTGCACAAGGACAGGAGGCCTTGCTGATCTTATTATCCCTGTTCTGAGCTGTTGCAGGTGCTGGGAACCGCAGTTGTATTTTCCACTATAACTGTAAAAGAGGTCACACTGAGGGCAGCTAAATTTTCTGTTTCAGGCAGTTGGGGTAAATGAACCCTTTGCTGTGTGGAGCTGGGACAGCCTCATGCCCACGCACACCCCTGAGCTGGGGCCTTGTAGAGGGTGTGGGATCCCAGCTGGGCACTGGGGGAATGGCTACAGCCCGACGTGTCCCTGCAGTCCTTTGCTCCTGTAGGCCAGGTCTTGGTGAGCAGGCCAGCTTGTGCTCCACTGGTGTGTATGCATGTCATGTAGCCAAGTGTGCCTGCTAGCAGCTGGGCTGCTGTGTCCCTGAGGAGAGGGCTGGGATAAGCACTGTCCCTCCACCCCTGTGGTAACAGATGTGTGTCTGGCACAGGGCTCCAGTGGAGCCTGGGCTGGATGTCCACAGCTGTGACACTCAGGTGCATCCTTGCTGGTCTGAAACTGACTGTGAGAGCTGTTTGAAACTGACAGTAAAAAGCTGCTTCATTCACAAACTTTTGCCACAGACCTGAGGGCACACGGTGCTTAGGGAGCTCCAGGTGCCAAACATGCAACTTCTGATGAGATCAATTACATCTGATATTGCACATCATGGGCACAGCAGGTGTGCTTGGTGATGCAGGATCTCCCACCCCTTTGCTGGAATGAGTTCTGAAAGCATTTTCAGGATCTGTTCTGTGCATCTTTTGCTGGTTTCTGAAGAATTGAAAAGGGTTTGCTTTAAGAAAGTGAAGGTGCTTATACCTGGGAAGTGATTTTTCTTTCTGTTGGGTAAGAGCCCTTCTTGGCCTCTTGCAGACTGCTTTGCTGCAGGTATGACGTGTCAGAAGCCAGAAGACCCTCTGAGAAAACAGGAAGCAGAACTGCTACCTTTTGCAAGTCCCAGTGCTTTTAGTAAGATGGAGTTCAATGGCTGAAGTTCAGTGTACTGAAAATAGGTAAGATACTGAATGGAAGTGATAAGGTGACAGACCAGGCTTTTAGTTTTATTAATAGTAATTGTTTTTTTAAAAACCCTCCCTGTACCTGCATCTGGAGAAATGTTTTGAAAGTGTGACTCCTTCTCTCATGCTGTCCAAAGTATTGGCCACAAATTACGATTTTGAATGGGGCCTTTAAAGCCGACAATGACACTAAAATAAGGAACAGTCAAGACAGAGGCCCAACTCATGATATTTTAAAGCTTGAGGGCCAGAGTAGTGTGTTTGAGTGAGTGGTGAAAACAGATGCAAGAAAGGAAATGCTGTGTGTACCTGCCTGCCCTGGCACGGAGAAGAGCAGTGCTTTGGGGTTTGCTGGGTCTGAGCATGGACTGCCAGCAGTGCAGCCTTGACTGAGGTCCCTCCCTTTGGGGGCCCACAAGACACATGATGCAAATGTGAGTCTTGCAGTGAAGCCCAAGTTAAGATCGACTCTGTCATATTTGACTTCAATGATAATGGTGCCACAGCTTTTCCTCAGTATTTTTAACACAATAGCACTTATGAAATGATTGTGTACCCCTTAACAAAGCAAAAAATTGTGGATTACATTAGCTTCTCTGCTAGTGATGTAATTTATAATCTTAGATTTGTGTCTTAATTGTCAGGAAGCCGATAAAGAGGTTTCTGCCAGAGGGTTCATTGGAGCCTTGTCTGTCATGGCAGAGCTGATTGTTGTGACCAGCTGTCTTCTGGGGCTGGGACATGGCTATGGAGATGGGACCTCACCAAAATAAGGGTAATTTCAAACTTCATCAAGTCCTCAAGACTTGCTGGCATTCAGGGAAGTTCAGGGAATGATTGGTTCTGTAGAAGACAGGAGTAAAACTTAAGATGGCTTTGGTCTTGTCTTTGCAAAACCAATGTATGCACTTGTTTGCTCAGTGGGTATATATATTTGCAGTATTAGAAATATAAAAATGGATGTGAAAAGTCGTAAGATATTGTTTACTGTTAAGGAGGCAATTCAGATATGAAAGTGTGAATCTGCGTAGAGAATAATTTCACTTAGGGGATGGAGTGAGTGGTGAGCCCCTTTCTACTTCTGTGCATGGGGAATCCTGGGACTTGTGCTTGGCTTCTCCCTGGGATTGGTGGGGGGAGTGGAGTGGGCTCTGCAGAGGGCTCTGGGATGCCCCTGTCCTGACTGATGCCCTCAGGTGAGCTATGCCACTGCCCATCACAGGGCAAGCAGGAAGGGTCATCATCCCAGCAGGAAAGCAGGGTGCTTCCCTGGATCCAGACCTCAGGAGGCTCCGGAGTGCCTTTTTCATCCAGGCTGCCCGGGCCTGACTCTGCTCTGACACTTCCCTGCCATCCTGCATCTCCCAGTGCAGCTGACCCGGAGGTCTGGCCTTGCCATGTCCGTGCAAGCAGGTTTGTCCACATGCAGAAGCTGGCTTTGGCAATTAAATTATAGGATTGCAGGTGCCTGGTTTTGTGCGTGTTTGTGGAGGGGGGTTTTTATTTTTTTTTTTTTTTTTTTATTCTCTCCCCTATTCCCCCTTCTCTCTCCCCCTCTCCGACCCCAGCCAGGCCTCTCCAGGTCTCTCGTAGGCGGGAAGCCGCGCCGCTCCCCGCGTTCCCGCAGTTCCTCCTTCCAGCTAAACTTCCCAGCGCTCCCGGCGGGGGCTCGCGGCTCCGCCGGATCCCGGCGGTGCTGCCGCGGCGGCTCCATGCCGCGGCTTCGGGCCGCCCCGGCTCCTCCCCTCGCGGTGTGCGAGGCAGCCTGCCCGCCCGTCTGTGTGTGTGTGTGTGTGTGTGTGTGCGCCGGGCCGCCGCCGCCGCTGTGCTGCCTCTCCCAGCCGGGCACAGCCGCGCCGCGCTGCTGGCGGCGGCGGCGGAGCTCCGCCACCCCGGGCGGCTCCGCGCGGCCCCGCGGCGGCCGCCGCTCCCCGCGGCGCCGCTGCCCATGCGGGCCGGGCAGCGATAGCCGCGCCGGCACGGCTCGGCTCGGCTCTGCGGGGTGGGGAGGGGGCACCACTTCTCTCAGTCTCCCCACCACATCGTTATGGACCTATTCGACTTTTTCAGGGACTGGGACTTAGAGCAGCAGTGGTAGGTTTTTTCGGGTGTTTTGGTTTTTTTTTTTTTGGTTTGTTTGGGGGTTTTTTTTTGGTTTTTTTTTTTTGGTTTTGGTTTCTCCCCCCCACCTCACCACCTCCCCTCCCCGTCTCTCCACCCCTCTCCTTCTTCCAGCTGCCTCCTTCCTACCCTTGCCTGCTCTCTCCCCTGGGTGCCGTAGCCTTTGTTGGGGGGCGAAGCCCCCGGTGCCAGCGGGGAGCGGGTCCGTGCTGCGGGCAGCGGTGCCGGCCGGCTCCAGCCACGCTCCGCACCGCGCCGCCAGCCCCGGCTGGAGAGCAGCGCTCGGAGCGCGGCGGCGGGGGGCGAAGTTGGCCCGCAGGGCAGCGCCGAGAGGTGCCGGGTGCCGGCTGCGATCGGCGGTGGCAGCCCCCTCCCGAGCAGGGGTGGCGATGTTCCCCGGGATCGCGGCTTTGCTAATGTTGTGTTTACTGCTGTCACTGACTATGTTCCTTTCACGGGGAGAACCGCAACTGTAGTTTCGCTGTGTGGCACAGTTCGGCTGTAGCCGTGATCCGTGTGGGGGCTTCTGTTGCTGGTTTTGCTGGTTTCCTATTCTAGATGAAGCGTTATTGAAGTAGTTTTGGAAGTGGGAAGATCAGTACCCGTGATACTGTAACAGATCCTTTTTTTTTTCCTGCCCGTCTCTGCCTCATTTTTCTTTTCTTTCTTTCCATTTATTTTGAGAATTTTAGGTTTATATTGCTCTGTAAATAGGTGCACGCTTTTAAAAGGTCGGTGCATCTGTTTAAGTGCATTGTAAACTTGTTATCAAAGTGAATGTTAAGGAATTTTTGATGGGTGACAAGTAGCTGGGGAAGTTAGAATTTGCGTAGGTATTTAGTCAGTTCTTTGGTTGGTTAATGAGATTATGCTTATTCTTCGGCTGGTTTTATTGGTTCTTTCTTTACTTTTCAATTTAACGAATATAATTCCTTAACTATGCATGCGGAAATTTAGGAGTTGGGTACTGCTTTGCTAAATGCTTTTAGGCTGGAGTGCAGTTTGCCAAGGAAGAGACTAAAATACTGTATTTTGTGATCCTAATCCCTGAATGCCACACAGATTGTACGTGTGCATATATGTGCATTTGGACCTCGTGTTTTGCAGAGGGTTTACTTTACTTTGTTGATAATATAAAGGTATGTCTAGGAAAAAGGTAATATATCTCGTTAATAACTATCATTTTGCTAAACACAGTCTAACAGCTATACTTGCAAATCCATAGTAATCAGAACCAAATACCTGTCACGTTCCATTTTACAGCAATTGGGAGTAAATCCTCACAACCATAAATTACCCTATATCAATATTAATCTGTAAGCAGGCGTTTTGGATCATGTGCATGTTTTATCAGCTCTGCATAATCCATTGTATTACATCTTTTTAATAATCATGCTGTTGTTATTTAAAAGTAATAATCACAATAAAATTAGTGCTCAATTAAATATTATGCTTCTACTACACTATCTTTACTCTGCTACACTAATTTATTTTGCAGACAACTGATAACCACCGTATTACCACTCAAATAATATTTGCATACAATTTGCCTAATTTATAATGTGGGTAACATTAATTTAATAGAAGCTGTTACAACCCAATATGTGGGTGTAGTTCAAATACTAAGCATTCATAGGTATTGAGTTTTAGTGTTTGCTTAATAACTTACTTTCATTTGACTATGGTTTTATGTGGATTTAGAGATGTGCATCAGAAAGAAGGGAACTTGTGCCTCAGTTTTTCCATAAAATATGCATATATTGCCCCTTATACTAAAATTCTATTTGCTGTTTTTTGTACTGTGAAATGTATTGATTTTAGTGTTCTTGAGGAAAGAACATTTTTACTTTGACTGTTTAAAGCAGTTTGATATCTGCTCAAACTCTCTACGCACAGGCGTTCACACACTGCAGAGATCAAGTTGCATTTAGCTTTTAATGATCCAGTTAGTATATATATGTAAGTGCATATATAATATGCAGGTACATAATCTACATGTCTACATGTATGTGGCATATATTTTATACATGTAAATATTTTTCTCTCTCACAAGTAGTTTCATAGATTACAGAGAGTTAAATTTAGCTCCTCTGTCCACAAACATGTGTTTGTATGTAATATGTTATACATACATCATTGCTGCACACCCAGGAATATGCATGCACATCCATCAAGATTTATTAATTTTGTCTGTGTATCCAATATGGTGTGGTTGCTTTGTAATATTTGCAAATAAGTACACATAACATGATATGTGAATTGCTGCTTCTTATTTTGAAGCTGCCCTCCTTCTGCCTGTGAGCTGGCCTTTGTAAAACGTGTTTCACAAGCATTTATAAGGCAATTAGCGACCCTCTTCTGCATTCCTTGCAAACCCAAAACTTCTAATCTCTGCTGCAATCACCGAGAAGGCAAGCTCAGGCCTACTGTGTGTGTGGGTGTTTGTATTATCTGTATGCAAAGTAGAACAGAAACATCGTTAGCCTGAGAAATATATTAAAAAAAAATATTTATAGCTAGAGCAGAAATTTTTTTTAATCTGATGGAAAGAGGGAAAGGTAAACTTTCTCTGCCTTGCTTTTGTGCCAGGAAATGACTTCGTGAAAGTTACGTGTTGATTGGAAAAAAAATACAGTTAATTTCCCTCCACCTCCAAAGGAGGTACATTTTTGTGTCACTTCTTGAAACATATTTTGTCAAGAGCTGTGATTGTTACAGCGTGCAGTGCCACTACACACGTGCTGAGGTTCTCACCTGGCTTTCCAGATGATTAGCGGGAGCTTTGTCTTGGTGATACAAACTGCAGAATCAGCCCTTTAGTTTCCCACATTAGGAGAGATCACAGTAGTACAAGGATGAGGCGTTTCATGGATTTCATCAAGAATGTGATTAGGAAGGTAGCTGAGAGTTGGTGTGGGGGGTTTTGTTGACACTGGGGTAAAATGTGTAAAATAAGGCTATGAATATTCTTGAGGGTGTTTTGCCAGACTTGAAAAAACTGAAAAATGCCCAAAACAATTTAAATAAATGTAAACTCAGGATGAGATCAAAGGTCCAGTGCTGAAGTCTGCTATGATTCCTGGATGAATAAGAAGTGTTCACCTGGGCTTGCATTTAATATGAGCCATTCTATGGCGGAGAAAGGAAGGGAGATGGATATAATGAAAAGCTTGAATGCCTGTGTGCACCAAGGGGACCACTTGCTGTTAAAAATCAAATTTCATCTTTTAAATCACTTTCCATGCTTGTCTGTGGTAACCAAGTAAATGAAATCTTGCTGTGGCCTGGGACCATGTGGCTAGATTTGAACCTGCTTATGGAGTAAGGTGGTGTCATTAATCAGCAGCTGGGAAACAACAAAACCCAACAAAGACCAACCACCCTGGAATATATACTCCTCACTAGCACAAACAAAGGCAGAAAAATTCTTGGTTTATGTTTTATTTATTGTCATAGGTATTAATATCTTTAAGTCCTCCAATCTTTAAAAAAGTAGAAGTCGTGAAAATACTTAGCAGAAAAATGCATATTGAGGTATGTAAATCAAAACTTGGCAAGGTAAAATAAGATGAGCAGGTAACAGTGTCCGTCTTAGCTGTATGGTTGCAAGGAGGAAGACTTCTCCCTGCAGAGAAACAAGCCTCTTGTTTTTTTCCTGTTTTATACTATGTATCACAAGTAGCCTAATTACAGCAAAACCAGCAAACTGCCAGTTATACAGGAAGAGGCTTAAACTCACTAAACTGTTATATAAATAGAAAGTTCAAAGGTCTGTTTGTGGCTGACATAGCTGAGAACAGGCCATTTGTGGGCCAGGTTCCTCTCCTGTGTGAATGGAGAAACTCACTGCATGCCACAGCAGCACACTTTCAGCATAGTCCTCAACCTGGAGGGGGTGATCCTGCTCTCCAGACAAAGGTGAACTGTTTCAGTTCCAGCCTTGGCTATTTCCCCATCTTCACCCACTTCCCTGCTTCCCTCTTTGCCTTGTGCCCCTGCAGAAGACCTTCTCAGTTACTGTTCTTTCACCAGGGTTTGTAATAACTCACTAAATGAAGAGTCTTCTGAATATGGAAACTGTGTTATGTTTCTGATGGGAATGTGTGAAATAGAGTAGATAAGCTCTTTAGGAGTTAGATTTAATTTTTGTATTTTATTTTATTTTTATGGGGTGACGGTGAGAGCATTAGTATAGGAAAAAGTCACATTTTGGATGGATTTCTATAAGATTTTTCTCCCTGTCCCTTTCTTCCCCCTAAGAAATATTACAGTTGAATTGCAGTTACTTTTTTGGATTTGTATTGCAGACATCCGCGGGTAATTATTTGAGAATGTTTCATTTTCAATATGCTTTGAAAGTGTAAATGGATAGATTGTGTGGCTGCTAGTGGGTGTGTGAGGGGGATTAGATACTGTCAAAACAAGCAGCTGAAGAAGACCAAAAATAGTCTTGGGCCAAAACCTGTACTTGAAGTGCATCCTGATTTAGTAATTCTTCTCTGGCTGATATTGAACTTCATGGAGTATAAATCTTAAAAGAATTTGGCTGTTTGCAAACATTAAGCTCACATCTATCCTATGAGGCAAAATTACTATCAGTTTAACAGCATTTGAATTGTTTTCCTAATGATTCATTCAAGAATTTAATGACTTTTAAAATACACGAATTGGGATGCGGAGTAGATACTTCAGGTACTGTTCAGCTATTCTGAAGCCAGGCAGAACTTAAGAGCATTTAACCAGTTTGCATATGAATGCCAATTATATTATGTGGTGCTTTCTTTTTTAGCAAAAGATGGTACTATGGTGCAGGTCCTTCACTAAAGCAAAATTATTCCTTTTGTCTGACAAGAGTAGTTCCGCAACCCAGAGTTTTCTAAATAATTTAAAGTGAAAATGTGACATTCTGTGAAGTATTAACTTAAATCTACTAAATGGTCTTGGAAAAAAAGGACGGATGCTGCTGGTCTTTTTGTGCTTCTTGGGACTGAGACAGTATGCTCCAGCATTGGGAAAGGAATATTGTGATGCTTTTGGTTATGAGGCCCAAATTCCGGTTTTATCTAGGTAAAGAAAAATGCCCAACATAGTGAGATGGGATAAAATTTGTGCTAAACTTAGAAAAAGCATGTGGGCCTAATTTTGCAGGTCCCATAGAGAGGTATATAGTTTTAAGTGCAAAAGAGATTCTATTAAAACAACTCTTTCAAGTTAAATTTCACCAGGCTGGGTTCTTGATCACTCCCAAAATGCTCAATGTGTTTTACTAATGACTAAACCCCAGTTTTTGATGTATTTGGTAATGAAAGCTGATGTTATTTTTGACTGTAAAGTATCCATCCATTTCCCTGGTATCTACAGCAGCTTTACGTGATTTCAAAAATAACTGGGCAGCTGGAAAGAATGCAAATATTAAATCTCATTAAAAAAAAAAAAAAAAAATCTAGGGGGGTTGTAGAAAGCATTTTATACCTTAAACCCATGAAGCATTTAGAATAAGTGTCTAAACAGGTAGACCCTATCCTGTATTTTCCCTGTGCCTTTAGTTTTATGTAATGAAATTATTTTTGTGTCAGGGACTTGAAGGATTTTGTTCCTGAATTTTTGTTAACTGTGTATAGTCAGTAAGTACCATAAAGAACCCGTGTTTTCCTCCAGCCTTGACCTAAGTCAATGGCCAGTGATGCCAGTGAAGGTGCTCCCAGTTGACTTGAGAGGGCCCTTGATTTGCCCATTTTGGCCAATAGGCAGATTTCTTTAAACTCTCTAATGATCAGCGAGGCACTGTGTGCATGCCTAACACTGTGCTTGTGGAAAAAACTCCTCAGAGTCCAATTCTGAACCTGTCTAATTCAAATTTACTGCCTTTCTTTTACGGAAAGAAAAGAAAAACGTAGGGGAAAGCTTCAATCTTTTCTCTTGATTGCAGTTAACAGAATGGATTTTCTAAAGCCATCAAACATCTATTAACACTGAAAACTGAAAATGTGCCACAATTCTGGGTTTTGCAATGTTGCAAATTCTTTCTTAAGCATTGAAAAAGAAGATAGTAAATCAAGTTAGATGTCAAGTTAGTATAACCTTCCACAATATAACATGGTCAGAAAGTCACAACAGTGACTCTAAAAGACAGCTCTTTCATCCTTTTATTGTTACTGAATGTTCTATGTTGATGCTTTGTAACCAAAATATTTGTTTAAATTGTTGTAATAGCTTTGGTCAGAGGTCAGAAGGTACATTATTCCTGACTAATGGACAACTGTAGAGATTAAAAAAAAATGAGAGGAAGGATGGCAGTGTGTGTGTCAGTAGCTTTTAAGCTCCATCTTGAATGGCTTCTAACGAGACAGTTGTTTGCCCAAAGATTCTCGTGAGGTGCATAGGATGTTAAATCTTTATTTATGAGGAAATTGTAGGGGAACGAGCTTGAGGGCTTGTTTTCAAATACATTGTATTGGAGTCCATTCTCAAAGGAACTTTGTATATTGCTCGTGAATTTCAGCAGTACTGCTATTTAGTGCAGTCAGTTTGATGGGTTTACAAGGTTGGGTTCATAGTGCTGATAAAGTAATGTGGAGAGCTGAGGTAAGGTAATAACCCAAAACTTCCTGCAGTTAACTTCCCAGATGTTACAAACTGTTTCATCATGAAGAGACTATTTCTCAACTTGTACATAGATGATCAACAATGTAAATTATTATGACTTTTAAGCAAAGGTCTAGTCAGTAGTTTCTTTAGTAAAACTGTGTATCATGCTTTAATAACATTTTATGAATGTATTCAAATCAAGGCACTGAGAGAAGAAAGCTCTCACTCAGAAAACTTTTTCCTTATGACCTCAGCTGTTGATCTGTGTCTCTTTACTGGAGATTATAATTGAGTCCTTATTTCACGTGATTTGGGATGGTGAGTTTCAAGGAGAGTTGGAGGTGATACAACTGGAAGCTGATTTTCCTTGTAGGTGGAGCAGAGAATAGAGAATGCCATTTACTATGTGTGGTGTGTAAGACTTGTTTAGTGAGGAGCTGTAGTCAGCAGTTCAGATTCCTGACTCACATGCTGCATGGTGCTACCAGTTATAGTAAGACATGAATAGCCCACTCATAATTATATGTAGTTATAGGGGTGGGGTACTAACAACCAGCAAAGAAGAGAACGAGATAGAGCACCAAGTTAAAAATCACTGAGTTGTTCCTTTGACAAGTATTATAATAGCTATTTTTGTATGCTGTGGGTGTACATGATGTTGTGGAATGAGTAAATTCTGTAGCTCTACAGTGCCAGTGCCTGGGGCTTAAACCTGCAGAAGACTTACTACTGAGACTAGTGCTTTTTCCATTTTGCACTTTATTTACATGGACTGTTGGCAGGATTCAGTTGTAGCACAGAAGTTTTCTTGGGCATCACTCCTTTGATAGGTGATAGTATCTGCATCCTGCAAAGTGATAGACACCTGAAAGTGACACTGGGTAAAAGCAGAGCAGTCCTTGGTGGCTTATGATCTGTGCTGAGAATGTGGCTTCATAATGGAATGTTTTTTATTTAAAATATTTTTGTGTCTGAGGGTAACAGTGTGTTATGTAAATCTACTTGTTCTTTTTTTTAACCTTTATTACTGGTTTAGGTTAAAATTTCTCCTGTGAGGAAAAAGAACATACAACAGTCAGTAGAGGAAGCAAATGCAAAGCTTTACATATAAACTGTCATAAAGGTTTCCAGTTCCCATTTAATTCAGTCTCATGTCACTACAGTAATACTATGTTTAGGTGAGTCTGTTTCTTTGCTGTTGTCAGTAGCCATGCTTGTATTTGAGAATACTGTCTGGGAACATTATATGTCTGTTGGTTATGGACCTCTTTGTCTGCAGAGATGCCAGAATGAGAGATCTTTTGAGAAGGTTGCAGAGGCTTTAGGTCCCTGTCCTGAACTCTCAGGTGAGACCCCCACAGTTTGGGGGGCAGCCAGTTCACATATGAAAACTTTGGTCTGCTCTTTTGAATGTGGGGGTGATTTTTCTTCCAGTTTCTTTCCTGTGGAACAATGGAGTGACATTCTTCCTGGCGTTTCCTATGAAGAATAATGATGAGGAATTATCTTCTCTGTCCACAAGTGTTTAAAAACTCATTAGTTAAGGTCCCTGAAAGAGTTCCAATACAAGTCAGTGGGTGTGGTGAAGCCAATTGTAATGGGAAGTGGACTGAGCCCTGGGGCTGGTGGTCAGCAGGGAGGCAGAGCTGTAAAGCATACTGTGCATATGCTATAGTAAGCATTTTCATAGATCTCCTCTGTGGGAGAGGACAATGGCTTTGGAGCTCATATTTACTGAAAAAGCAGCCCTTTGATTTTCATGGCTTTCTGCCTGGTTGCATATTGGAAAGCCCATTTGTCTTCACCAAGCCTTTGAAGAGAAGTAGGTGAAGGAATTGAGGCATTGGCCAAGGGGCTGAGGGCTTGTGGTTGCTTGGAGAAGGAACTAAGTTGCATTGCCTTTTTTTGGTAATACTTGAAAGGCTTGCTGTCATTTTTAAATTTGTAAAATCAAGGTGAATATATAATTTTAGGAGCAGAACATGGATTCTCTCACTGGTACTGTGAGTACTGAGTACTCAGTACTTTACTGACTTTGGAAAGTCACTTGGTACTTTATCTGTCAAAGTGAGGCAATGGTATTTCTTTCTTTGGTGATTTGGTGATTTGTCGGTTTTTTGTTTGTTTGTTCAAATGCCAAGCATGTGAGAGAAGGGCCAATTGTGTAGTTACCTTTATCTGGTCGTTCTGCTCACTTTTTCATCTTCCTGGGTGTCAGCTGGGAACTGCTTTTGACATTTTCTCTACTCTGAACTTCACTCTAACTATATAGTTCTTTACTGGCTTGCTTGTGCAGCATTACCTACAAGAAAAGCAAATGGTGTTGATTGTGGCAGAGCTGGTGCACAGAGATCCTTGTGTTGGAAGCAACAATTGCACTGATGTTGTCAGACACGTGTTTAGAAAAATGGGCCACAGACCCTTCAACCAGTATTGATTTGTCTCTGCTTTGCCTCCTTTTGTGAAGTGAGAAGTGTAACATCTCCAATTTTTACTGATAGACTTTCAGAGAAGTCATTGTCATCTCCCCTCCTTATACAGTGTGAAATGGGAAAAAAGAAGTGACTTGCTGAAGGACTCATCGATGGTCAGGAATGGAGCTGAGTTCCACTTCACTGCTTGCCAAGTCTGATGGGTATATTTTTCTCTTCTGTGGAGGTGTGATGAGGTTAAGTCCCTTAATGTTTATGAATGTTTACAGTGATAGAGGAAGACAGAAACCTAGGCAGATATATTAGTAAGGGGACTCCAAGCCTGTAAAGAGAAATGGTGGGATTTGGGCAGAGCACGTGTGCAAGAGAAGATAATCAAAGCGGAGAACTCTTCTGAACGGTAGAATTTATTTACAGTGTGTCTATTTCATGTAATTTGCCCTGCTAGTATAGCTGGCCAGTGAAGATGTTTTGGAGACACAACCATCTTGTTACTCCAGAAGACTTGTCAGTTACCAGGTCTTATAGCAAAGCTTTGTATATGCAGCTGTAGCTTAAGTAAACGTAATCTCTTGGATGGTTCACTGAATAGTACATCCACAGTTTTTCAGAAGCATAGTTGCTCTTTGAGCCAGCTGCCTTTGTTTCTAGCAGATTGCTGCTGCTTTGTTGGTTAACCCTGGGCATGAGTTTTCTTCACATATGTTATTAGACTGAGCATATTTTCTATTTATACCACTTGGGGATACAAATTACTGTGTTGTGTTCAGCAAGCACGAGGAAAAGTACATCCTTGTGATTGGATCAAAAAAAAAAAAAAAACAGGGCAAAATTTTATTCTAGAGGTCCTTTCTTTCAAGGCTCAAGGGAAAACAGGCAGCAAAAACAATTAATGGCCTTTATTTTTATGTCCCTGAAAAGTCGGCGGTATTTTCATATATGTGTTTTAATAGACTACGTTGGTGAAATTTCATTTTGAAATGAACAATGTGCCTTTGAAGAAGGGAATGAATTTTGATGAAATCCTGTGTATCATTTTTAGGCAATTAGGGAGATGATTAGTGTCATGCATACTTGGAAGCATTGTCTTTGTGGCTTTAATAGTTGTCTGTGGGCCAGTAAATTTGCACTAGAGGGCTGAGCTGGAGGTCACTGCAGCTGGTTGAAGTTTTTCATTGATTTAGTAACTCTAAACCATACTTAGCCACAGCTTCCCTTTCTTTCTCATTTCATTTTGGGAGCAGATGACCTTTACCTACTCTGTGGTAGAGCTTCAGAAATATTATGCAATCTATTGCAATGTTTTGTTACTGCTCAGTCTTCCCTTCTCTCTTTAAATAGGCCTTGCCCAAACTGACTGTTTTTAGTGTGCCCATGGAGGGATCATAGCTAAGGGAATATAATTAAAGAGAGTTTTGGTATTTGTGTAGGGAAACACCTGTGCACTCATTCAGAATTATAAGCTCTGTCAGCAGGACACTGAGCATGTTTAGATCATAGACCATGACTAGGTGTTATCCTCATCAGGATAATAAATAATACACTTCCCTGTCACTTCACTCTGCTGTTTCTTTCCCCATTACCCAAGACAAGCTGTTGTGTGAGAATTTTGCCTGGTTGTAGACTGCTCATGAATCTTGCAGTACATGACATGCAGACATCTAACAAACATGACTAGAAACCGCATAAACTACACAGACATAACACAGAAGTCATATGTTTGAAAACACATTAGAGCGCCACAAATAACCTGATATCTAGGATGCTTTTTTTCCTCCCATATATCTATAACCAAAAATATTCTGCTAGCTGCTTTTCAACCAAATCAGGGTTATTTTAGATTTTGTAATGATTCTTGCTTTCGTAAACTCACACAATCTGCCTGCAAATTCAACTTCAGTGATAAAAGGTCTCATCAAAAAATTTAGGCAGGCTAGAATGTTTGGTTAAGATTTAATATCTTTCTAACTAATTATAATGCAATGTCAATATATGGTCTGATATCTGTGAAAAGAAACATAAAAGATACAGTTCCATGGTACTGGGTCTTTTGTAAACAATTAACAGTTAGGTTGGTCTCTGAAGCAAGGGTGAGAAAATTGATAAACCTGTTCTAAGTGGCTTGAAAAGTTGAATTGAATTCTAAATGTAGATTAGGAATAAATGATGACAGCCAAGCCAGCATTACCTCAATTGATTAATTTATAAGGGTACTGGTCAATGACTTTAACTAACAGCTATGCATAGTAGAATCCTAATGGGATCTGTCTGTTAAGATTACATAAAGTAGAGCATTTGATTTATTTCATAGCTTTCCAACGCGCCACTTTAACTTCATACAAATAATGCATTAGTCACACTGGATAAGATGGCGTATTGAATAAAGTTGTGATTTTGTCTGCTTCTTATAATCTGATTTTATAAAGGATTAAATCTGTTTTAGTAGTTTATTCATATCATAAAAGAGATTGTCAGTTGAATGAAATCTTTACATCTGCCACTTTCTATCTCATTAGAAAAGACAGTAACATAAAGTTCCTCATTTCCTCCCAGTCTGTTTTATCCCCTGGTGTGTCTAAGTGTATATATCTTCTGTACATGTTTGTATATTATAATGTCAGTGTGTTCTCAGAGTTGTGGTTAAGAATGCGTCACAGCTTTGGAGGGATAATACCAGGGGCTATAAACCTTCTGGCCAAGAATGTACCCTGCCAGGAACAAATGGGGATGTGGGCAAAGGCTGACTGTCAAAAATCAAAAAGTGATGGCTTGTTGTAGCGTGGCCACGAGAGTGTGTGTGTGTGTGTGTGTGTGTGAGAATTCAGCAGGTACTTGAGTACACCCAGCCCTTCACTCTGGGTGTGCCTGTGTCAGTGGGCACTGCGTGTGCACTTAATGATGAGCAGACATTGGCTTAGGGCTGATTTAAGAGGACAGGAAGGCTGAGCATTCCTCTGGACTTATATGTGAATTGTCACTTGTGATCAACTGTCATTCATCTGTCACACTTCCATTGGTTTTAAAAACACTCTTCTCGTTCAGATGCATGGTTGTTGATTTTATTAAGTTAGTATTTAATGGAAAGTTACAGATCTAGGCATTTTTTATCCAGTGTTGCTGGGAGGTTGATTGTTTGTGTATTTTATTCCTTTTGTTGAAATGTGTGTCACTGACAGGATGCTGCTGTTACAACTAACAGTTGCTTCCATGTAGACCTTCAAAAATTAATATCAGTAGATCTTTTTATAGATGTTTTCTTATATGTATGTAAGGATTTTGCCATTTTTATTTAATCCTATTAAGCGTTTAGGGCCAGACTTGGTCTTCTGAACATGAGGTTGTCTTGGATTCTGATGTTGAACAGAAGGTACTATCCAGCTCTTTGAGTTGTCTTTTTAGTCAAGGCATCTTCTGAGGGTCTCATTTCCCCCGTCCAAGGACTTGCTGAGGACAAAGCTTCTTCATTCACATTTTCATTTGTTGATACATGTTTTAGTTTAACTGGCTCTGGCATTTAAATCTTGGCTGCTTTGCCCACGAATTATACTTTGATTTTGCAGGAGTGTTTTGATATAAAATGTGGTCAGGCTCCTCTCTAGTTCAGGGATCCTCCTGCCAGCTTTGGTTGCAGACCCAGCAGGAGCACCAGGGAGGGGCAGGTGTTGTGCTGGGCTCTGTCCTCACTGGAGCCCTTGGGCTGCTCAAGAGTCTACACAGAACTATAGCCATTTGACTCCCAGGGCAGAACTGGGCCTGTCTCTGACTCCAGCAAGCTTGAACAAAACTTTAGGACTCACATATTGTTCTTCATGCTTTGTTTTTAGCTCTGCTCTGCGCTGGCCATTGTCTCTGCAGCAGTGCTGTGCTCGCTGCTGAGCCCTGCAGTCACAGCTGAGTCATTTTGTGCTTAAATCATGAAATTGAGGGGAAAAAACCCCTTACTTCTCCCAAAAGTGATTTTGGTGGTGTGCATTCCCATGATGTAGAATGGTCCTCAAAAGGGCAGTAATGTTTGATGAGGTGGAGAGTTTCTGGGGCAAGACCTGGGGAGTGTGCACAGGTTGGTTTGCTGAGGGCAACATGTGGGACATTTCCCAAATGGAAACTTCCTCCGCTAAAGTTAAGTATCCTCTCTTACCTACACATAATGAAGCAGATCTAGTATCTGTGACCTTGCTTCAAAACTGTGTGGTCATGAGAAGCAGACACAGTTCCAGCAGCACTGGGGGAAATTGACTTTGCAGAGAGCCTTCCCCAGCCACCCTCCTTCACATCAAACCTGGATTGCTGGAGGTGTCATCCTGGACCTGGACATGGCTGGAGCCTACATCCTGCACTGCTATCAAAGAATTTCCAAACCTGACACCTTCTGTGTGCACAACTATTTAAATAGAAGTATTTGTCAGATTCCTCATGTAGGTAGTAGCATAATTTTGGGGGTGAAAAGCATGTGCTGGTATTGTTCTAATTGTTTTTTGAGAATGGACCCACAGTTTGGTAAAACACTGAGGACTAATGTCACCTTCCAGCTTCCAGGTAAAAAATTATCCTGTGCCATGGTTATAGCAATAATATACAGCTTAAGTACTTAAATATGAAAGAGCAATGCCACACTGTTCATTTTCAGTGAGGAGTACTGACTGTATCTCTGAATAAAGAGAGAACAGCTTTTTATGAGAGATTTTTGTTGTGTTTTATTTGGCAGCTGTCTTAATAGGAATTCTTCAATAGTATTTATTGTATTTTGTGCTGGTAGG
This sequence comes from Certhia americana, assembly GCA_018697195.1. Lineage (NCBI taxonomy): Eukaryota > Metazoa > Chordata > Aves > Passeriformes > Certhiidae > Certhia > Certhia americana. The sequence goes on from CM031880.1 coordinate 13,042,639, forward strand.
GGTGAGAGCCAAAGCGGAATCTGAGCAGTTTTACTTGCTTTACTCATGAACAATAAGAAAATATTTCTGTATTAATTACTTTTGTGCTTTATTGGCAAAAATAAAGAGATCCTATAATATGAAATTGCTAATATGAGAAAGGCTTTGATTTTCTCATTAGCACAGGATATTTTACATCTGTTCTGGTTCACAAGTGCATTGTCGGCACTTAAATAATAATAATGACTCAGTAATGAATAACAACAAATAAGCATGTGAGTATTCAGGCAGTCAGGCACCCTCCGGTGTTTAGCAGTAGGTTGGTTTTGGAGGTCTTGCAAAATGAGCTGTTCCCATATGCCCATTCAGATTTTCTTAGATCATTGCACAGCCCAGAGATTCATTTTGCTGCTGACATGGCTGGGTTATATACAAGCACTTTTTTCACTGTATGGCAGCAGTAGAGTGCTAAAGTTGAAATGGCAAATGTTTCTTCTACTTAGAGACATTTAAGTCTCCATTTTTCCTCTCCATTTTTTCTTTTTTCTATTTTTTGTGTGTGAATAGAGTCTTAAGTATCTCATTGTTTTGAATTTGTGAAAATACCAGTGCACTGGATTGTTCTGCCAGTCTTTCAAGCATGTTCTTAAAAACATAGACCAAACATTTTTTGGTCCTGGAAACACCTTAACTGCAGTTCAACTCAGCTTGTATTAAATTGTCTCTGCTTCTGTAGGTACTCTTATAAAAAACAGAGAATGCTAAACTAATGTTTGTAGTCTATTTTGCACGTTAAAAAGCCCAGGAATCTAAAATGAAGGTTTCATTTCTGATTTGACTTTGGTTTATAGCACTGTCTCACCTTCCATAAAGTCTCTTGCCTGCCTGTAGAATTTGCCACACAGTGCAATTTATGGACTTCATTTTTCTTCAGGTCTTATCTAATATCAAATAGTTAAGAATAGTGATAAGTGGAGGATAGCACCAAACTCCCTTTATTGTTAAAGCAGCGGCTAATTTTGTCAAAATATATTAACTTTAACTTTATTCTCAGAATAATTTGGACTAATTATGTGGCTTCATGGTTATGAGTTTAAGAGAAAAAAAAAATGACCAGTTCAAGTTGGGGGAAAAAAACTCAGCAACTATGCTTTGAGTTACTATCTTCTTAAAACACTACTTTGCACTGTAAATTATACCCTAATGACCTTGCTGCTCAAGAGAGTCACAAAAAAGTGTGTATGTGTATAAACAATGATCTGGAATTTGACAGTTCTTGTTAAAATTCTTGAAGTTCTGGAATGGCAAAGAGGGCATTGTCTGTGTGAAGAGTCTAAATTGTACCTGTCCATTAATGCCATTAAAGATCTGCCTTTAAAACAGAAAGGCAAAAAGTGACCTTATTGATTGCTCCAAGTGATACTTGTGTAAAGATGTCTGCCTTTTTTAAACTTCAGCAAAGGAAAGCAAATGCTGATTTTTTTTTTTTCCTTGTTTATTTAAATTATTTTTTGGTCCAACGGCCCTCAGCTATTCATGGCAAAAATAAAACGGGAAGAATTAAAAAAAAAAAAGAGCAAAACAAAACACACAAAAATGTTCTCCAATTAAAACAGTTTAGCCTTGGATAAGCCAAAATAAATTGGTAAAGTAAGTAGTTTAATAGCACATGACCTGTAAAGTACTTAAAGTGATCTGTGAATGGAAGCTACCCTAAGCCTGCTTCTTGTCACAGTAATTTGTCTGGTTTAAGAGCAGAATAAGTGGGTCTCCTTGGCAGTACAAGAGCAAATAGATCTCTAGGTGTGATCAGATAGGAGTCTCTGGTGGTAACAACAGAACTACAACAACGCTCTTCTTTGACACCATTTCTACTGCTGTTGCTTCTCTTAATAAGTGTGCTAATTATCATGAACTTGATAAGGCTTATATTAATTGACTGAACTTAATATAAATTCTGGTTAAATAGATAGTAGTTCAGTAGACTTGACAGTTGCTGGTTTGCTTAACTGCTATATGCCAAGTGATGGCATGCTTCAAAACAAAATAAATAATCTAACCCTTGAATTTTGGGAAGGCTTCAAATGCTTAAGTTTTACTCCTAAAACAGAAAAACTTAGTTTTCAGAATATCTTCTGCCTTTCTCCCCCGCCCTGTGAGGACAGTTAGTTTTTACAGTTTTTGCAATGAAATCCCTTTGTAGGCATTTGTCTTATTTGCATGTCACGGAGTAGCATGATTTATCTCCCAGCATTATTACAGTAGTGAGTGCTGGAAAAAAAATAGCAGCACCAACCAGTGTGATGGGTGTAGGGTAGATGTGGAGTTCCAGTTAGAGGGTGCCTTGCTTTGGGTGGAACCTTTTGGGCAGATGATCTCTCTGCCTCACTCTACATGTTTGTAAAATAGACACTGGAGTATACACTTGGCTTTAGAGACCCTTTAGGGCCTTGGAGTTGTGAAGATGCATAAAGACCTTTCAAATAGCTTTCATTTATCCAAGAAAAAAAAAAAAAATACGGATTCAATCATCAGTATTAAAATGTTCTGCTTTTACTTGGGGAAGGGAATTTCCTGGTGAAGTGCTCAATATTATAAGTGGAGACACGAAAATGGACATGGAAGAAGCAAACATGATACTTCTTAGTGACAAATGTCACAAATGTTTTTGGGAATGTTGGAATATTTTAGTATATTTTATGTCCACATTGCCATTAGTGCATACAAACTCTTCATTTTAGTTGTCAGGAGAGCTGTCACACAGTAACATGCCACAAGAATCAGCTTTCATCATTTCACAGCTACATTTTATTACTTTGTAAGATGTTTTAATTCTATTTGCCCTTCTCCCCACACATGTTCATGGGTAAGGCAAACAGCTCTGGAAACTGGTGTCTTCTGCCTGTCAAGTGGCCCTGGTAGAGCAAGGTTCTTCTCTGTGCTCAAGTCTGGCCACTTCCAGAAGGAAGTTGGGGAATCCATTATTCCTGTGCTTGATGCCCACTATCATCTCAGTCATGCTTCTAGGGGACTGACTTCTGTATTCATTCTTGCTAGGTAATATTCTCCTTCCCAAAACACTCCCAAAGCAATCTCCCACCAATCCAGCAAAAGGCAAATGTATCATGAGATTTGTGTCTCAGTGTCTCTTAGGACTCTGTAATCTCACTGAGAAAGAGGCTGGAGTGATACCTCAGAGCTGGTTTCAGTGCACATGGGATAAAAGTAGCTGAGTGGTTTTCTGCCCTGTGCACACCACCTGTTCCAGAGAAAAGAGGAAGCCTTAACTGCTTGTAATGGTCATGAAACTAGCTGCACTTTACTGAGACATACAGGTGCAAATAAAACCCCCCTGTTTGAAAGTACATAAGGTAATAAATTGACTGTTGATAAATTAGAATGCAGCTGCACTTCTTTGTGGGGTGAGGGTCATTTATTTCTCTGTGTGTCTCCTTTTCTATTAATGCAGAGTAATTATCACACTTTAGTTTGGATTGCAAGATCATCACATGCTTTTACTGTAGGCAGTGCTTTATTGAAACTATCATGCATTATGTCTGCAAAGGTTGAAAAAAAGAGGGGGGGAAATAGAATTACTTCCTGCCTGAGGAACACGCTGCAGGGTGGTTTTTTTTTTTTTAGTTTTGTATTCACTAATTTACTGTTTGTTCTAGAGCAGCAGTGAGTGGGAGTTAAACTTTAAGTGCACATTTGGCTCTTTAAAAAGACATTTAGTGTACAATTACTGCTGTTTACCATCTTATAATTGTTGTGTGTTTAGGCTTAGTCAGGCTTAGGAAGATGGGTATCTGTAATCTTTGAGGGCTACAACTCCCTGTCCTAGTTTTTACAAAAGAGAAAGTAATTATAGATATTGGGATAGATACAGAGATAACATAACATTTTGTGCTCTGATGTTTTAGTGATTAGTGTAAAATAAACACATAGACAAAGAGAGAGATTGTGGTGAAAGATGCTGTACATGGCTGCAGTTTCAGTCAGTGATATTGGAGAGTGATTCTCAAATCGAGTCTGGGAGTCAGGACTGCTTGTCATGGAGTCCCCAGATTTGCTCTTCTGTACTTGCACAGGTGCACAGTTTATAAAAAGATGGGTTTAAGAAAGGGGCTGTATTTGTAGTAACAACTGTACGTTACACCACATCAGAGTAAAAGTAACTGCAGTCATGCCTCAATTGGCAGCCTGGTGAACAGAGGTGTCAGCAGCTCTGGTGACAGGGGAAGTATTCCATCAGCCTTTTTTTGGTTGGTATCTTTGTTAGACAGGAAGTATTAGAAACATGGATAGCTGTATATCTGGCAAGACCCAGATCTGCAACAGGATCTCAACAGGGCTTAAAGTGTAGTTTATGGGAGCAGCCAAGAGTTGGAAGGTGCAGGTCTCCCAGTCTGAAGTCCATCACAGTAAGAACAATGGAATGTTTCAACCTGCTAGGTAGTATGTTGCTCAGTAAAAGTATTTGTCTTTACAATAATGCATGGACAAAGCACTGGAGAAACATGGATGAATCCAGCTGTAAAACACATAGACAGTAGTATTTCTATTGTAGAGTTACTGAGATGTGGTCTTTGTGGCTTGGCAAAGGATACCTTGCTGACATACATTGTCTGGATTTTCTTCACAAGGAAATCCATCTGTGAGGAACAGGCTGAAATGGGTATTTGATGCCTATAGTGGAGGTATAGATTAAGCTAAATGGATCGCTCTTCCTTTGAACTTGAGTGGAAAAAGCAAATTTGTTTTCACTTGTGTGAAAACAAAATGTGGCAAATATGTAACTGAAAATGCCATAGTACTTGAAAGGCATGAGAGGTAGTTAAAAAGCATCATTAGCTAAAACAGTTTCTTGTTCCTTTAATTCAGTTTTATGACCTACTGTAATTTGAGTACATAGATCCACTGTTTTTCTTGAAACAGGAGAATATTACTGGATTTCAGGGCAGTCATCTGAAATTTTTCACTTATAAATAAAATTAATGCTTTCAGCTTTATTTGTCAGTAATGTTTTTGAATTACAGGTGCTCTAGAGAAACAAATCTGTTTTGAGGGCTATTTTGTAGCTGAAAGCCTTTGAGAAAATGTTCCTATCATTCAAAAAAGATCTGAAGCTCTGAGTAAGTGTTGTGACTGTCATATTAAGTTTCAGACTTAGAATGCAAAGGATAACTAATCCTTCCCTCCTTGGTAGAAGTCATATGCTGCTTTTTTACTTTCTTCACCACGTTTTATTTTTAATGTAATTTTAATGAAAAGGTGTATCTAGCATTATAAAGTTGTTTGTTGCTTCTCTTCTGATGTTAGAGTGATAGGAGTTCCAGCAGTGTTGGTTTTTTTGGTTTTTTTTTGTTGAATATTATACATATATTCTGCACTTAAACTTTGATCTTGTGTTTAGTCCTAGGAGCTGAAATCCATGACACTTTCTTTGGGCTTTATCTGTAGCCTTTTAAAATCAACTGATACTTTTTTAGCAGGCTGTAATAGTCTCTGGATTGAGACCACAGAGCTTGAGTACTTGGGTGTTACAAAAGTGGAAAACAGGGAGGGAGCTGGTGAAGATCAAATCCACCCTCCCATTTGAAGGGTGGAGATAAAGCCTGATACAGAACCCCACCTCTCCTTGATAAGGCTGCTCTGGCTGTGTTAATGCTGCTCCTTCTTGCCGTGTTGAACTTCACCCACTGACATTAAATCCTCTCTCATAAGTGATTGGTGTACAAGCCTACTCTGTGATTTCCAGGCGTGTCAAGGGATTTAGCTGTACAAGCTTTCTCTTGTATTTGAAACGCAACTTTTTGATAGTAATAGGAAGCATGGTTCAAAATGTATGATTCATCCTTCTTTGTACCCATAAAATCCTGTAACAATAGCCAAGCTAATTAATATAGTTAATTAATTTGTTCATAATAACTGGTAGGAAAAAACGAAAAAACGACTACCCACAAATCAGAAATCTTACTTTTTTTTTTTTTTTTTTAAAAGCCTTTTTTATTTGAATCCAGTAGGGTTTTTTTAAGACTGAACATTTAAATGGGAAAATACATTCTTCCATAAAGTATAAAATTTCAGCAATTTTATGTCAGTACTGATGGAAAATTTTTTAATTTAGAAAAGGATCATTTTTGCTAGTGGAGGAGGAAAATAGTTTTCCTTTAAGAAATAAATCTGAGCATCTCTTAATAAACACTAGCTTTACTGTGGTTTTTATCTGTATGTGCTTTCATAAAAAGTTCTTTTTAGTGCAATGCACATTTGCTTAAATCCCGCAATACCTTAATGCCTTTCATGCTAGTGCATCCCAAGGCACTTTACAATCTGTAAAGTTAACATTAGAAATGCAGCACATAAAATTCCCTAAGACAATCCTTTTTAAAATGCTGAATAAAACATCTTAACTGTTAAGTTTGGATTAAATGGCCCAGCAGTTGGTGCATTTTTTTCTTTCTGTGGAAAATATGTTTGAAACAAATGACTGAAATGAACAAAGGCTCTGTAAATAATATGACTTCAAATGATATTCACGAAGGCCAAAATCTGCCATTCTGCAGGAGGAAGTCTAGACATGTACAAAGTTCAGCTCTGTTAATTAAGAGGGAGCAATACACTGCAGTGAGTCAGAGCAATTTTATAATCCAAATGCTGCTAAAAGGTACTCTTGTCAACCTCAAAATCTTACTTGTTTTGTAATCACTGGGTAGGGAGACTTGCTGGCTGAGGAGATACATGTCTCTGTCTTAGGCTACAATGCAGTCCAGCCTGGTAGTGACCAGAAACTGTTGCCATCTAATAACTGTTTGTTAGGCTGTGCAAAATAATTGTGGTCTCCAAACAGTTCCCAGTGTCAGTGTCAAGAGAAACCCACCCCCACGCTTGGCACTAATTATTGCCCTTGCTGGCAGCCCCGGCAAGGAGGCCAAGGCTTGACTGTTGTTTCCCCTTTCAGTGCATGCAGTGGTCCTGCTGAGAGTGTGTGTCTCTGTTTTGTGGTTAAACGGTGTTCGCTCTGTTTTCTGCAGGGCTGCCAGCCCCAGATCTTTTATAAGTACTGATTTTTATCATTATGAAAACAAGATCCTTCATTGTCTTCTCGCTCCACCTTTAGGTCTGCTGCAACCTGATTTTTTTTATATTTAAAAAAAAAAAAAAAACAAGCAGAAACAAAAAAAAAACCCCAAACCAGCAGAACAAAACAAAAGCTGTGGCAGATACAAATTTGTTGTGCAGGATAAGATGAGGCCAGAAAGAATCAATGCTTTTAGAATAATACTGTTTTCCAAACTAAAGGAAATAAAATGTATGCTGAAAATAAAATGCAAGAATAACAGCCAGCTGATAGCAGTGGAATACATAAGAGAAAGAAAAAAACCAGGATTATGCAGCCTCAGAAAGGGCCAACAGATGTTCAGGGCGGGTTAGAAAAACAACATGATCAACGGGACGAAAGCTGCAACAGATCTAAACAAAACCCCAAAATAGATGCAATTCTAGAATAAGCCTGAAAAAGAGAAATCATTATAGGCTTTCCTCAGCATAGGCACTGGTCTCTGATAAAACAAGACTGAAACTTCTTAAAAAGGAAATTTATACTGATGTGGGTTTGCAACTTCATTTTTAGGGACTTCTTGCACACCTCTGCCAGTGGGTAAATTGGAAGCAGGCTAAAAATGAGCAGTCTGTTCCTGAGGTAGCAGAGGTGCCTGAAATGAAGTCAGAGCTAACTGCTGGCCCTGTAACAGAATGGTGTATTTTATAGGAATGGGGAACGTAATTGCTGTATCACTTAAAATTTTTTTTTTTTTTTTTTTTCATTTTACTGGACAGTTTCAGGTGGAAGCAAGTCCACACAGACAATGTACTCATATAAAGTGGCCTTTTGCCCTTGGTGCAGAAAGGTGTCTTCCCAAAGTGAAGGAAATGTGAAATGCTGTACAGCCAGGTGTGTATGATGAAGAATGATGATGAGAATACCTTGCTGGATCAGGACTCCACTGGGGAGTGTAATTTGAATGGAGATGGAGCTGCTCTTTTTTTAGGAAACCTGCTTTTTTGGGGGCTACTCTGCTGCCTACCCTAAAGTGAGCCCACAGTTGCTGGAGCCAGCCCAGGCTTCCTGCCTGTGACTGTAAAGTGCTATTTTGAATAGGCAAGTGTGTATGCATCCAGTTAAGTTCTCTGAATTTTAGTAAGATAGAATATAACTCTGTCTTTATCATAACATTGGAGAAGCACCAGAACAACATACCTTGACTGCATGTTGTGGGAAGGACATGATTCGGGTGCCTGTGTGTGGACAGACCCCCTGACATGGGCATTGTAGCAGGTGAGGCTGCCCAGGCTCACACCAGCCTTCCCTGGGCACCAGGAAACCCTCTTGAAATGCTAATTGTTGAATCTATACATTAATTTGTATAAATTATGCAAATCAGCATTTGCACACTACTGTGGTTTAGGTGGTTCTTGGGCTGTACTTATAACTTCACATTGGGCTGACACAGGTTTTATTCACTACAATAAATGGTTTTGCTGTAGAGTGTTTGGAAAGGGTTATTGTTGGTAGTTGGGTGTAGGTGCCGCTGGCTGCTCTCCCTGTCTGCTCTCTGCTGATGTCCATCCTCTTCCTGTGGTGGCATGAAGAGAGAAGCTGAACTCGGGGCATATGTTTCCAGAAGGAATCCAGCTCTGCCTTTTCAGATGAAAAGGTTAAAGACTTTGACATGAGATAATTAGAAAAGGAAAATGAATCTTTTCTTGGATCAAAAATTATTGTGTAAAAGAGTGTGTAAATTATGGCGTGCAAGTTAAGTAATGACTTTTATACTGAAATCTGGAATTACTGTGATGAAGGAGATGGTGTCAAACTGTGGTAATTTATTTCATTTTGGTTTCTTAGATCTGCAATGAATTTAGGAAATTCAAATTTATAGCAAGTGGGTCTTCGTAAGAATTTCTCTGCAAGAATGAGGATACTTTATGGTACTTCCATAGAGGTCATATTCATGTCATTATTCTAGCTAGTATTTCCAGTTAGAAAGCTCACATGTATGATTTGTTCCACTGGCTTCTGGAAGTGGATTTTTCAAACTTTAAATGTTACTACCTCATTTAAATTATCACTGCTCTTCAGTGTTGGAACAGGGATATGGTGATGAGCATAATGCAGTATTTTGCTAATGAACCGTAAAACCTTCCAAGCACTCTTTACTTTTTTTTTTTTTTTTTTTTTTTTTTTTTTTTGTGGAAGGCTTGGAATTTGGTAAATTTCTTTCCAAGCCATGCATAACTGTAGTTTTTGTTACTGCACTTATGAGCTCAGTTTGAAGTTTCTCTGGACAAAAATTAAAGTTCTCAAGATACTAAGTCAGATTAAATGCAAAGGCTCGATTTTATTCCCACTGGAGGATAGTTATGAAGTGGTCATAAGGATAATTCACCTGTGAGTCACAACACTTCATACAGCAAAGGACTGTTGATGCTGCAGAGCACATAGTCTGCCTTGTGCTAAATCAAAACCTGGGGTGCTGTGTTTGTTTAAAGAAAGAAATGAGCAGGCTATATATCTGCTGTATCTAAGCCGTGCTCTTTTGTAAACAGAATGGCTATTTTTGAACCCTGAGCAGGATGTTTCTGGTGGAGGGATAATGCAGATGGATCCTTGCGTGCACACAGGCTTGCTCCGTGTTTATCACTCAGGGAAGGGGCTGTGCTATCGTTCATTTAACTGGCAATTCTTTTGTGGTGTCAGTATCATTTCCTAGCAAAATTGGCTAAAGGAATTGTTTCAAACACAATAGATGTTTTGAACTGGCTTAATTACTTACTCAACAGCCAATAACTTTGGGAATTGTTTTCTGTGTGAATTCTAGATACAAATTGGGATATCTTTCCATTTGTTTAAAAAAGATTAAGCCAATAGGAGAAAAAAGGATCTTAACCCATTTTCACTGAGCAGTGAAGTTTGAATATACAGCTTGCAATTGAAACTATTTTTTTCCCAAAGCCTTTGAGAGCTGTTTCTCAGTCTAGTGTAAACAATTTATTGTTAAAGTCCTAGAATATTTGCATTTTAATTAAAGAGAATTTTAATTAAATACAAAACTTTAATCAGAAAAGCAGAGTTTAGGCAGACAGTGTACTTGCATGCTAAGCAAGCTTAGTCTGAGGGGACCTTTACTCTGTGTAAAACTGGTTTCTGCAGTAGTTTAAGCAGGAAAGTTGTAAATGCGTCTTCCTTGCCTAACTTACCTACAAATTGCAATTGTCCTCCTGCCTCTTCTAACTGCAGTAAATATTCTTCCTACAGGCAATTAAGTGAAAGAGGGGGTGATATAGAAATCTTAATGGAGCACTGAGCAGGAAAAAGTTCACTTGAAACTCCTAAGTGAGCCTGTAAAAGTAAACGTTAAAATTACTGTTGCGTATTTTGAATATTCTGCATCAATTGTGTGCAGTTTTTTATTTTTTTAAAGCATAGGCAATTCTGTGTCCATTTAATGTTAGATAATAAGTGTGATATCTGGAGTCTCTGGGCCTGGTAATGCTATAATGCTGATGCTAGAACAGCATCTGGAGTTACTACGCATTGTTTTTGCCCTGTTCTCTATGCCCAGTCATAGAGTTAATTAGGACCCTAAATGTATTAGAGAAAGTTACAGTCTGCCATGATGTAGTGAAGTAAATTCTGAGGTCTGAATGGCAATTGTATTTTTTGAGTTTTCCTCCTTTATTCTGATGGGAATTTGCTTAAGCCAAGGTGGGCACACCTGAACAGTGGGAATAAATCCTTCCCCAGTGAGCTATGGACTTCTGAGAAGCACAGTGTGGTCTGACTCTGAGAGGTTTTGGATTGTGGTTATTTTATGAGTTGGTTTTTATACTTAAGGTTTTAATATCCTAAAGTAGACAAGAAGTGGGTGACCTTCTGTATCCCTTCTACCCGTCTCGGAATTCACTTAATTATTTGTAAAATAATGATTAAGAACTGAAATAAAAGACATTTCATGTTTATCCATAGCTACATATTTTGAGAGCAGTACTTCTTATTAAAGTCTCATCATTGACAAACTGCTCATAAAAAAAAAATTAGAATGCAGGTGTCACTCCTCAAGATCTGTTTAGGACTGAGACTTCTCTTGTGATTTAGTATAATATCGGCATCATGCTTAAATTCAAAATGGATATATAGCATGCATACAGAAATACTTTCTCTTAGGCCTACAGTTACTTGCAGTAATGGCAAAGCAGTTAATATATTACCTTTGCTAACAGGAAAAGTTGTGCATATAAATATTTTTAGTCAATAATGTATTTTTAAAAAGGTTTCTCAGTGGGATCAGATTTATGTTGTCAGAAAAATTTATTCTGCTGACAGATGCGGATGCCTGGCACGTCATGTGTGCTGAGATTTACAAAGCTGTTTCTTCCTGGATGTCATTGGATGTGGTTACGGCAGGGTTATGTAGAGAATTGGGGAATCAGTCCAGGAATCCTTTAGTGCAAAATCCTGTCTTAGACTGGTATGATCCAATAAAGCTCTGCCTCTCTATGTCCGTAGCAGTTTTCGGTAGTGTTAGATACTTGGGTCAAGAAGGGGCAGAGCACTGGAGTCAGGATCTGTGGTGTGGATCTGAGAACAGAATCTTGCCTGAAGCATTTGAGATTTTCCTGATACATTAAACAGGCCGTTTTCCTCCCCCTGTTACTTATGTGTTTCTGCCAGCTGCAGTTTAGCAAGGTAGAAGTTGAAGCTTGCTCCTTTGGGTTCCACAGCTAAAAAGTAGAGAAATAATCATACTTGTGCATTAGATTTTGCTAAGTGTGCATGTTTTAACCACTGTCGTTAAAGAGCCTGCATATTATTTGTTGTACAAAATATGTATATGAGAAAAATACCCTTGAGCAGAGATTTCATGTTGCATAGACTGGCCAAACTGTATAGTGACTAAAAAAAAACACAGTGCTGCTTAAATCCAGTTTAAAACTAATGATCACAAAATAATTTAAATTCAAACCTTTAACATATTTTTTAAAAATTCAAATTCCCGTTTGTTTTTACAGTGCTAAGAACAGTTTGTGAACTTGTTGCATCAGGATTGGTATCTTTTGATGGAGCTATATTCAGTTACACGGAATTTTTTCCAAAAAATTTAATTGGTTGAATGGAATTGTGTGAATTGCTTCTCCCAAGATAGAGGTAGCTAAAGCCAAGGAGGTTTTTAGCTGCTTAATTAGCCTGGTTTGTGAAATGATTTGGTAGAGGGGATGTCATGAAAAATTTGATAAGTCTCTGGTGACTTTGAGGAAACCCATCAGTTTTATCACATAAAGCGACAGAATTTTGGGGATTTTTTTGATGTATAGGTGTAAAGTAAGCAGATTTTTTTCCCCTTCATTTTATGTCCATTTTGAGTAATTCTAGTTAGCTAATCAGCATAAAATGTGCACCGCAGTTAAATAGCACTGCATGATTATACCTGATGATATACTTCTTTTTTAAAGGAAAAATAATCTAATAACAGGATTCCGTATTGATTGTGCTGCTAATTCTGCCTTGCAGCCCAGACTGGCAGAAGGCAGGTAGCTGAATTGTATTTAACGGTTTTATTGTGATGTGACTAAGATGGATGTGACATGGTCCTCTATTATTCGTTTGAGAGTGTGGACACTAATGAAGCCATTAGCTGAGCTAAGGCAAGTGAAGAAAATAGGGAAATTACCATTATTCTGAAGCCATTAAGTTGTAATCTGCCACTTTCTCTCCTTACTCAAAAGGCATCTTCTTTTTAAGGCCTCCCTGACTGTCCTTTAAAGATTCATTAATTCATTAACTTTCCAAAGGAGATGGAGGAAACACAATTGAAATTTTAATCAGCTCAGTGTGTCATATTATTAACATTTTGAGTGTATCTGTATTCACTGTTGCACCACATCAGGTTAAGGTTAAATAAACTACAGCAAATAATGTTCTGTTTTATACTGTAAAACATAAAATGTTGAAGGCAGAAGTTGGTTTCATGGTTAAATTAAATTACAATACAGGGCTCAGGTTATAAATATTGTCATTCAAATGTATGTTCTTTGGAGCAAATGCAATACTATCTCCGTGTTATTAACATTAATATTTTCAAAATAGCCACAGTTAGTCTAGTCTGTGTGAAAGGTGTGTGAAAGAATATATAAAGCACTAAAAGATTTTATTTTATAAATGTCTGCCTTTACTATGTTCGCACTTATGATCAATGCTTTTATTTTATCTTTTATAAAGTGAGTGACTTATTTTAATATCTCTCTCCAAATGGCTCATTTAGACATTACAGACAATTACAACTGCAAATTTTTCTGTTCGTTATTACTTTCATTGAGATGCTATGTAGTGCTATTTTTATCTGTCCCTACTTTATTATTAAAAAAGTTCCCTTTTGGCTCAGTTGTATTGGAATGTCCTGGAGCACAGTGAGCAGCTTCTGGCCTGTGCTGTTGGACCTGATTGAGAGACAGTTCAAAATGCACGAGTGCTCTTTCTTAAAAATTGAAATGCCCCAAATGTACAGAGGGAGGGAGTGCCAGTCTGGTATGGGTTCACTCCATTTGATTCCAGATAACCAGCAAGAACTTCTTTTGGGCGGGAGGGGAAGCCTGTTTTGTTTTGGGTTTTCTAGAAGTGGCTTTATTAATGCCTCAATGTAAAAAAGCCTGAGGTACAGAGGCTTTCTGGGATGTGTGTGTTTTAAGGGCTTGAAACCCTTTGTTGTAGGGCTAGGACTCACACATGCACAGTGGTGGAGAAAAAAGTGTGGGAGCAGTAAACAGGGATGCCACAGCCTGCAGGTTGGAGGTAAGGTGGGCATGAAGACAAAGGGAAAGTACTAGAGGAGTAAATGTGCTGTTACTTCTGTTAACTAGGAAGTTCCTTTTCGGATACAGCAAATTTCTTCCTCTTTTTTTCTATAAGTTTATGTTTGGAAACACTTTCCATTTGGTTTTGTACTGTTTTGCCCTTGTGCTGTATCACACAACTTTTAAGCAGTGATATAACAAAGCCTACAAGCTTGATGTTAGTATTTATGCTAGGCATGCAAGCCTGGTATAAATCTGAGGTGTTTTTCTTTTCCTTTTTTTTTTTTTTTTTTTTTTTTTTTCCCCTAACTGTGATAGTGTCAGTTTGATATATCACCTTTCATGTTGTGTTTGTACTTGAGGTCAGGAAACTTCTGAGTTGTGCCTATCATCAGCATTGTAAATACAAAGTAGCCTTTGGCACCTTAGTGTGGTGCCTTGCAGTGGATTTGTCAAAACAAAACAAAATCCCCTCTTTTGTTTTCCCCTGGAGTCAATTACACTCAGGATGAGGCGGTTAGTGACACCAAGGATAGCAGCTGAAGCATTGCAGGCTAACCTGCTTATCAGAAGTGCTGGCACTGGTATTTTCTAGTATCACTGGCCAGCTTTACTGGTCCATTGAGAACCTCTGCTTTCAGCAGGACTTGCAAAACTCCTTAAAACTTCTTTGCAGGTCCTTGAGCTTACAGAAAGTACCCACCTAAATAAACTGATTCTGCTGTGTCAGTGCTGGCAGTTCCTGGGGGCAGGACCTCTCCCCTTCTGCCTGTGAAGAAACCCTTTGATCAGGGAGGTGGATCGGTGGCTGTGCCCTCCAGTCCTGTCCTGCATGCCCTGATCCAGGGACATGGGGACGCATGGACCAGCCCCATGCCATTCCCTGCCCCATAGTTCTGGGGACATGCTGCACTTTTATTTGGGATACACTGTCCATAAACAGGCCCTGAGTGTGTTCTAGGGAGGGTTTCTGGGCTTTAGGTCTCGTATATAGCCCTGTAAATGTGTGCACAGAGCTTTGTAGCTACTGGTATTGTTTGTGTGCTGTATGGTAATATCCATATATGCATGGTATAGGGCATGCATATTATCATATCATCTGTGTAACGTATATTTGTATGTTCTTACGATGATAATTTGCAGCATCACGCAGGATGATGGAATTGCAGCTCTTTTCTGCACAAAAATGGAAAATGGATTGGTGATCTGTGGTTTACCAAGCTTCAGCACAGCCACGGCATAGTAATTTAGCAGCAGTTGCTGTTCTCTGTCTTGGATTTCAAAATGCCCTCTCCTATGACTAAATATATGTAATTCTGTAACATGAAATAAAGTAAGTAGACTATTTCTGAACAAAGCTTTTGCTATTGTGCAAGAAAAGTTTGTTTTCACTCCCTTCTGAGATAGGTCAGCCCATTAATTTTGCTGTAGCTGCAGTGGCATAGGAAATGTGGCTCAGGTGTTCCCATATTGTTGTTGGATGTCACATACAGGCTGGCTTTTGTGAGTAAAATTAGATCTTAGCTGTGTTCTAAGAAAAAAAAAAAAACAAACCAGCAAAATCAAATAGAGAAAAATTAGTTACATGCCTCCAAAGCAGGAGAATGTAAATCATGTATTTTTTTGTTTCAAAGATAAGTAGCTGTTTATTAAACATCAGTAGGTTAAAAAACCTGCTGTTGGCTTAGGATGGGGTTTCCAGATCTGTCTGCTGAGATGTAAGGTTTGGGACCCAGTCATATCTGTTGTGACATGCTTTGCTTGAACAGAGCTTTCTTCCCATCTCCTTTTACTGGCTGGAGATTTACATAATATATTTGAGTACAGTAAAAGGTCCAGACATCCTGGCCAACAAAAAAACATGCTCTATACTTAATACTTCCTCAAATTCCTCATAACTGGTCTGTGATTATTCCCGGTCAACCCCGGAAAGCTTTGAGATAGACTTTTTCGTATGGTTATGAGTTCTTGTGTAAATAAAGCAAATCCTCAGGAGTGAGCGTGAGGAATGGTTGATCCTGAAAAATGAGGAATAGGAGTGTGTTTTGAAGCTGGGTGAAAAAATCCACATGTTGTAATTTATTTTTTACATCCATTACTCTGCACTTCTCCAAGCACTGAAACTTGACCAGAACACAAGAACTTACTGCAGATCTGCGAAATCCTGTACAGTGGGGACTGTTCTTAGTTATTGCTAACAGCAGCAATAAATGTAGTAAACATAAACCTCTCACGACAGTCTAATACATTCCTCAATTTATGATTTCTCCAGCAGACAGAAAATAGATGAACTTTGCTGTGGGCCTGAAAAGGGGTTATCAGCAAACTCTGGGTCTGCAGACTTGAGGAAAAGATCTGGTTTCAGTGTCTACATTCTTTGCTGAAAATACTGTCATCAGGATCTCTGGAATTTTGGGGGACTGTGGTCATAATGGTTGTTGTCTTCCATACGAGGAACAGGACCGACAAAATCCAAACAAGCAGAAGTGTTAGGAGCTAAACCCAATGTCTAGAAGGCTATATCAAAATTAACCAGCCACCTGTACAGACTTTGGAGCATCAGTGGCACTTCAGAAACAGCTAGTCCCAGGACAGAAACACCAATATCCTGAAAAAATATCCTAAGATCCTTAGGAAAGCTCATACCCTGTATGTCTTCAAATGGTGTTTCTCTGTTGACCCCAGCATTCCTCACTGTGCTTCAACATCCCTTGATAAAAGGGAGGTTCTGGGGTTTTGGTTTTCTTCCCTCTTCCCTTAAGCACATCCAGGCAAGCATCTCAGTGCTGTGCTGAGTCCCCTGACT
Source organism: Certhia americana (assembly GCA_018697195.1). Lineage (NCBI taxonomy): Eukaryota > Metazoa > Chordata > Aves > Passeriformes > Certhiidae > Certhia > Certhia americana. The sequence goes on from CM031880.1 coordinate 13,059,278, forward strand.
ATACTGAAGTTATGAACTGCCCTCCTTGTGAACTTGGTTTGAGATGGAAATGTGTGTGAATAAACAATGTGTATGATTCAATTCTCCCTCTCGTGGTCAGATGGGGCCCTTCTCACAGTCTTAAGCACAGACATATTAGATGTGTCTGCTTGATGTAACTTGCATCTTTTGGAAGCCTCCCATGGTTGTATTATAACCAGGATTTACTGGGGGAAGTTACTGATGGTTCTTGAAATACGTATATTGACTTTTTGCCACACTGTGAGTGGACAGATTAGAGATGTGAACCAAACTGCGACATTCTGTGGACTTGTATTAACCTCTCTTGTACACACCTCCCCTAAGCGTTTCTAATTTGTCTCTGTTTAGGTGTTAGTGCTTCTGAAACATAGCTCCGTTTATCATCCTCCTGGCACTCCTGTTGACTCCAGTGGGTGATACAGTGTGAGCTCTGTTGCTTTTCAAGGATGCTGCAGTGTCGTTGACTTTGACAGGAGCACTCCTCTAAAAAAAATGAGAGGAGGATTTACCTCTCTGTTATAAATCCCACTGTTTGGTAGGAAAAGTCCTGAGGATTTTGTTCAATGTTATTTAAGTCTCCCCAGAAGGAACAAAACTGTACTTAAAAAAAAAAGCAAACCAACCCTTCACAAATGTACAGGATTAAGCATTCCAAAATCAATTTTTAATTATTGTTTAATTGATTTCAGATATAAAAGAAACAGAAAATAAGAAAAATTTAAAACATTTTCTTTATAAAGGGCTTAGCAGCCATTTTCTGTCAATGTAGATGTTAGAACAATACCAAAATTCTGTCATGAACAAAGCCCTTGTATACCAACATGCCTTTTGTTCATTTTATCGCTGAGGAGCAGGAGCTTTACTTTATTAGTTATTCCGATTTATGTCACAAATATTTTCTGTCTCATGCATAATTTTTAAGTGCTGTTTACACTTGTTTTCATCCACTAGCATGGGAAAATAATTGCCACTCCTTAGAACTGCTGTTAAATTCTGATGCAATAAGTTTAATTGCTAATTACGTATTTCTAAGTAGTTGGTTTCCTCTAAGAATTGGCTAAAGATTTTCCTTGCACAGATCTTGATTCAAAGATTGTCCTTTAGCTAGAAAATATTGATTAGCTTTTGTTTGGCCCCTGTGGAGAGCACCTTATCTCTAAGACTGGGTTTTGTTACTATGAGGGTTGACAGAATTCAGATTTAACCAGGTGAAGTCTGCCATGGTCAGTAAAATGTTAAAGAATCACTGTAATAAAATACGATATTCATCTTGTGAGTTGTTTTTTTTTTATTTAATCAAATAAGAGATTTTTGGGACTTCAAGATGACTGAAGTAATTCATTCTAATTGTGTTATTTGTCTTCTATGAATATCAATGCCTACATTAATTTAATCTAAAATAATTAATACCCTAACAATTAATAATGAGAGATAGAGGCTGAATAGAAAAAAACTTTAAAAAACTGAAATTTATTAATTTTTAAGACCAAATGTAAATATTGCATTATAGCTCAAATTATCTTATCAGAAAAATTCTATGAACAACTAATACAAAATTACATTCATATTTTGCTATGCATGTGAATATTATTATTGTATTAGCAAGTGTATTGTGACAGGTCAGGGATCAGATGTCTGAAGCATAGTTCAGGCCTTGTGCAAGCTTAGTAAAAGGTTTCTGTCTGCAGCTGAGCAGCCCAGGCTATTTCAGTGGAGTGCGTGGCTGCCTCGCTGATGTCAGCAGGGAGATAGGTGCCTTTGAAGAGTGATTCAGCAGCTCTCGATGCTGACTAATCACTAGATTTAGCCACTAACAAATGCAGGATACACGATGATGTCTGAGCTCCTGCTTTTTAGGGCTGGCATACGGCTCTGACTCAGGATTGTATCTGCCCACTAATGATCTGGTGCCCACAGCCCTCTTCTGAGTGAGATATCTGAGCTCATCTTGTCTCCTTGAAGGCAGCAAACCCCTCAAAAAGCATTGCTGCCATAATAGCACTTTGTGGCTTTACTGTAATAACCTGGTGGCTGAGAAAGCATGACTCTGGGACTCTCAGCACCCTGAGAGGACAGAGGCTGCTGCTCTCGCCAGCAAGGGGGTATCCTGCAGAAAACAGGCCTTTATGCACCTGCCTGAAGATGAGCTACAACACAACCAAAAATGCAGCAGTCACAGCACCAGAGGTAAGTCTGATCCTGTAGCTTTGTGGCCTGGGATTCGCCTGGGAAGGGTGGTTGGGTCTTTGGTCGAAAGTGCTTGTGTTTTCTAGTTTGTAGAAATGGGGCAAAGTAACCAGGACTCCTACTTCTCGTCTTGGTTGACAGATGTGAGCTGCTGTTGTGCCATGGGGGTGAACACATTGTGTTTGAGGGGCAGCAGAACCTGGGTGACTGTGGCTTCCACACCACGGTGCGGTGCTTTGCATCCCAAGCACTCCTTGCTTCCCACTGTCATTGGCTGCTTTTGGTTTTAGTAGGTCCTTCATGCTGCTCGGGAAAGAATGTTAAAAATGTGAAGTGGATTAAGTAGATGTGGAGGCATTAACAGAGGACATGTCTCTGGCTCCCAAAACCTGCTTTGCTCACCTGTCCTCTCAGGCACACTTGTGACCTGGTGGTGTGGAGGGTTAACCAGGTGTGGCTAGTGATGGAATACCACCTGTCACACCGTTTAGCCACCTTGTCTCTTGCTGCTGATGTTTTTCTTCAGTCGACAGGGGACAGTACACCTTTGCTCTTTTCTTTCTGAAGGTTTTAGGACATTGGCCTAGGATGTTCTTTCTCAGCACCTTTCTGTTGGTCTCTGTACTTCAGAGAATCATACTACCAAGCAAATTGGTGGACTCTATGTCTGTGCTGTGGATGTTAAATTTAATTTTCCCTAACTACAGGTGTGTCTACAGGCTCTAACAGAGCTGGCAGCATTTGGCCATTTCAGTTCAATAGCAATAGCCTGATGTGCTGCTGTTGCCTGGCACAGAGGACATGGTCATGTTGGTAGCTCTTACAGTGATTTGTTTCATATGTGGTTGTCTGAGCCAGAGGTACTTTGGATTTCCAAAGGTGAGATTTGGAAAGCTTGAAAAGACAGAGGGAATAATGAACCTTGGGTATTCGCATAAGTGTTTTTAAAATATATCAGCCTGGACTCTGTCAATTGTAGATGTGTTTGTTCATTGACCTTACATCTGACACGTACATGACAAATGCTGTCCTGTCTTCCAATGTTACCCTAGCCATGCATTTGTTCTGTCTGCCTTTTGCTGCTGCTGGCTTTGGGATGTCATGTTGTGAATCAGATCAGCTGAATGGTCCTGCTCATTCTCTTTTGTGGGGGTGGGAATGGGAGGGAGGGAAATTGCTTTGCAGCCAGATTAATTTCCTGGTCTATCTGCCTGTGCAGTTGCATGAATGCCACTGCCAACACAAGGAGGGGAGCAAAATTGCTGCTAAATTAAAATGTTTCTGGACTGCCATCTTTAGATATAAAAGAATAAGTATGATTATTTTGTTAATATTAGTTTGCTCTAGGTTTTGACACACTATGGTCTAAGACCATATGTCTGTAATCATTATTTACTCTTGCAATATATATATTATAATATAATATAATAGTAATCAGGCATATTTTGTGGCTTCTCTGAGTACGTATATGTGCGTATGTGTGCTGCAGTCCTCTTAGTTTACTGGATGGAATACATTTATTGGTGAAAAAATATGACTTGACTTTGCAGCACATCAACCTTTGGCATGAATGATTACTTGGTGGGGTTTGTGCTTTTAAACACAGGTGCTTCTGAAGATGTTTTATCTAACTCTTACTGTTGCAACTCTTCAAAGGGTGAAGATGCAGAACAGCTCAGTGGCCCTTGCTGGCCTGGTGGCCATGGCTTCTCATCTGGTCATTGACTTTTACTATGTGTTTTTTCAGTTTCTGTAAATAAATTTACCCAGCTCCCCACTGAAGAGTCTAAGAGTTCTCCAAAGTGATGTACATGAATTTATCATACCAATTCCATGTTAAAGTCACAACTGTAGAAATCTTGCTTTAGAATTCTGCTTGGTCTTCAATCAGTGACCTGCGTATGAAAAGTAAAGAATAAATAATTCTGGTATATATATTTTAATTTGGTAAACATAGTCATGGTAGCTTGCTCATTGAAGCAGACAGTTGCTTCAAATATAGCTTTTGTTGAAGTAAAGTGAATATATTCTGGGTAAATTTATATCCATTATAAATTACTAGCTTCAGACAGATATTGCGAAATACTTAAATTCCTTCTATATTTTCTTAGTTTATTAAGACATTATAACTTCAGTAGGTGTGGGAGGCATTAGGAGAGAAATTTGAAAAGCATGTGAATAAACAAGTTTCCAGACAGGATGCATTTTTCTTTCCCTGTAATGCATATTTCAAAGTATTACCTCACAAAGTACTTAATAAATTTGTGAACGCAATTAGTTTTTTATACGCAAGATTCCACTTCTTTCCTTTTTTTAAGCTTTTTACACAGAATTCACTTAGTTTACATGTGTCTCTTCGTAAATACCTATAATGCTTTAATTTATGGGTGTTTGCTGTTGGGCTTTGTTTAAATGATTTCCATCCAAAAGGAATCAGAGCCTTGTATTGCAGAAAGGAATAAACCACATGAGGTGAATTTTCATACAACCCATTTCAAACCTGGAGTTTTCAGGGTATAATTTAGATATTGCATTGGTGGTTTATGACCATATAAAGTGGAAGTGTGTAGGTAGGAGGCTAGGTAGATGTACTTGTAAATGGCTAGAAGCAAGGAGGCTGAGTATGGTCTCCAGCAGTTCATTTTTCAGCTCACAGTTTCACATCTCTATCCTAAGGCATTAGATGCTACTAATTCTCCAAGAGTCAAAGATTTGTTTTACAGAAGATTCTGATTTGATTAAGGTACTGCTTCAAGACCTAATGTTACTTTAGCAAAGCATGCCATGACTGGAAACGTACTTGATTGGAAATAAACTGCGTGTTATCTGAGAAACAGAGAAAGAGCCTCATGATTTGGAATGATCCTGCAGAAGCAGTGTTTAGTGTAATGACAGTATACTTAGATGAATTATAGCACTGCTTGCAGGCACCACTATACACTTAGTGTTGTGTCAGCACTTTCGCCGTTAACCCTCTGTTGCAAAATAATTGTAATTTGGCTCTAAAAAATGAAGAAGTCCTCTGGTTTGAGTACAGGCTTTGTGCTGTATGCACTGAATCAACTTCTAGTTAGGGCTTGAATTTTTTTTTTGTATCCATAGCTCTCCAACGCATTTAGCTGTAGAAATAATAATTTCTATTTAACATTGTGTGTTTCCTGCTCTGCCCACTTCTGATGGAGAACTTAATTTTAGTAAATGCCTAGACTGTTGTGATCACTTCAAATGCTGTGAAATAAAGCACTGAGATATTTAACCTTGAAAGCCGGAAGGTGCAAGTGTTAAGCCACCATTTCACTGCTCAGTAGATGAGTTAAATTTGGCTTAATATGTATTTATATGATTAGCTGCAATAGCTCTGTAGGATTGTTAAAGTCTGAAATAAGCCTTGAGCATGGTTTAAAAGACTGTTTACACACAAAAAAAATTAGAAATACTCTACAGACGCTAATACAATTAGTTATGTAAACACTGCAGAGTAGTTTTTAAACTAAACACTGAAATATACTATAGGCAAAGAAGTGACAGTGAAATTAGTAACTTTCTGAGTACGTCATTAGAATGCTCTTTAACCTCATTTGCTGTTGAGAAGACAGTACTAAATGCTGAGCATATAAACTTGCTTATACCTAGAACATGTTGTCCGGCAAGTACAGGAATCTTGACCCATTTTTTTTAGCAGTCCTTAGCCTCTTATCCTCTCTTGTTTCTAATTTCCACTCCTAGATTGTATTTTACTTTTTTCTGAGTAGTGCTGGCAAGTGGCTTTTATCAAGAACAAATTATGCTGTAAATCAGGACCAAAATCAATGCTGCTGTGGGGTTGTAATAGCGAGATGCGGTTGTGTGGGCCTGAGTGTTTTACCTGCTTCTGAAGCCAAGAGTGAGGCCCTGGGTAGTGCTCCAACCCTTGGCTTCTAATTTACTGGCAAGTATATATATATACAGATGTTCTGTCTCAGTCTTAGATTGGAGATATCAATATTAAACTCCTGTTTTATATGCCTTTTCTCATAATGTAAACAGTAAAAAGCAAGTGGACTCAAGTAGAATTGCATAGGAATAGAAAGCACTTAATTCCTCCACCCTTAATACTGCTTGGGTAGGATTTAGGACTGGCAGGTCTGGCTGAAATGCCTGGCAGTATATATTGTCTCCATTCTCCTTTGGAGCACGTGTTCTCTGTAGGTGCAAAGGACAGTTGGGTGTTCCAATAGCAGGATGGGTTCTGTCAGTTGGAGGAAGGCTTATTTGCCCAAAGCAGCAGGGTCTTTAACATCATGGCTGGCCATTTTCAGCTGTAGTTACTGCTCTTCTCTGTGATAGGTGGTAGTATAAACAAGGAATGATTTGTGCTGCTGGAATAAGGCCATGTGTGTTATGCCAAATATAAAATGAGAGGGCTGATACGAGTGCCTCTTGGACATGTCTTTCATTACCCTTTACACTTCTCTTTCCTAATAGAATTTGGAGGAACCAAACACATGCTGTATGCAGGGTTTTATTAGAGTGCTTTGCCTCGGGCCCTTAACTCCTTTAGCTGGTCATTACCTGACCAGTAAAGACCTCTAAACGGGTCATTAATGCTTAAGTAATAAACTGTTTCACAAGACTGTCCAGTACAGAACCTCTTTTATCATTTCTACAGTTACTGTTTTATAGATAAATCAATGACCAACAACTGGATATTCTTGTTTTGCTACATAATCTTGTAATAGCAGCCGTAGCAAACAGACAGAGGGTTCTGTTAGCTGTGTCATGAGAGCTGGAGTTGGCCACGTGCAGGTGCAGCCTGGAGTTGTATGTAGGACAAACCAGGAGTGAGGTAAAGAATGAAGACATGTTCTGCTGTTCCCAAAATGAAGTATATCACAGTGTCTATTTCTAAAGTTTTTTGGGTTTTTACATTGGTATTTTTTCCTACTTCTAGAAGTTGTATAATTTCAGTAAGGTGGCTTTTCTTCCCCCACTGCTGTATTAGTAACGTGTCAGTTTCACTATAGCCTAATGTTGACAAAGAGAGTTTCTGCACTTTCACAGAGATTTCTGAACTAACAATTAGTTAATAAGTCTTGCACTCTTCTACATCATATATATCTGTTCACTTTGAGTGAACATATATTAAATTCTCTCTAGATATGACAGTAATAGTTAGCTGCAGCATACATGTTTCTTCTGGGTTTTGGCATGATATTTTCATCCTCCCTCCCTTTGACCAGTATAGCCCTTAAAATAACTTTCTGTGCATGAAGCTCTAGAGAGCTGTTTCTCCCTAGAGAGACAGGAGGAAAAAGTGCATAGTAGGTACCATACAATATTTTGGCAGATTACCAGGCATTCAATATTTCCATCCTTATCAATATCAGTGTATCATTGATGGACTGCTGAGTGCAGGACTAAGCCAGTCATATACTTATTTTGTCATGTTGACCTTTGAGGAGTACCAGTCTGTGCTGGAACTGTTGGGATTTTTTACCTTGTTTTTTCTCTCTATTTTTTTTTTTTTTCAAACACGGTGGAATGAATGCTGAAAATGGTTCTTTACAGACACAGAATATTTTTCTATGGTGAAATGGAACAAAACCTCTGGAAATTGATGATTTCTGGTGTGATTAGTGCCTATGGAACAAACACTTCATAATTGTTTTTCCAAGAAATTGAAAATGTTAGTTATGGGACAAGTTCTCTCTGGAAACGTGAAACAATTAATATTGAACAGCTGTTTCTATGATAGATTGTTTTGGAAAAAATATAACACTGACTTTTTTTGAATTCATTATTTCTGTGTTGAATTAGTTTTGCATTTGTAGCTGCCTTGTTGAATCTAACAAGAAAAAATAAATTAAAAAACATGAGACAAGTTATTTACTGAAAGGAACAATAAAATAAGTGCATTTTTTTCCTTTTTCCTTGAGAAAAAATATATTTTTGAGTAACAGCCTTAACGAGACCCACCAAGGACTTTGAGGTCTTCAGCCCTGCACATTGTTGTGCTAGACCCTCAAAGCTGGTGCTGAAAGTCATACATAGCATTATATATAGTGGTACAAGAATTGTGTGCTTAGAGTTTAAGTAGGGAGGAATCTGACACAACACTTTGTTCAGTTTACAACTCTCATAATATTCTTAGCACCTGCAGAAGGATTTAAATTCATTTAAAGCAAAAAAAGGCTAGCATAGGATTATAAAACAACACTTCAAATATTGCAGCTCCATGATTGTCCCATTCTTATCTTTGCTGATAATCTGACAGTGGTGTGATAATCTGGTGTGGTAGCAACAGTAGCAAACTCAGTATTTGTACAGAATTCTTCCTTGAGACCTGTGGACAGAAGCTGTCCTGTGTGTCACTTCACTGTGTTAGTATGACATCAGGAATCAATTTGGTCCCATCTGCAATCGCCTGATATAATCAACCTCTATTCTGTTTAGCTCAACTCACTACCTACAGTAAGTGATTTATACGTGCATGAATATTAAACTTCCCAAGTAAACGTGTGAGTAAATATGAATTGACAATAAAAGAAAGTTATATGTGTATTCTGAAATTGAGTGCTCATTGTTGTTTTATAAAACAGCATTAAATTGCATCATCGTGGTGTGAATAATGATTGTTGCTTCCTTTATTTTGCGATAGGAGAGAACAGTAGATCCCAAATAACATCTTTGTATTGCTCTTCTCCCTTCTGGCTACTGTTGTCTATTTGTTGTAAAGATTTTCTTCTCTAATTTTTGTGAGTCAAACCTGTGTTAGAGCAATTTTTCATAGCTCAACAGCCCTTATATTTTTTATATGACTGACTGCAAGTATATTTGCGTAATGATTACAGCAAGGCAGATAGAATATTTACAAGCTGTAGCAATTCCTGTGCAAATGCAGTCTCCAGAGAAGGGCAGAATAACAAAGCAAGCAAACATCACAGTTCTCTAAATAAGTTTCGGGAATTGGGGTGCTGACTCACAACGTGGAAGGGAACCCTGGAGTTTTAGAATAATTTATGGGGATGCTGAGGAGATGTATTTCATTTAAATACAGTAACTGCTGAAATATTTCTATGTTAAAAAGTCAGCTAGTGGTTAAGTAAATATACTCTTGACCCCTTTTAACTCTTGTGATGTACCGTTGTTTTAAACTATTTACTTTGAAATGCTTGAGGCATAAAATAACCCAGAAGAGATGGATTGACCACAGATAGTTAATGCATAGGACTGAGTTGCTTAAAATTTAAACTCCGTGCCCATTTTTTATCTAATCTATTGTTCTTTAATTGGATGAATTAGGTTAGAAATAGAGGGCTGTGGACTCTAAAACATAAAATAAATAAAAAAAAAAACTTAGAAAAAATTGGTTTCACACAGTCTGCAAAAGGCATTAGGGGAAAAATTTAGAGAAGAACAGAGGTTCCTTCTTGTTTCTATAGAAACCAATAGTGATCAGGAGGGGAGAGGATTTCTTTCAAGTGTACATTTTAGTGAGGCTAGCTCAGCAGCTCAGCGCTCGCGAGGGCCAGTGTGCAAACCCCAGAGCTGCTGTGGGTTGGGATGCAATGTCCATGGGCCTGTGGAACCAGCTGGAACGGGGATCACACATCTCTGAGAGCCCTGACTGGCACCGAGTGGGTGCAGGGAGCCTTTGCAGGGCCATGTCCCTGGGAGCACAGCCTGGCTCAGGAGCTGAACGCGGCCGCCACCACCGAACTCGCACGAATCCGATCGCAACGAGGGGGAGAGCACAACAGAGGGGGAAAGACTGATGGAGAAGGGTGTTGCTGTGTGTCAGAATTAGCTATGCTAATTCCTTTGAAGAAATAATCTCCTTTGGTTTTATCGTGACAGAATCATGGCCACTGAAAATAGCGTGTGTTCAAAGCATTGGCAGCCAGGACTCAGTGACTTGGCATTTGAATCGTGATTATCTCCGTAGTATACTGCATAATACGTAATGCTGTCCACAACAAAATTATATTCTTAATTATGCTCTGTTTTCCTGATGTTGCCTAAGTGTTGCCATAGAGAACAGATCAGGGAAGCATTTGAAAACCAAATTTTAAAGCAAATCTAGTGTTAATACTGTACCTTTGAAATAATTGCAGGATTCTTCTAAATGAAGTTCAGGTCACATGCAATGTCAAAAATAAGGCAGTTTCAATTTGTTGCAACCTGACAGATCCAAGGAGTGACTGAGGAATATCTAGTAACTGGCAAAGACACCTCTGTTTGACATTTACTTTCGCATGTAAACAATGGAGCACTGTATATTGGCAAGTGAATGTATTAGCTGGTGGTGATCCAAATCCTGGTATGAATTTAGATGGTTTTCCTTTCTGTTTATAAATACATAGTCTTGATAACAAGGGAACATTTACTGCAATCTTGCTCTGCAGTTGTCAGAGCAGAATGAATCATTTTGAAACATAAACTCCCTCAGATCTCAAAAATATCAAGAAAAACATAAAACATAAGGGAAAAGGATTATAAAATACAAATAAAAAAGGTTCTTAACATATTTAGAGGCCTATGGGCTGTAAACACTGTAGATTATCATTAATGAAACTCTCTGCCAAGTACACAAACCACAGTTCGGTAGCAGCTGTTAAGCAAGCATTGTTCAAAGCTGGATAATCCCTTGAACATTATACTTCGTGGCTCTGTACCTCTTCCTATTAGTAATCAGATAATTGCCTTGCATTTTCTGTTACACATTTTTCTTTTAAAATTCAATTTAATTCCTCTTTATGTCAAAAGGCTTTATCTTGCAGTTGTCACTTAGGCAAAAATCCTGCAGTGGTCAACAGGCAGGGCTGTGATCTTTATTTTTGGGAAGTCTGATCTAATACAATTGAACCCCATGGTGTTACTTTGGCTTCACAGTGCTAAAACAGATGAATCCTGCTCCACGAATAAGATGCTTGAATTCTTTTGTAACTCAGTTGCTTTTTTTTTTCCTATTAAATGGGCTCTTCTAAGTAATTTGGGAATTAATTAAAAACGCTTTCTACCACTGTTTTTTTTTCTTTAAAATAAGTTTGCTCTTTCATATTGGGAGAAGAAGGTGAGAGACCTTTTAATTCTATTTTTCCAGGCCTCATATGAAGGCTTCTCAGGATATCTATGAGTATAGCCATACTCATATATACATATATGAGTATCTTGCAGAAAGAAATTGGGAAATAATGGCAACTATTTTTTTCCAGCATTAAAATATTCTTAAGTTATTTTAGCACAAAAATACTGAGCCATAGCCCTGGTGAGTTCCCTTGAGCTCCATTGGCTATTAGGGTTGAACTGAGAGAGTAGCTTATCTTGCACTTCTGGAATTTCTCACAACTCTACAACAAAGCACTATTGATTTTTCTCAGCTGGCAGAAGGGGAGAAGGGATTGAAGAAGGACGTATGTAAAGGTGCTAAGTCTGATAAACAGCTGGACCAAATATTACTGAGTCTAGAACCTCACCAATGCTAAGTAAATACATTTTATAACCCCTGAATTAGTCATTTGCTGATTCCTTTCAATTCACATATGGTGTCCCTGCACTGGAGGGTTCAATATTTACTGACATGGACCATTCAGTTTAAAGCCAGCACATCTCTTTGATGAGCACTGGCTTCACAAGCTGTTGGCATCAACTTTCTTTGTCCGAGATCAAGTTCCAATCCTCAAAATCAAAGCAGATGGAGACGTAATTCAGAGAGCAGAAACTATGATTCATCCTTAAACCTGTAGGGTTGCAGGGACTGTTTTTGTCTGGTACTTGAAATTATTTTGCATCACATGGCACAAGAAGAGGTTTGAGAGATGATGTCATATCCCTCTATGGGCAAGGCATAATGGATATTTTCTAGCTAACATATCTCTGTGGATGTGTAAGAAGAAATTGACTTTCTTTTTTTTTCCTAAATTGCAACATTTTGTTTTCAAGAGAATCCAGTGATTTCTGTTCATTGCAGAAGCAATATTATTAAATGCCAGTCGGCAGGAAAAATTAGAAAAAGGATGGCCTGAAAGACAAAAAGAAATGCATTTTCCTCCCATTTCCAAAAAATAAATTACCAGTGAAGCAGAAGCTGTCTTTAGGCAAGGTTTCAGGAGGCAGATTAAATAGCAAAATTATTTCCTTGTTCTAGTGCGAGGCAGTTTTCATTGAAGACAGGAATTTAGGAGTATTTCTAAGGGAAAAGGTCTTGCAGCAAAAATGCAACTTGTGCAGCACTGATGTAACTCATTGATCCTCCCAGCAAAGTAATGCCAATTAAAAAGGCATCTGTAACAAACAAAGTACAGACTCACTCATCTTAGTTGCTGTGAAGGGAAAGACACCTATGAAACAATAATATTATTCTCAAGTCCAACTAAAAGGTGGAAAAACTGTTCCTTGGTTTCATTGTTGTTAGAAGCCCTGCTCTGTGCAGGGTTCTGACCAGTTTCTGATAGCATTCAGTTCTAGGGTATTTTAGAAAAAAAATGGTTCAGAAAAGATTCTAACTTTTGGATGAATTTACTGACATTAGAATGTTAGCATTGTACATTTCCAGCAAAGTGCTTTGACCTCTCTAAAAAGGTTTTCTTGGTGGCAGAAACTGTACCCTGTTTAGATACAGCTGTCTAGGGCTTCCTGGAGTCGTCCTTGGCTTCAGCTGAAAGAGTTTCTTGCCCTTAATCATCTCTTCTAAAATTGCATAAAACTCTTTCAGTGTATTGGCAATTGTGTGTTGGTTTGGCATTGCATTTCTGAATGCATCAGAATCTGCCAGACTGTGTCAGGAGCACTGCTGCCCAGGAAGGCCAGACAGTGTATGATCAACTGCACATTCCTAGAAGGTTTAGTGTGCCATGAGATGTAGGGGTTGGGGGAACCTGCAGGTAACTCTTGGGTGCAGAACATCAGCTCCTGTGGTCTGATACTTTCATTTTAATTTACAAGAGTACATTAGTCATAAATGGTCTCTGAACTTCAGGTAGATAGAAAATTTTGAGGAATTTTAATATTTGGGTGTTGGGTGCGAATTTGAAAACGAGCCAATTTGCATCCATGGTTATGAATGTTTGATATTTTACCTTCCATATAAGTGCAAAGGGAAGAAGAGGGGTGGTAAATGAGGAAGCAAGAAACTGGGACAAGAATCAGATTCCTTAACTATTCCTGTTGTAGAAAAGAGTAGACTAAGGGATTGGACAGCAGTTTCTATCCCCCACTCCTCCATCTCTTTACCTGACGATATTCTGGGATAAAACCTTGTTTGTCAGAAGTCTAAAGCACAGCTGACCTGGTTGCCCAGCAAACACAGTCTGATACTTTTCTTAGATTTTAAAAGGAAACAAACCCCAACTGTTCACAGTTCCCGTTGTGTGGAGTCCAGGAATGCCTTCAGCATTTGACTCCAGATGATGGAAGGCGCACAGCCTCGACTAGAACCCTAGTCTTTGTGATTTGGGCAGTAGGTTTTGGGTGAAATGAAAGGGTTGTAATAGAGTCATCTTATTTGAAGGGGAAAATCCATCATTGTCCAAATGTGGGGACTTCGAGAATGGAGTTTTTATGAAAGGATTGTTCAAATAAGATAAACTGACTTCCATCTGGAGAGAATTTGAAAAAGTAAGTAGCTGGCATTGAGTAGAGTAGAACTTTGGAAGTAAAAATGGAGAAAATCCACAATAAAATTAACATCTTGTTACAGGAAGGTGCAATTATTAAAAACCAGAACAACAGAACTATGGAAAAAATAAATCTGAAAGGAAATGGGGAAAAGCACTGCTTTCCTACTAATTTGCCCCCTTCCTTCTGTGTTTAATTTAGTAAAGCAGTCATAAACATTGCTAAACAGTCAAAAAAATTAAATGTTGCTGTATAATTTATGGTGGTTACAGGATACATGAGAGTGCACTTTAATTAGCAAATTGCATGTTTATTTTATTTGCTTAGCATATAATTTAGATTGGATAAATGCGCTTTGACTGGCTATGGCACCTAGGTATCCTCATTTGGTATAATTTTTAATCACATTGTTTTGGAATTTTATTGCAACATTATACAGTTGATAAAACTGCACAATTAAGTATGCTCAGTTCACACCTTGCTCTTGAGGAAATTACTTTTTATCTGTATTTCGATGGAGCACTTTATATGGCAAGTGAGAACTTGGGAGTAATAAAGAAAGCTCACTGTGGGCGCTAGGGCTGCAATCTGAATAGTAAATAATAATAGTAATGATGGTGCCCTGTTGATGAAATGTGTTTGGGAGGAAGATTTAAAAAACAAACCCCTGAAAACAGGCAATTGGAAATGACTGTTGTATGTAGTAGTGTATTGGCTGTATCATAAAACCACCTTGGTTCCAGAGCTGAACTGGGGGAGGGTGAGGATTGTGCACGGTGCTGTACACAGCCCGAGGGGCAGAGATCTTCATCCAGCAAACATGAACAGTTATGGAGAAGGGCGTGAGTCGATGCTAGAGGATGTGGGAGATCTCAGACAAAACTGCCATCTCAGTCTTGGGTCCTGCTCCTGCAGTGCTGACTGCTTGGACTATAGGATGTGCTGGAAAGGTGAACTGTAAAGAGGCAGGACATGGGAAGAGGTAGGCTCAGGCATGATGGGTGTTCCTGTGGTTCAGAGACTTGAAAATATTTCTGCACTTTTTGATTTGTTTACTATTGTGTATTTGATCGTGCTCAGGGAGTGTCAGTCAGGGATGTGTTCATGGTATTGTGATTTCAATAGGCTGTTTCTGTTTTCCCTGTTGTTCACTTTTTTTATGTGGTGACAGGGCTGTATCCTTGCTTTGGGGAAATTCAGATTCACCTTACCAGTTAAATTCCCACTTTAGGTAAAAGAGCAGCAGTATGTGCAGCAGATATGCTGTGGATGTTACTGGGGAATGTAATAGAGCTGAACTTGAAGGTTCTTGAAAGAAAAAATAAATACATTTACTTCAGCAGAAAAATATTCCCTAAGCATGTAGTCATTAAAAAAAGAATATTATTTTTGCAGCTAAAATATGGAAGGAATAGAGAGTGTTTAATTGAGATCTAGAATATATCTCGGCAATGACTTTTCTGTAGTGGTTTGACTTAGAAAATTCTGCAGAAAAGCCCTTATTTTCCTCCTACATCCTATGGACTTTTTCCATAAGGGCTGCCTGAGTATTACGTATATGTCAATCTGAGACCCCAGGCAACTCTTGGCAAGATTGATGCTGGGCCAGATTACACTTTCAGCCACATAGGTATAAATCTGGGATAACTCCATTGTTCTGCTCCCACTAGAAGAGAATCTGGCCCACTTTCCTGTCCTTTGGGTAATTGGCCAGTGCTGCTGTGGTGTGATTGGCACTGATCATCATTCCACTGTGACAGGACGGTGGTGGTGGTACGTACTGCTCCAACACAACATTCCTTACTTTGTTACAGCGTGTTTTGATAATGTTATCTGTAAAGAATGTTCTCTACACTGATTATGGTTATTAAAATATACAGAGATCAACAGATATGGCAAACAGCTGCTTAGTCACAGCTGATGTGAGAAATTTGATTTAATGTAAGTCTCACCATTTGAAACTGTATCTTCTAGAAAAACACAGGCAATTAATCCCTCCTGCGTGCAAGCTAGTTGACTTTGTTTAAAATAGGATTATATCAGGATGATAAACAGGGACTAGAATTAAAGCACCTTTTTGAAGATTGCTGAAACAGAGAAGAAAAAAAACAAATAGGAGAGTTTTTATGGTTTGGAGGTTTTGTTTTGGGTTTTTTCATTTTTTGTTTTTATACTGATGCACTGGAGTGTTTGGATACTATTTGTGGGACCTATCACGCAGATGTCATAGTGCTGTAAGAAAATACCTGTGGTATTTAGAACCAGTGATGCAGTCCTTTTAAATATCTGTATTGCTCTATAAAGGCAGACAGTGCTTCCCAGCATTCCTTATGGAACACAGGGAGAATGGCATGGACCTATTGAATAATTAATATGGTTTTCAGAGCAGTAGTCATGGAAACCCAGGCAGTGTCACATATATGGATTTCAGGAATTAGGCACGTTTTGAATTGCACATTTAGCCAAAAAAGAGCATGCTGTAAGTCTAAAGATCAGAAGCATTTTCTAAGTGAGTCTCTTGTTTACCCTGACAAATACATGTATCTTATGCATTTTTTTAAATTTAAATAATACTTGGATTCCTAAAAACTTGTATGTTAGCTAGCTAAAGGGCTGTTAAAGGCACTAACTGCCATAAGTCATCTTTTAGATGGCTTGCTCTTTTTTTTCTTTTTTTTTTTTTTTTTTTTTTAATCCTAGACCCCTGAAGTTATTAAGATGTAGGTTTTAAACTGTATGGCCAATTGCTGTTCACTTAAAGGACCACAGCTTTACCACTGAAGTTGCTAGGCCCTTTCTATTAGTTCAGTTGTGTGGCTTTTTTATCTGTCTCAAAAAATGTCTCTTCAGGATCAATATCGTCATTACCTTGGGCGTGTGTGTGGAAGAAGTCAACCAGGCAGCAGTGAAAAGCTATCATCCAGTCCTCAGTAATATTGTACGTGTAAAGAATAAAAATACATGGAAGTTATTTATAGACCATAAACCCTCTGGTTTCATAAACCATTTTATAATATTATTTGCCCAAGTCTACAGAGTCTTTCCTGAGTTCGCAGCACAGTCAAAAGCCTGGTTTTTATTTCTGGCTGTTTGAATTGGGAAATTAATTAGAAATACACTTAGCAATTTATGGACATGAAAAAGTAATTTGGCCCAGTAAGCCTGCTTTCTTTTACCTTTTTTCATCCTCATTTTGTTTTGCCGCTCTCTTTCAATTTACTCTCTACTAATAAAAATATCAATCTGTTTCATAAACTCATTGAGACTTTGTGGCAATAATATTACTTGGCAGCATAATATGGCATATTCATTACTCTCTAAGCAAAATGATTTTTCTTTACATTTTGTGATCTGGATTCCTCAATTAGATGCACACTTGCAGCTTTCATTGAAATCAATGAGACTTTTATAGCTGTCACTGATAGCAGATACTGGCTCTTTATTTCCAAATGTGAAATGATGGCCACAGTTTTGGCTTTATTTTATTTTAACTTGTAATGAACAGGTTCTCTCATCTCCCATATTTCTGTGCTATATGAAAATTTTTTCCCTAATCTTAAATGAAATGTTTCTGTTCAGTCATTTCAAAGTTATCTCTTCCCTAGCAAGAATAAATTCAATCACTGTGGCCTGTCTTGGCATTAGATCTTTAAGTACCCAAGGTTAGTCAAGGTTTCTGAAGTTGCACCCCCTCTACAATAAAATTAGCTTTTCTGTGTGATGCTTAAAATTGAGGACAGAATTCTAGTTGTGAAGTAGTTATTAGAGAAATCACCTTGCTGCCTATGATTTGTATTGCAGCCCTTGGTTGGTGCATCTCTGTGTCCTTGTTGCTATTTCTTTTACTGCAACCATACACAGAACAAATGGCTTCAGAGATTTTTCTGCACTAAGCTCTAAATACCTTCCCAGTTGCTCTGAGCACTCTTTGCCTGTTTCTTTTCATGTGTATTCCCTCTTTCCTGGCTTGTTATGCTACAGCACTCCCAGCTAAGTTATCCATCTGTAGACCTTTAAAAAGATGTATTTTAGTAATGGAAATAGTAAAAAAATCAAGAGGACTGACTCAGAAGGGTGAATATCAGCTAGCTATTGAAAACCTCTTGTAATTCCCTCAGGACCATTGAGACTCAACCCCAGAAATTCCCTGCAGTTGATAATCTTCTCAGCCGTAGTGTTTGTTGGGAAGCGTCACAGGGAGTTAATTAAAATGCTGAGACTTCTAGATAGATCAGAGAAGTTAAAGATGGACAAGAATATGGTCCAGGACTGTAGCTGAATGCAGGACAATTTACTGGTGACTAAAGCTGTCATTCGCATAAAGCTCTCAGCTGCAGTTACATGGGAATTACAACCAACTGAAGAGCTTGTCTTCAGAGTGTATTTGGCTCTCATTTTTGCTGCCTTTCAGGTAGATGTGCAGTACTTTGGTGCTACATACCATCCCTCTTCAATTGTGAACTGAGACATTTATGGAACCAGTACTGTCCTAAACTCTTCACCCCTCAGAGTTGTTTTGCTTCCCCAATCATAGAAAAAGTCTAAGATAATGACAGCTTTTGCAAAAATCCAATTGTCCCCTGGTTTTAATGCAGAAAGTTATTTAGTAATATAGTTTCCTCCTCACAGAACTGTATATATATTTTTATGTACAGAGGCACACATCAACACTTAATATTATAGTCTCAAGAAATTGATGCTGCTGTCATATCTGCAAGTAATCTGCAGCACCATCATTGCTGTGACCTTTCAGACCGCTGAATGTAAATCAGATCCTTTCCCTCCGGTGGGCTCTGTGGCACACTGAAATTGCTCACAGACTGTTTGAACAGTGCCTATCAAGTGAGATGACAATGCAGGAAGCATATCCTCATTCTGGTTGTACTGGCACTTTTCCAGTGTACACCAACTGCAGTGTTTCACAGTGCAGTCTGTGGTTTGTCGAGGAGGGTGTGTGCACACCTCTGTTAGCTGTCACATGCTTGCTCAGAGCCTTTGTGTTCTCCCTGACTTCTACCTCCTGCTGATGGAAATCCCTGTTCTTGGTCTTAAGCCATCAGATCTCTTATTGGCTTTGTGGATTTGGGGTTTTCAGATTGATGTTTGCAGTAACATACCAGGTAATGGAAGATGCTTTATGTACAGTATTATGCAAAATTTTCATCCTATATTTACGTAGACATCTTGAAGTCCGGGCAAATGTTTTAACACTTGGAAATTCTACGTGGGATGCAATGCCAGGCTCATGGGAAGAAGGCAGTATGAAACAAGGCAAGTGCAGAGTAGCAGGGTAGTACTAGAAATTTTCCATGTGGCTGTAAAATCACCAACTCCTAGTGTGTTCATGTGCAAAGATGTATGTGCCTTAGGTTCTCCCCTGCAGAAAGCAAAGTGACCATGATCACAAGTTTCATTCATTGCTAAAGAAAGGCTATGATTATAGAGAGGGAATAAGAGGATCAATAAAGATGATTTCCACAGAAATCAGTAGGTAGATGAAGGAAGAACGCTGTTCGTTCTTCACATATGGCTGTAACAGCAGCAGCCTTATCATATCTTGCCTTTTGTAGACCTTTCAGCTTCATAATTCATCTGTTTTCAGCAAAAGATCAAACAATGGGGGAAATATTTATGTAAGCCAATCTGATTTTGACCTCTAGGGCTTTGATGCTCAGAGCACTCAAATGATACAGGAAGGCTTGAACTGTAATTCTTATAAAGGCATTCACCACACTGGGCTTTCTCCAGAATCCCTCTCTCCTCTCAGCCATGCAGTGGAGAAAATCAGGTGGGACATTGATAGTCCATCCCTTTTCTCTTTCTCTGAAATTCTGTGTTTAAGTGGCTGTGGCTGCAGGAATATCAAAACTTAACACATTTATTTCTGGCTCAACAGAAGAAAAAATGTGTTTGTTTGGGTATCTTGGTGTTCCTAGTATGTTTTCATCTTCTGCTGAGAATTGTGTAAAAGGAGCTGGTATGAAGCTAAATTAGAGACTCAAAGCACAGCTGATCTGGCTTTTAATACATTGTCAGTAGAAGAAGCTGTCTGAATGCTGCAGAGGACTTTAGATCTTGGTTCCATCAGCTCTCAGAGGAGATCAGGTGAGCCACCATACCTCACAGAGCAAAAGAAACTGAAACCATGATTCTTTGCCACAAATCTACATGGCAGAAGGCCTGTTAAGAGCTAAAATAGGTTGGTATTAACGGCAGGGAAGTCTGGAAGTGCTCTAATCATACCTCTCCCAGCAGGGCTCTTAGTGCAATGACAGGATGATCGTCTTGTCAGACTTTGAGAACTTTCTTCTTTAAACACACAGAAAGTGGGGGGGCTGAAAAGGGGAGGAGGGAGAGGGGAAGGCAGAAAAAGCTTTAACTCTGCTGATGTGGCTTCTTTAATTTGCTGTCAGTGGTGCCACTGATGTTAATTCTGGCAGGGTTAATTATGAGAAATTAAAAAGCCGCTCAGAACAGACTGTACCCTTCGTACTCCAATAAAGAGGCAGCTCTGGCGTGAGAAAATTTCTTCATTAATATATATCCCCAAAGGGCTACTGGGTACAGCTTTTGGAATATGAATCATAAACTCCCAGGGACACTGCAGGAAGCAGGGGAGATAGGATTCAGAGGAGATTGACTGTATTACTTTTACTGCTTCAGGAGAACGACGCTCAGACTGGCAGGAAATCACCATGTTGGTGACATTTGGAAAGAAAAATTTATTAATTTGCATGTTGGCATGTTACAGGTTTTGAAATACGGTTTTAAATATGTTCTGTACAGCCCCTGCTGTATCAATGTTCAGTGTGTCAGTCTGTAATACATGCAGCTGTTAACACGGAACTTAGAATAAGCATTGTAATTGTTTACCATTTAGTATTTTGCAGAAATGGCTTTAGGGTATGCATTTATTTCTCAGGAAAATTTCTCTGGCTTCTTACAAACTAGGCAGTATGTGCCCTTAACCTAATATATTATACTAAAAGGCACTGTGATTGTACCACATATGTTGTCGAAAGTAAACTGCAAAGAATACTACATACAAATTGTGCAGCTCTAAAATACAACTGAAAAAAGAGTAAATCTGAAAACAATAATCTATAACTTATATTAGTATAACTTGGCAAAGACACATTATCAAGCAAATATAAGTGCAAATGGAGTTAGGTAATAGTGAAATACCTCAGTGATGTTAACTTTCAGCAGAAATAATGCCCTATTGTTAAAAAGCTATGTGCTTAAACCATTTACAGTGCAACTCTGATGCTGACAATGTGTTCCAAAGTGCTGGTGCAATTTTGGAGTCTCTTCTCAGGAAAGGTATTACAATCTGTAAGTCATTGCTATATAGAAAGCAGCTAGACAAACTTAGTTTACAGTACAGAGGTCTAAAAAGAAACCAGAGAATTAATTTTCATAAGAAAAACATGTTTTTTGTCCTCCTCTAATATCAGTGAAGTACTGATATACAATATGTAACCTTGCATTCAAGAACCTCAACAGTCTTCAGAAACATTAATTGATTAACTTTACTAGCAATCCATGGGCATTATTTTGAAATTCATAAATGGTCATTTGGGGGACTGGAAAAATGCTGAGATGGACTGCTAAAGAAAAATGAAACATTACTTAGAGCAATTGAGAGTGCTTGGAAACAACCTTGTAGGAGTTATTTCAGCAGACTGCCTTTTCAGGCAGGCAACATTGAATATTCCTGTGGCAATTAGCATTGTAACTTTGGGCAGGAACAGTCTGGAATAGAATGTTAGAACCTGTGGGTAACTTCTGTACATCTGCAGTTCCAGAGTGCTGGGATCTCTTTTTTGGCAACTTAATCCTGCCTATCAATATTTTATTTTTCTAGATGCTTTGCTAATGTGGACCTAGAGGTAGACAGGTAGACCGTGTGGCACATACAGGGCACAATGTGATTTGGTACCCTTGTGGCTGAGGAACAAAGTCAGAAAAGCTGATTGCCATTTTCTTTGTTCTAGCTCTGGAATCCCACTTTGTACTTATGTGACTAAACATCTGCTATCAAAACTAGGGGAAAGATTAGGTATGTGCTATAAAAATGGCATTTCCTTTGCCACTGAAAAATGACTTTAACATTTCCAGGAATAAAGACCTCCTTTGTTTCTCTGATTCTAATCCCTGTCTCCAATTTCACCTTAGAAGTGTGTGTCCCTCCCAAACCCTGAATCCCTGCTGTCACCAGCTGTGCATTTCTTGGCAGAAACCCACTTATCAATGTTAAGGATGAACTTTGAGTCTCATTGAATCATTCATTGTAATCTTCACGTAACAAACATAACATTTCAGCAAGATTTCTAATTACCTTTTGTCTGCTTTTTTCATAATGCCCTGTTGCTTTTGGAATGGCTCTCATGACACACAGAAATAACACTAGACTGTAAATCTTGACTGGAGCAGTGGAAGAAAAAAAAAATGTATAAGGGGAGAAGGTTTTTCATATAATTAGTGTAATCTATCTACATGCTGAGAAACTGAAATGGGAGAAGTTGTTAGAAATGGAAATTTGACTGAAAGCGAAAGTTCATCTGTGAGTCTCTTCTTCCCCATTTCCCTACTGTTACCTTACCCTCCAAAGCAACCCTTTTGACAGTTCCAGGGTGTGCTGTTCTCACAGGCTTGATCTGCAACCCAATCCATGGGCAGAGTGACCTGCTTGTACCCTCCTGAAGAACGACTGCTTTTAAAATATTCACGCAGAAGACATGGGCAGTGTTCTCAAATGACTCCAAACCACTGCTTCCCAAGCCCTGAGGGGCACAAAGCAGCTGGCCAGTGCAGGGAAGGTTGTGCAGCTGTCTCTTCACTGCTTCCCATTCAGGTCTGCATCAATCGATTGGAGAGCGCTGCTTGTTCCCAGTCCTTGCTCACCGATGACCAATGGACACCCAGATGTTCCCAGCATTAAAGGGAGTCTGAGATCCATGGTGAGGGTGATGAAAATCTTGTCAGAAGAGCTAATCCTTAAGTACACACAGTATCAATTGGCAATCAATACACAGGCTACTGGGACTGGCAGTGGCTGTCCTAAAACCCTTTCAAAATCTTTTCATTTCTAACAGCCTGTCCCAGACATCGGGATATTATCTAGGCAAAGATCATGAAAACTACCCTGATTTCAACTGAATTTTTCATCTAAAATGCAGCTCACTCGCAACTTGTTACTGTCTAAAGAGAATGCTAACGCTGCCACATTTCCTCATTAGCTTTGCATAAGACAGACTCCTGTGTCACAGCTGATGGAGCCTTTATGAGCCTTTTAGCCAAATGACTGATGTTTCCCTCGTTATGTCAGATCTGAGGGCACTGCTGGCATCTTTCTTTATTCGCTGTCTAACACCATCAATCGAGCAGCTGCCATGCACCCATGATCAGGCTGATTATTAAAATGTGCTCAGGAGGCTGCTGACACCAATTTTCTTTCATCTGAAGAGGCCAATATACACTGGCTCAAGCCGACAGTTATGTACATGTAATATTTAGTGTAGGAACCAGCAGGTAAAGACTGAGGCTGATTTCACAGAATCTGGATCCAGTCCGTTGAAATTACCATTAAGACCCTACAGAAACAACAGTGGTGTTTGCTTTGTACTTTTTTTTTACTCTTTTGTAAACATGGAATTGTTTTTTCTGTTAGGGAGCACTTTCTCTAAGACACAGCCCTTCCTCTTACACCCAGTGTCCCTGGTGATGAGGGGTCACAGCCATTGAAGAGCTTGTTAAACTTAAGTCCTCCTAGAACCAGGCTCTTGTGGGACTGCTTATCCCTAAGGTTTATCACAGTAGTTTTGCTCTGCTGTCTCTTCCTTCACTGATATGTCAGCCTTTTTCAAAGGGAGACAGCTCTTGCCTTCTTTCTCATGATAATAGTGAAAAAAACCTTCTGCAAACAGTGTAGTTCAGAGCCATGGACTGACCCCGCATGTCAGGGATTCATCAGGAGCTCAAGCTCACCTGGTTCAAGTTCCCCTACCAACAGCAAGCACAGCTTGGCTGCATATTTAGTTGTGTGGCTGTTAATCACTTCTGCCTTTGGAGTCTCTAATCTTGTATATTCTTAATATGCAAAGAGTAAGTTTAAACCTTTATTTCTAGTGCACTTGTCTTGTTGATATTTAAGGATGACTTGTGATGGTTTGATTGACTGGTTATTTTTTTAATTGCAAGGCCATAGGTTTTTTAAAGAAATATTTGAAGTTTAATGGTTATCAGATGCAGTGATGTCTTAGTACAGCAGTGTGTTTGTGTGTGACTACAAGGTGTAGCCAAATGGGTATCATATTGAGATCCTATACATAGGCTCACGTAAATATTATGAGTAGTAGCACAAGAGAGAAAAAGGGGAAAAACCTTTGCAGATGTTGAACAAAGGAGGCTGCAGAGCAAGGAGGGCTATCATTGACTCTCACCAAATTCTTCCTGGAAAAAGGGGGGCAGAAGTTTTGTGCTCAGCTCTGGTGGATCACCCCCTCTTGCCCTTGTCCTGCCTCAGTCCGTCAATGTGCTCAGACCTCCCTTTCTCTGACCTGCCTTGTCAATAGACCAGTATGCCTCAGAAATGGCTTCTGCCTTTGTGAGACTCCGTGTTCTCTCCAGATGCTGCAGTGTTTAGACTCAATCCATAAGCTGTCTGGAGAGGAATTCTGGGAGCTATGTTGCTCCCTCAGTTTGGGTCATGTTATACTGCCTGCTCTGGTCCTACAGGAAATGCAAACCTGAGCTGTATCCCACCGTATAAATACACACATTTTTTTTGCATTTCAGTTTGTTGCTTTTTTTTTTTTTTTTTTTTTTCCCCTCAAAGAAAGAAAAAGTATTAATCTGCCTGTGTTCCTAGGGGATGGGGAGCCCTCACAGGCCCTGTGATTATCAAAACCACCCTTAAACTCATAATACTGCTAATTAGCTACATAGCACTGCTAAGCAGTTAACACTTTTATTGTCTGTCTCGGCTCACACCCAAGAGGTTACTTCTCTAGAAAAA
The DNA here is from genome assembly GCA_018697195.1 of Certhia americana. NCBI lineage: Eukaryota > Metazoa > Chordata > Aves > Passeriformes > Certhiidae > Certhia > Certhia americana. The sequence continues at coordinate 13,084,101 of CM031880.1, forward strand.
AGCCCTCTCCTGAGGGGGAGACCAGAAAGGACCAGATGAGAGTGACTGAATTAACAAGATGCTGAGAGTGAAGCCCCAAGTTACACTGTGAAACCTGGTTTGTTCCTGTGTATCAGGAGGAGGGTTTGCTGTGAGAGTGTGTAGGGACTTGTCATAAAGATGACAGCTGCAAAAAGAAGAATGTTTGATTATGGTCCTAAATCTCCAAACAACTGTGTGTCTGTAGTGCCTTTATGACAGTTATTTTGCGTGGCTGAGAGTGCACGTGTGTCTGTGTGGTGTGTGTGCAGAAAATTCAAAGACCATGGCCCTGTGCAGTTTTTTTTTTTAAACTCTTATTCTGGGAATGCTGCAGAATTAACCCAAAATCTAACTGCATGATTTTCTATGCCACTAAGAGAATACGTTTTACGTGGCCCACCAGCTAGTGTAACTAATTAACAGCCATTCTCATTAATTACATTGATCAGGATCATAAAATAATTTCAAATTGCAGAACGTGATCAACAGGAGTGAAATGGTTTCGCTTTAATCCCTTAATGATTTTTTCATTATTAATCAAACAAAATATGTAGTTATTTGATCAATTTTTTCTTGGAACTGCAACTCAGGGCAATTACAGTAGACATAAAGTTGGTGCAAACAGAAATACATCTCATCCAGTAGCTAATTAAGCAGTAAGACACAATAGGGTGGGGGGGTTGTGTGTGTTAGGAGAAAATCACTCCCCTGGGGATTTAAAAAAAAAAAAAAAAAAGAGGACCTTTGCTCCCTCAGGAATCTGATTATCTTCATGCAACCACATCCCTGCGATTGCCTTCTTGCTAGCAGGAAGTTCTGTAAGATTTTGTACAAAACTGAATTGGAGGGGTGGGAAATCTTGCCAGAGTCTGAGGAGAGAAATGGTGAGCTGCACCCTCAGCATCTGACTGGAAGGCTCACAAAATAAGAAGTCATTTACATCTCGGAAATATCCGGTCACCAGCTTTTCTCAGTAAAATCAGCGTTTGCTGCCTGTTCTTTGGATGTTGTATAGATCTCTCTTTTGATGGTACACAGCTCTTTTGTGATGTGCAAACAAATCTGGCCTTTGTTCACATTGGCTTCAGACAGTTGATAAACCCTGAAATCAGGCTGTTGAACTGTGATGTTAAATATTGGTAGATAAGCTATAAAGAAGCTTTGTTATGTGTATGTGCACAAAATAGCATATGAATCAAAAAAAGGTTTACAGTTATGTTTCTCATAATTTCTTATGATGTTATTGCTCCTCATTATCCCCAATTACTGAGATGTTAACAGTGTTTTACATGGTCACAGAGGTAGAATGGTTTAAAACAATACTGAGAAACGAGCACGTTTCAGTACATGGCAATTCACAGATAGTAAATAAATTTTATATATGTATGTGTGTGTGTGTAAAAACAAAAAATTATAAAAGATGCCATAATTTCTGACAGTTCTGTGCACAAGAGCAGAGTTGCCCAGACTTGGAGACTTCAGGTGCCTCCCTACAGGTACCTCCTAAAAGATTAGCATCTCTTCTCATGGAGAAACGTGCCTGCTGGTCCTGGCCATACCTGGAGCAAGTGAGCTAGGCTGCTATTGCTCTCTCCAAGAAAAAGGGCAGGGAAGGCCAATTCCATGCATAGGAGCCCCCAGTACCTCTCTGGATGGCTGTGTTGCAGTCAGACGTGGGAGCAGCCTGGGAATGTCTGTGCTGTGGGGTGGGTGGATTGTCCTTGGCTGCTATGCTCTCATGTGCGCTGAGGAGAGAAGGGGGTGTGATGGATGACATTCTTACTGGACCTGGATGCCCAGGCAAGTCAGTAATTTGTTCCTGTAGAAAAGTTACCAGGCAAACATTTTGTTCTCAAGGCTTGGAGATTTTTTCCCCATTTCGATCACTTGCGGTTGGACTTACTGCTGCTTACCCAGCAACAGAAATACAATAGCATAGTTTGTCATGGTAATGCTTTCTGTGTGGTCATAAAGATCTACAGTATTTAACCTAGTTTTGCATGAAATAACTAGATTTAGATCAATCACAGTCATTTTGTAGAAGAGAGAGGGAATATTAACTTGGTATTGAAAATGTGATTAATTCCAATTTGCTGCTTTCAAAGATAAGCGATGTTCTCAATCCTGTTAATTAAAAAATTTGGACTTTTCCATTTTACTTCATGCGCTATTTTTAATGAAATAAGTTTGTCTTTCTTATTAGGGCTGATGCCTAGCTTAACATGCCACAGGCTTCCTGAAGGAAAAGTAGTGTGTACTTGTTGTGACCCTATGAAATGAAGATAAATGGTTTCATGCAAGATACATTATGGGCTTTATGACATGCATAAATATACAGTAGATTTTATCCTTTCCATAAAAATGTTCTTAGATTTCTAATATTGTGTTTTAATGCAGTTTTGTTAACAGGATGACAAATAGTGAAAATATGTAGGTATTAAAGTAGGATCCCAGATTTGCGTGCTGCTCATTCAACTGTCAGCAATTGCTGCTTCTCAAAGAGCAGTCTGACTTTGACCTTGCTAAATATTCATTTCATGTCTCCAGCATTGCTTGATTAAGTCAGGCAACTTTCTGTGTGTAGCTATACTTGGCATGAGTCTGACTGCCATGTGGAAACACTTTTTTGATCAAGGTTAGGAATGAGCAAGACCTTGTTAAAAACTAAACAAGCACTGGAGTTAAGAGATCTGCATGATCTAGAAATACTGGTTTCTTATGAGAACTATTGGTTTCACATCTTATATTTAGTGCACAGCAGTTGTCAGGCCTGCATTATATGTTAGAAGAGGAAATGTCAGTTGTTAACATACTGTAAGGGGCCTCACTAGGAATACAAAGTGACCTTTAAACTTTTAAATCCACAAAAAAGAGGAGGGGAAATAAAACAGATTTATTTTCTAATTGGCTTTAGTAATTTATATTGAGAATGTTTGGCATTTGGATGTTACATCTTGCTTATGCTACTAAACTCAGCTACTATTAAAAGCAATGATGACAAAACCAATAATAGTTCTTTAAAAAAGTTGTACTGTGCTGTGAATGTATATGGAGGGTGTGTGTGTGCAGTTTATTTTCTGCCAGTGTCCAAATTGCTCAGTCATGACCTCATAAGCCCCAGTTGAAAACCAGTATTGTGGCAAGCCATCTTGTGCTTAAGTGTAAGTCACCTGTTAATTGATAGATTGTGGGATGGATTCTTAATGTGCAGAAAGTCGTGCAGCCTGTACTCTGCAGTACTCAGTTGAGCTTGGTGTCTGATACTGTATCTTATTTGGAAGTTCTTACAGTAAATTGTGCATTTTTGAAATTGGATTTTCTAATTATTGTACTTATTTGAGAAGGCAACACAATGTAGGAATATTTGTACCTGTAAATACCCAGGTGTTTGCCCTTTTGAAGTAAGCAGTAGTCAGAGTTGATAAATGTCTTGGCTGGAATTTAGCAACACAATGAACCTCTGTATAGATATCCCACATGGTATCAATTGAAGCTCCATTTAAGACTTAATCGTTGGCCCATACAAGCAGAGGAAAGCTTGGCTAGACAGATGGAAAGAGCTGCTTTAAGAAAGGATCAGAAAAGGCATTGCTACTCGGCTGGCCTAAATCCACTAATCTGATGTTATTATTAGCGATAAGGAGCAGCGACCAGGATAAAATCTCATTCTCTGCAAATGTCATTTAAATAGGACTCTGATATTTTCCAGTCAAGTAGACAGGCTTTAGTCAAATAGTGAGCACTTTATTTGTAAATGCAGGAGGAAAAGAAAAGCTCTAGTTCAGCAAGTTCTTAAGATGTCAGCTTACCAGTATTGATTAATCGTTCAGTAGTGGCAGCTGCTTCTTTATTAAAAGCGTAGCTCTCCATACAAAAGATATCAGATGTAGGAAATGTTTGTTGACAATTTACCTTTTCTCACAATGTGGCAAGAGCTCAGTCTGTTACACATTCCCCTGCTTTCTGGCCCTGCAGCTCAGATAATACCCATGAAGGAATGTATTAGTCCATCTGCACGGGGTAGATTGCGGCAGCTGGACTCCACTGAAAATGTTGTTCTGTTTGAAAGAGACCTGCAGCACTGTTTCCCAGTATGGGAATTAATTCACAGAGAGCCAGTGCTACTTAGGAAAAACCTTTAGTTTAGCTGTATACGGACGTGTTTGGAGAGTACACAAAAATACAGCATGCTGAAGCCCGAGCTAAGAATGAGACAAATGCCTTTCACACAATGAGAGATATGAAGTGAGTGCATCATTGTCTGTTTACATTTTGAGTGGTTTAAAACCTTTAATTTCACCAACTGCTGAAACAAATGGTTGGTCTGGTAATTTGTCACACCACACAGGGACCTGGAGGTGTTTACAGACAAAGGGACATAGAGAGATATTTTTACAGGAAAGTATTCCAAAATGTGCATTTTTTTCTATTCTTTGAGTAAATTTCTACTTAGACTTAGGATATGGCTCCTCCTTGCTGAATTTATATTGTCTGATTCTGTGGACTCTCTCCATGGAAGAATATAGACAATTAAATGCATTTCAGGCTGAAATGATTCACCTTTGGGGTGTCCCCCCTTTGTTGTTTGGAGTGAAGGAAATCTATGTATTTAGTGTAGACTGCTGCCACCTCATTTCTTGAATGTATTTCTAGTGAACTAATGAATTTGAAGGTACTATTAATTGCTGATGGAACAGTGGAAGCAAATATTGCAGAGTGCTAGAGCACAAGCCAGGTTTATCCTATTGCTTTTATGTCCCTTTCTTGCCAAATGCAGAGCTGAAGAGAGTTGCTTTTCCAAGGGATTATAACAGATCTTAAGTCCCATCAGCATACATAATGTGTTTCCTAATAATGTAAGTACAGTTAATAACCAAATATTATTCTGGGAATTTCAATAGTTTCTTTGCTGTACACCACCCTTGGCTGAATCTTGTATCTCTTGATTCCTCTTTCTGGCCTCCTCTTTCAATCTGCGCTTTCCTGCCATGTTCTTCAGAAGTAAGGCAGTTTGAATGATACCTTGTGAATTTGGCCCCGGCTTTCATGGTGGCAGGGCAATTAAAATGGATTAAAACTGATAAACTGTTGCCTCACCTTCAGCAAATACATAGCTGTAGAAAGAAAGAAAGAAAGATGCTTTTAAATCCTTGTAACTGTTGAATACTGAGCACTCCTGGTCTTGGGTTAGTATCCAGGGTTTTTTGGATGTCAAAGACCTCAGGCTTGTGCATCTTGATAAGATGAGCTGCAGAGCTGAGCATATGAGGTGCAGTTGAAACTGTTCAGTATCTGAGCTATGGTTGAGTAAACCAATTAGGGACTTATCTAAATCTGCACTGTCATGTCCAAGTCCTTGGGACACAATAACTTATTTGATACCCTCTCCTTTTCATTTATTTTTTTTTGTACAGCAAGCCAGCTTTTAGTACATATCAGATGTGTGAGCCTATTTCCTGAAATACCAATTGATAGTTTTTAAGAGCATCTGTTCAGATGAAAATACAAATTAATTTTTGAGCTCTTTGAGGTGTTTACCTGTGACTAATTGTTCTAAACAGTTCTGAAATAGTTAGCAAAATATTTTTTATTAGTCCCTGAGGCAGTAACTGCAAATTTTCATTCTGTAATAGTATTTATACTTTAAGGTTTCAAAAAATGAAGCATCTGTGTTAAACATTCAAGCAGACCAGGTTTCATTTGTCTTCCCTTGTTATTGAGACTGTGATACTGTTTGTCTCAAATGCCTGCAGGTATAGTTTGGGCTTTAGGTGTTCTGAATTAGCAATTTATGGAGTCACCCAGCAGTAAATTCACTCATTGACCTTTGCTCATGCTAGACGACTATGGTTAAGAACCCAGCTGGGTTGATCTGGTGGATAATGTATGTAACTGTGGCGTATCAGGCAATTCTTTTCATTTAGAAATCAAGAGTCATTTGTAAATGGTGTTTTGATAATGGTACCTTCTATGCTTACTAACTGTATTTACTTACTAACCTGTTATATAGAAATCAATAAGTGACACTACTGTATCTTTTTGTCCAAGATTTATATTTTTAAAAGAATATTGAAATCTCAACAAAACCGTTCATGTCTGATATTATACTAAATTGGATAAGCAGTTCATTAGAGTTGACCATTTCTTGATGTCACTATGTTACTTATAGTTACTGTAATAAGTAACTTAAGTTCCCACCTCTAAATCATAGTGGGGTAAAACACCTAATTGTCTTTATAGGGAACTTGGTAGGATTTGAGAACCTGCACCTGTATTTGAATAATGTAATGTAAAAGAAGAGCTAATCACTTGATCAGAACAATAGTATTTAGGCCAAAATTCTGTTCTCTGGTTATACTTGGTAGTCCTTTGTTATGGTGGTACATGCCCATAGGTGACTGAGGGCAGCTTGTGGTCTGTTGTTTTAGCAATAGTAATATAAGTCAGCTTGATAACCTTCCATCTGAATTTAAATCCTAAAAGAAACAGATAATTTACTTTGTCAAGAGCAGTCATTACTGACAGTTATTTGTTTGTAAATATTGGATAATGTGAGTACTGGGGTAATGAAATGGAACAAGAGGAGGGAAATGCAACAGTAGGTTATTTGCCCACCATTTTTATGTAGCAGTGCTCATCTCACCTTTAGTAAGAGATGAGACAAGAATTACTGAAGTTTGGAGGGCTTTCTTTTCCTTTTAATTAAGAAACAATGTTTAAAATCAACAGTGTGAAGGATGGGTTTTTTTTTGGCTTGGGCCAATCTGACAAATGCCTTCTGCCAACGATCTCACTTCCTAATGGGTGTGTCCAGAAGGAAATAACTTCAGGTTTTGACTGATGTGGGAACTCAGAGGGATCCTTTATAACCTGTGCTGATGGATTTTAATGATACAATTGTGCATTATTTTCTTAAACACATCTCAAACATAAGATGGTTTTGGTTTTAGCTCCTAGGGACTACAGGAATGCAAATTGAGAGTGCTGTATTTATAAAATAAACATAGGTGCTGGTCTGAAGCTGTCTGCTAGAGTAAAAATGAATTTTAAATTACGTGTGCCTGAGGCTTTACCTTACTTGCCGTGGGCAAGGCAGATCCTCCAGCCATGGCACTGTATGCACAACTATGCTACTAACAAAACACTGCTTTGGGAATAACTGAACCTATACATTTTGTAAAACTTTTTCTTCTGCTGAAAAAATATTACCAGATCATTTTTTTTTCCATCTCTCCTGCATTTTCACTCTGTCATGCTCAAGTTAATGCAGAGTTAAACACAAGGCTGAACTTCCACTCTGGCTGAAAGTCGTGCTCTGCTAATGCCATCTATGAATCTGAAGCTATGAGCCAGATTAATGGAAATGAGATGTTCCACTTTTCCAGCAGCCCTAAAAGTGATTCCCTGCTTGGCAGGGTGAATGAAGAAGAGACTTGCTTTCTGCTCAGTATAATTATTAAATGCAACCAGAGCAGCAGCACTTGAAAATATCAGTTTCCAAAATCATCAGAATCAAAATATCAGCCCAGTCTTGCACACCGTGCCTTTTTTTTTTTTTCCTTGGAGCTCTTTGTTCATGCTTGTATTTTTAGGAGGAGGTTATAAAATGCATATGCTCTTTACATAGATTTTTAATCAGTAGTTGTATGTGGAAACTTGTAAGCAGGAAAAAAACCCCAAATCTTTAAGGATTTTTGTTTTTCCTGATATGCTTTCCAATGCCTGGTAGGAAGTGTCTCTGCTTAACTGGAAAGGTGCTGCAGACTAGAGCTGTTAGCTTGGGTGGGATTACACAAGTGAGCCAGGGCAAGTTCATGTCTCTTTTCTGTTACTTGTGCCTCTCCTTCTTAGGAATATAAAATGTCTTTTGGCAGTGGTGATATCAAATGATGAAACTAACACTGGAGAGTTTAGTATTTACAAAAACTCACTAAAATAAAGAGCTCCAGAGATTTGATTCCTTAGTCCTGAAAGCAAGTATAAAAACCTCCCACATCCATGAATGTATGTTGAGCAGAAATGAAACATTTAGATTTTGCTTCTCTCTTTCTATTTGTGCCTTTAGGGGGCTGCAGTAGAAATGGAATACATAATGTATTGACAGGAGATATATATTCCACTTGTGAGTACAGCTCTGAATCCTCTTGGCTTCACTGTTTCTGAATCATCATGTCTTTCCTCAGTGGAGAGATAAATATGACATTCACTTCAACCCATTTAGCCCATTATTCATTTATATAAAGCAGGACCAATTAAGACATTCTTTTGTGTATGCACATTCTACATATGGAGCAAACGGGAGTTAAAAATATCTGTTGCAGCAAACGTGGTGGATGCTCTCTGAATACTGAACACGCCACTCCTGCAACTCCTCCAAGCCATAAACTGACATTCAGAAGCTGCTGAAACACACAAATAGACACTTGTTTGCTTTGGTGTTTGCTCCGTTCCTGGATAAGATTCATACCCACTCACTTATCTAAAAAAGTGCATTCCTTTCCACTTCCACAGCTCCCTGCAACTAAGTATAGGCACAGCTCTTCAGCCATGGACAGAGGCAGAGGTGACCAAAGAGTTTCCAAGGTAGAGGTCCCTATGCCAGGAGGGATCTGTATTAGGTAGCGCTGGTTTATCAGATTGAATTCTTTTCCTGGCATAGCTTCTTTCTTTCGGAACATGTGTTTTGACTTTTTGTTCAATCTCTGAGAGTTTGAGAAGAGAATGAAGTTAAAATAAATTCATAAAGCAGCCCTAAGAAATTCTTGCTATCACAAGCTTAAGGAAATAAGCCAAAATATATATTTTCAATTCCAACAGCATTTCTGAATGTTATAAGTCTCTGTTGGCTTAAGTGTTTCTTGGCACAAAATGCTGATTATATATGTCTCAAGGAGACAATCAGCATGTTCATACAAAAGTCTCAATCCCTAAAACACAATAACATGTGGTTGCCACTAAAGATTTGCTGTCGAAATAGATAAGGAAAGTTCTTCAGGATTACAATATGGGGCTTTACATTGAAAAGCTTTGTTTTGCATTAAAAGGTAGTTTGTGGCATTGTGAAGTGACGAAATGGTATGTAGCATAATACAGTTTGAATGGAACGGAAATATGATAAGATATAAACTGGTTTGATGGTATTTTTCCTAGCAACTCAGTAATATTTAACTATTGCATTGCTGCCTGAAACAAGTCATTCCAGGCTTTACCAAGGAACATGTGGTGCTGTGCAAAGCTTTTCCACAGTGCCTTGTGTACCAGCACCATGGCCCAGTTTCAGATGAGCACCTGCTGCTGCTTTTGCAGAAGGGGCTGCCTGGGGAATTGGAACTACCCAATCTATATTTTGGTGGATTATATTATACTTATGTGAATAACTACTGTCTTGTGGATTAATATGACAGTGGTAGATTCAAGTGCATCACTTCGTATGTTTTGTGTCTGCTGGCTGTTTTATGTAGTTGGTGTTGGTTTTTTTTGGTTTTTTGGTTTTTTTGGGTTTTTTTTTATAAATCTAACATTCTTTCCAATTTTTTTTCTGTATCATGGCTTAGAAACTTCAGCATCTTCCTGTGCACAGGTTTGTGAATGTCAGAGGGCATGCTGGAAACTTCTCGTCCTGTGTTTTTTTTGTGTTCCTGTGATGTATGTTGAAGAGTTGGAGGAGTTGGATGAGGCCATTTGTAAACAGGTCTAAGTTTCTCTGTAATTCAGGCCAGGAGTGTGTCCTTGGGGCTACTTGGCTTGAGGTTTCATTTCATCCCTTCTACCACAGCCTGTGCCAAACCCTCTGTGCTGTAATGTACTGTAAGAAAGATTTCTAACGCCTGTTTAAAAACTGGACGTGGCTGTGAATCCCCTGCTTTTTAGTTAAGTTGTTATTATTTTGTTATCATTGAAAATGGATGCTGCATAAAATAGTTTGAATTTGACTGGCTTCAGCTTCCAAGCACTGGATCTCCTTATACCTTTTTCTGCTAAATTAAATACCCACCAGCTCTCTGCAATGGGTACTTCCTGTGTAAGTATTCATAGTCTGTGATCAGGTTGCCTCTTCACCTTCTCTTTTATGAACCAAGTAGACTGAGCTGTAGTCTCTCCTTGTAAGGCAAGTTTTTCCAGGCGCTCTAATCACTCTTGTAGCTGTTGTCTGAATCCTTTCCAAGTGTTAAAGGAGTTGGGGAATAAACCAGCTAAGCAGGGGAGGCCCACTTTTGTTTGACTGAGCAGTTCGATATAGGGAATCGTTCAGCCCTGTTGAGAAGATTGAGAGGTACATCATCACGAAGAAGGAAAACAAAGCAACATGTTTCATCTGGCAAATGGAGGGGAATCCGTGGCTCTCTGTCAAGCATCACTTTTCTAAGTAGCTCGGTCTTCTCAGTCATTAGCAGAAACTCAAACTAAACTGTAGTTGCTTCTCCTTGGTGCCTCAGTCATACATATTTGCCATCACGCTCCAGTTTTGAGCTCTGTAGATCAGGTCTCATGTCCTCTGATGTCTGGGGTAAAGTTTCTATGCTTTGTATAATGCCAGAACTAACATTAAAATGACTGTGAGAGTATCCTCACGGTCCATAATCCTCACAATTGATAATTCCATGGTTTAAATTCTTTTAAGGGTTATTTGAAAATAATATATACATTTTGTTACTTTAAATGTGTGTAATAGATGCCCTATCTGCTTTTGTAAAATAAGACTTCTTTATGCACAGCTTAGCTGGTTATTAGTAGGGCTTTTCCGTACAACTTTAGGGCACAAATATTGTACCAAATAGTAGTATATTATTTGATATAACTGCAAATCAGTGAGTTGAGGTAATAGCCAACTCCCTCTTTCTGATTCACATTTTCTAAATAGAAGAATAACTGCCCATAGGCAGATGTGGCCATATCCTCATGTCATAAAATTAAATAATTTTTAATAATCCTTTTATCATATAATGTTTCATCAGTGTAAACAACAGCTGTGAATCATTGAAGATCTTAGCAAGGTCTTAATATTGATTGTCTTGCCAGCAGTTTGTTTTTGCTAAACATTTGGAATTCAATGGAAATGTGGTGTGACGGTGTTCTGATTTAATGCTGCTCACATTTAAACATGGTACACAGTTAGGATGAAGGTTGAATTATTGAAGAATCAGAACTAATTCTTGATAAAAATAGAATACTTTAAAAAGTTTAGGCGAATACTTTGTCCTTCAGATTATATGACCTGAAAATAAAGTCGTGCAAAAGGATTTAATAAAACATAGGCTATCCTGCGTGAGAGCTCTCTCAAGGCTTTTCAAGGAGTAAATGGTTACCATTACCAGAGATAATGTGATTCATTTGCTTTCCTAAGAATCTACTTTCATATTAAGAGAAACTCCTGATCTAGGATTGGAATTTAAACTCCTGAAGGGTATTTCATCTTCTGCCCCAACATACCAGCAGCTTGTTTGATTTTGAGGTGAGCTCTATTAGTGGTATCAAACCGGCTTTAATAATTTCAGTGTTATTTCTCAATTTTTTTTTTTTTTTTTTTTAAAGTTCCTGCAACATCAGTAACAATTTCAGCTGTTATGTGCTGTGGTTACAGAGTAGCTGGCAATGGCTCTCTTCCGAAATTCCCATTAAAAAAATCCTTCATGTGTTAATCGTATTTTTCTCTCTTACTAGTTCTGCATTTTAACTGTAAATTTTTTTATTGTAAATAGGAAGCTATACTAGCTATTTGTTTTCTGTTACAGAGCTGTAGTTGGCTCCCTAGAATACTTTTCTGTACAGAATTTTCAAGGGAATAGTAGGACATGGGAGTTTTGAGGGCAAAGGGATTCCCCTCATCTCCCTTCTCAACAGTGATTCAGTGGAAATATCTGTGTAAAGAAGGTAATACATAACTGGCTGTGTTTGATTAAAAATTATTTATTCTTCTGTGTTACAGTATGTTTTTTCCTGTGATTTTGATACGTACTGTCTCTTTGCAAAATTAAGCCATCCTTTGACTGGAGTAGGACCTGATTTATTGTTTGCTGAGGTCAACAGAGAGCTTCCACTTCATTTTTGAGGGATATGATTCTGATGCACAAAGAGGGATAGTTGTTCCACAAGTCTGTTCAGCTGTGCTTGAGCTAGAAAGAATAGAAATTGTACACTGGGATGCCTCTAGGCACCTGGAGGAGATTATGACCCAATAGAACTGGAAATGAATATATTCTTGCCATTTTCCCATTTCAATTCCTATTTTGTATGAGAAAGTTGTTGCCCTTTATACTCATTGCTTGAACTTTGAGTTGCTTTTCCTCTCCTTGTTTTAAAATGCCATACCAGTTCCAATACAATAGATCCCTAATTGCCTCCTGGATTTCTCAAGCACTTGCATGTATGCTCTTTATGTGATATGTTTGTTCAAAATTTCCCCCTTGTGGTAGGGAAGCCCTTGTGGTGGGAAGTGTGAAGTGTAAGGTGAGGGTTCTCAAGGGGCTGGTGCAGTGTAAACACATCTACACATATATACCTGCTCAGGAATCTGTCCCAGTTCAACCAAAAAAACCTCAAAGACATCCTCTTTGGTGTTTTACACCAAGCCTTGTGTTGAAAATTGAAGTTATGAACACTGAACATAAACATCACCTCTCCTCCCCTTGCTTTTGGCACTAAAAAATGTCATTGTCTTAATGTATAAAATTCTTCTGTTTGGTATGGCAGGTGAGTTTCATTGTGGGGCAAGACTATGGCTGCTTTTGTTACAGGCATGCATTGACCTTATTTATTTGTAAGTGTGAAACAGAGACTGGAATTTCATCAGGTACCAAATCCCCTTGGATTTGTTTAATTGGACATTTGTTTAATTGCTGTATGCAAAGGACTGACAGGTAAATGCATTATATATTCATATTGCTGGTTTCTTAGGTAAAAATAAAAACTATTTTGCTCTTTATCATGGTCAATTAATAGATTAGAAAATTACTTCTAGTTGATGAGTGAGGGATTATGTTCTGACCTGCGTGTTGGCTGGAGCGGATCAGTTACTTGGCAGACAGTAAGGAAGCTCCAGTATTTCATGTTGTATGCTACTGCAAGAATAATAATACTATTTCCTGCTCCCCAAAATTATGATTATTACCCAGCTGCTGATGACTGTTCTGTTTTCTTAGTCTTCCCTGGAAAGCTCTTTTTGCTGCCATAGGTCTCTGCATGCTTCCTTGCAATCCTGCTGCTCTCCAGTAGGATTCTGTCAGTGTTTACTGGATTAGCAGGATAATTTGCTCTCCTGGCATGTTTTGCTTGTCTGTGAGGACAGACTCTTCAGAAGAAGAGAGACTTAACCTGATGCATCAAGATGCAAAATCCAGTAACTATCATTAGTTGAGGTTCTCCCAGTACTGAACTCACAGTCTTCAGGAGCAGCAGGATTGATGTGTCTGTTGCTGGTTTAACATGCCAACCTAGCCTATTCCAAACTGAGTTGTAGTGTTATTATCCTTCAGTGACAGATATGTGCAGTGATGGTGATCTTTGACCTGCATAAAATAAGTCAAAAGAACAAAGCAAAACTTCAAAGACCACGAGTGTGTCCAACACTTTCAAGCTTATGAGAACAAACTGTTAGCGTGAGTATTGCAGAGATTTAATAATTTCATCTGTACCTTGGCACATTTTTGTAATTAAAAATCAGACAGTCAATTTTAGAGGTAGAATTTCTTTTTCTCTCTTTTCTTTCTTTTTCTCAGAAATCAATCCTATGCTTTCATTTTCTTTTAACATTTTGCATATCACATACTCTGATGTATCACAAAAGATCTATGTTGCATATGCAACTAGTAAAGAGCACTTATGGTCCTGTTTTTGACAGAACAAGTCATTTGAGCCAGCTGCACTAAAATTTTCCTGATTTCGACTAATGAGCAGGAGAGTGATTGCAAATTCGAGAATTTTCTGATGTATGGAGCCAGGAAACAGCTATAAAACACAGAACAAATGCACCCTATAATGTACTTTGTTCATTTATTTCATACCATAAGGATAGTTTTGTTTTAATTATTTATGATAATAAACTTGTGAGTAAGGCATTCTGCTGTATTTTGTAATGATAATGAAACTTGAGTGATGCAGGGCCTCTGCACAGCATCCTGATATTAAACATGTCTTACAAACAGATTAATGAGTTGGTCGTATGCTCTTTTAGGAGTTGTTTTCCTATTCCAGTAGGGGTTGAAATCTTGCTTTCTCTTTCTCTCCCATCCTTCCCCTCCCTTCCAGTTAAGGGGCCTAATGCTGTTTCATCTCTCAGAAATAGCCACTGCTAGAAAAAGAAGCTCTTAATTAAGGCTCAGCATCCTGCACCTTTTAATGGATGAGAGCTCAACTAAAGCATCTTAACATTTCCAGACATTCTCAGCAAACTTGTAGTGAGCATCACAAATCTGCCAACTGGCTGCTTTTATTTTCATGCTAAGGGTAAAAAGGAGGAGTTGGAAATACAATTAAAATGGCCTTTGCAAGCCACCTGTAAAATCTTTATGTGCAAATTATGGCAGGTGGAGCTCAGAGGCTCTACAGTAGTTCATTTCTAGTGGCATGGCTTTTTCCCTCTCACTGGTGATCTATTTAAGCAAAAGTTATTGAAGCAAAAGGTATTTTCTGGGGAATTAATGATTATGTAGGAGGAGTTGATAACCTGAAGTAGAAGTGAGGGCCATCTATCCCAGCCCATCATTGATCTCCAGAAAATGCACTGTACTCAGATCACTGATTTACTGATTGTTTTTCTTTTTAATATTTTTGAATTTTTTTAATTGGAAAAGATAAAGAGCATTACCAATTTTTGCTGTATTTTTAACAATCCTCAAATACTGTGCTGATATTTATTTCATCCATTTTAATCTGGTAGATTGATGACATACTAAGTAGTGCTTAAAAACTTGACAAATAATAATAATGTATGGACCATTTATACAGAATTAATGCCTCCCTACTAACCACTTGGAGTATTTTGCATTTGTTAGAATTTTATTAATTTGATATTTATTAGCATCCTGAGTGCTAAAATTTAAGTGTTACTTCACTGTCAGTGATAATACAACTAAAAACTAAAAAATTACTGTAAACAGAGTATTTATTCAGAGTAACATTCAGTTTATGCTTAAATCCCTGCCACATGAAAAGTGGGGGGTATGTTTTCTGGCAGGTATTGCAAATAGAGATGCTATAACAGTAACTCCTTATCATTGAAAAGGGAAAGCTGTAGGTACTAGGACTAAGACATGGGTGATGGGAAGTGGTTCCAATCCTGCTGATGCCATTGATGCATCCTGTGGCCATGAACAAGTCTTTTAATTTCTCCGTGCCTCGGTTTCTCGGTGCGTCTTGCTAGTGGCAATTAACTGCTTAACTAGTGTTTGTGTATTGTTTTGAACTAGTAGCTGTCAGGAGAGCCTTTGTTGTCAAATTTGTAAATACTAACAATGGAAAAAACTGGGGGATTTATCTGATAGTTTCCAGGGTTGGTTTCCATTGTTTGTTGTGACATGCAGTCCCAGTTTCTCCATTTGGCTGATGATTTCTGTCAGCATTATGAGGTGGAGGCCTATAAAATGTTAAATTTTCTAGATCAGATCTGACTACAAAATCCTATTTAGACTAATACTCTGATGTGATTGTGTTGTAATCCAGTGAATTAACAGGATGATTTTTAAAAAGTAAGCTATGTTTTATTCAGGGAAATACTTAATCAGAATGTGTGTGGAATTGAGGAATGTAGTTGGTAGAGTTTCCTCAAGAGGCTTTATCCTTGATAAGCTGACCTGAGAGAAACCCATGAGATCAGTAAGAATTGACACATCCTGCTCTCCATAAGGGCAACTGAGATATGGAGAGACCACGACTATTTCTGTTCAGGTAGTGAAACACTGACACAGAGGAGAAAAGAATCCAAGGAGCCATATGAGCTGATGTTTTTATATTTATAGAGTATATAGCCTGATATTAATTTGGTATAATAACAGTTAAAGGAACATAAAGCTGTAGTTCTGTCTTATGACTTATTATGAATTTTCCTTAATGTGTTTAATATCTGTCCAGCAATAGTAAAGAGATCCACACGGCCATGGCCAGATGACCTCCTTGAAGCAGAAATCATTAATTCAGATGTTTAAATCATCAGAATAAGTAAAGGTAGACATGAAATGGGACTATACATACCCCTTAGAGGAAAGGGTAAACTTTCTGCTTGGTGTTTCACGTCATGTTAGGCTCTGTTCATTCTGCTCATTCCCTTGGCTCTGTCAGGGCTTGTGGTGTGATGTTGGCATCATGGCTCAGGGTCAGGCTGGATCTGTCAGCACCCTTGGTTTTGTCTCTTGGGATTGTCTGAAGCATAGGTGGGTGTCATGTGGCTATAAAATCCACTCTGTAGGATTGTTTAGTTGAGCAGATGTTACACTGGCTTTAGAGCTGTAATTATTCTTTATTTATGTCTGGTTGCTTGAAACTAGCATTTAAAGAATGACAGGTTCTGTGGTAATGTGGAAATCGGAGGGGTTGAATTACATATACAGTATGTTAAGTTAATGTGAGGAGAATAATCCACATTGTGAAAATGAGAGAATCCTTCCTAGACCGACAGAAATACACACTGTTTTTTATGCTTTCAGTGTAGCACTGCAAGACTTTCAAGTGGAAAATTTACTATAATGAATTGAAATGTGAAAAAACCCAAATATTTAGTTAATTGCCTCAAAAATCTGTCTGTTACTATCAATGAAAATAAATTGACAAACAGTTCTTTAAAGTTAATTTTCATATGGCAATATGCAGATTTTATTTTATTCAAAACCCATTAGATATTTGTATGAAAGAAAACATAAATCTAAAGGGTGTGTGTAACAAAACACGCATTTCCTACCATGGGTTCTGAGGTTTTAATACATTTGGCATAATGAGGAGAACTCAACATTTGTTATTTTCAAAGGCAATACCAGCTGAAAAGTGAAGTACATCATATCCTTATGATTTTATCATGCCACTGTGCTGTCAGTACCGCTGAACTTGGAGCCCTTTTGCTGCTGGGATCAGAGGGCTGGGCATAGGATGCTTGAAGGTAACACATGGGTTTGGGCTCTTGCCAGGGCTGAAAGTGCTGCAAGAGCCCAAGAGCAAGTTGGGATCTCTCAGGAGGACTACGAAGCTTTTTTCTGGTTACTGCTGGGATGGGAGTTCCTGCTGAGAGGAGGAGTTGGATGTTCAGTGGTCCTAGGCCTGTACTGCCTCCACAACTACACCTTTTGCCAGTCCTGAGCCTGCTGCAGTAGCTCTCACAGGCTCTTGTTATGAAAGGTGGGAAACTGAGTGCTCTTGTACTTTAATCACCTAATGACATTATGCCCTGTGCAGTATCAGTTTGTCAAAGTAAGTGGGGCACTACACAAAATTAAATCATTTGATATACTCCATCCTTCCAGCAAACGTAATAAGAACATCCTTTCTGACCTCTCCCTGTGACATTCAGCAGGAGAAAACTTGTCTCGTGGTGTATGACCCAGTGTTCTGGAAAGGCACATAAAGATAATTCCTCCTTGCTGTGTGGTGGTGTTAGATAGTCTTAAATTTCAACTTGGTGGTTGTCATCTCAGAGCTCAGAGGTGGATGAAGGGTTGCAAGTTACAGCTGGTCATAGGGTAAAGTTTAATGTCTGGGAGCTGAGACTCCTCAGTTTTCTTTCCTTAGCCATCTCTTCTTGAATGACTGTCATCACCTCGCTTAAACTTTCATTCCCTCAGTTGTTTTGCTTGACAGTAGTTGCTCCATCCCAGAGATGTAATTGGGCATGGCTTGAACTGATTCCTAAAGTGCTTTAAGATCCCCGAAGAAGCCAGCTAGAGGGACAAAATATTAGTGATAACAGTGACCTGTAAGACTTCAGAGGAAGGAGGTTGCAAACACATTTTCATTTAACTTTAATAATACTTGAATAATCAAAAGAAGAAATGTAATGTTTAATATTTAAACAAAATTACATTCCCTTTCTTCCTATGTTAAGTGAATATTAAAGCAGGATGGAAGCTAGTTTACATATTTTTACACTAGACTATTTTATTATTAAATACTAAAATGTGCTGGAGTTGGCCAGCCTCCAATGAATATGATTCAACTTACATTGCATTTTAATCTGTGCATGTTACATAGTATAATATTTCTATTAGACAAATGGTTGATGGTAGGGAATTAAAAAAGGATGTGCTTTTGTTAAGTATGGCATTGTGTTTATGTTGTGAAAATAAGTGACACTCATTTGCTGACTGACAGCAGAAGGGACAGAAATAGGTTTTTGGAGTGCAAATAACTATTATTCAGGATGCAGTAACCCATGTGTGTGGTCTTAAAAGTGCAGGGTATTGTTAGTGCTGTGGAATGTACACCTGAGGTTCTCCAGAGACTAAAGAGCACAGGAGATTCCTCTCTGTTTGCCTGTGATAAGTATCAGCACCCCTTAAAAATACCTGTGAATTCTCTTCTCATGTGTTCAGTACAATAGAATCTTTTTTAATCAGTGATGTTTGCGGACGTGATGTGAGCAGCAAACCTTTGGGTTAAGGCAGCGATTTTCAGATGAGTTGTGCAACTCCCTGCCATGGTGTATTCTGTTTGGTAGCATTTTTTGGAGAAGTGTCTTCTAGAGGTGCTAAATATAAATACACCTGCTCTTTTGTACTTAACACACAGCTTCATGTGCCCAGATTTTCTCAGGGAAGTGGCAGTATTTTGGAGACTGCTTTGCCCTGTTCTTAGGGGCTTTACTGGACCTAGTGCCTGTTGTCAGAAGCAGCAAGGGTTAAAGAGAGCTTTGGTCTCACCTCCTTCTGGGAGTCTGGCCTTAAGTGGCCTTATTTTCTTCATTGTAAAATTTCAATTATTCATGAAGTCAGTTATACTTGTGAGGTTTCAAACGCATTTGAAACATTATTGCAGAGACTGATACAGTTTCTGTTTGGCTCTGGGGATTACTGGGATAATCATTTGCATCACACCCACCTTCAAAATTCAAGTCATTTCAGACATGAGTTTGTAGTTTTAGCCACTCTAAATAACATTTTTGTTATGATTTTACTCTGTCTGAAGAAGTATTTTACAATATTAAGTGCTCATTTTTAGCTTTCAACTCCCAGAGCATATTTCAAACCTGAGTAACACCTACATGCTATATCCCTAATTGCACAGCATTCCCTTGTCGAGTTAAATTTAAGGGTGTTGTTTTTTTCAGGGAGCATGTTGTATTTGGTTTACTTTTTCTTTGTGACAGGGTCTGTGATCTGCTGCTTGTTGTGTGTTTGTGTCAGTGCTCATTGTGGTATAGAGGCAAACTTGATTATTCCACAGTCAGCTGGTTGAGGTTTCACGTGTACAATCTATGACACCACTAAACCAAAATACATATGTATATGTCTATATAAAAGGTCTTTAGCTCGAGTTGATAACAGCCTTTGGGGTAGATTAGGAAACTTATTTGTTATCTCACTTGATTTCTGTTTTCTTTTTTTAAAGACATTCGTACATTTTGTTTACCTTTGTCAACTAGGAAATCTCTACAGACAGTATCAGTTTTATGTAATGACCATAGAAGCTCTGGTATGTGCTGATTTGTATTTAGGAGTTTTAAACTCTTGACACTGAATAAGAAAATCTCTGTTTAACATGAGGAATATAGCAGAAAATATAGTTTATACCAAGAAGTTGCTCCAGCTTAGAGCTGACCGTGTTTTGAGACCTGACTTTTTTGTCATTATTAAATGGCTTGGTCCCATCCAGCCCTCACTGAATTCACTGGGAAAATTGCCAGTAGCATCAGTTGAACTATGCCCTTAGAGAGGATGTAAACCTCAGCAGTGCTGATGAACTTTGTGCTGGTTTGGTTAAATTATTTTGTCATACTTTATGCTGTGTTTATAAATGAGGAATAAACATTATATGTTTGCTGAAGGCATGAACAGTATTTGTTATAGGTTATCTTCCTCACTAGAAGCCAAGGATGATGATAATCCATTGACCTGCTGACTCTGAATGTAATTAGGAAAAATAAGGACAAAATATTATTCTCTTCTAAGCTGTAACAGGCATCTTATTTTTACGAGGATTTTTAAGGTCTGCTGGAAGAAGGCTGAAAATTCAAAGTTTGAATTGTTCTAGCTTCTTTCCATCCTGATGAGCACTAGGTCTTATGAAGCTACAAGATCATTACGTCTCCTGCAACTTGGTAATGCTCAAGATGAGCAATATATTCCACATCAGTATTGACAAGGGGATGCAGGTGAACTTATATTGAAAGGACCTTGCATTTATTTGAACATCTCCGTCCTTTCCTCTGGTTCTACCAAAACACATGGAGGCAATTATGTAGGATTTCAATTGAGAGAAGAATAATTTATGTAAATGATAATTTCTTTAGCCAGACAATGTCCTAAATAACAAGCAATTAAATTATATTAGGCTTACAGTACTAGTTTTTGTGCACTGGAGTCTGAATCAGCCTGTATGTGTGCACTGCACACTGAGACCTGCGTGAACTTCTCGCTCAGTATAAAAGTGATGAATGAAATACTCATCCTGCTGAATTCTTAATTTTCCTGTGGTGGTATTCTTCAGCACATGTTAAGTTTAAGAACATGTGGTTAAAGAGCTGCACAGTGTGTGAAAATGCTCAAGGGAGCAGAGGTGCCTTTTAGTAAATGAAGGCATTTATTAGAGCTGTAGGAGTACACAGAAGCATTTCTGCGATAAAATACCCAAGCAGTTGATTCTGCTGATTCATCTGTACCCAAAGGTTGTGTTAATCAGTGATTGCTTTGTGACTCTCTTAAAAGAGAAGATTTATTTCTATCTATTCTGCCATCTCTTGCAGAGCATTGACAAAGTTTCAAGCAAATACAAACATTTGGAATCCATTTTTAAGGAAGCATCCTGTGGAGTTAGGAAACTCCAAGAAGTTTTGAGTGGTAGTACTAAAAAAAAAAAAAAAATTATAATAATGAGAAAAGGTAAAAGACAAAACTAGACTTCAAGACTGGATTTTGGCTTAGGTGTAAGAACTCAGTCTGTACACATTAAATGATAAATTAAAGATTTTGAGTTTCTATACTTTAAAATGCATTTTGATCTTTGAAAATGGTACATATACAAAAATAAATGGACATTTCCAAGGAATGTTTCACAATTTGAGGTGTTCAGATGAAGGAAAAACAGACTGTAATAAGCACTGTCAGAAGGTTTTTATTGATTCAGATTAGTATTGTATCTTGGGAGTAATATATTTAAAATATACTTTTTGTAGCAGTACTATGCTTCATTTGCTATTAATATGGATGAAGAATAATGCACAGCATGCAACTAAACACCTATATTCACCATTAGTACATAGATTGCTGGTGCTTATGGGTATGTGAAGCATGATGGCAGTGAGGAAGTCATTAAGAGGTGTCTCTGAAACACAGTACATGTTTGGCAAAGGTTTCGTTGCCTTCAGTGAATTTTGTAGAAACATCAAATCCCAGGAGAGATCAACCAAAAAACAAAAACAACAAACAAACCAAAAAAGAACCAAAAACCCCCCAAACCAAAACAACAAACAAACAAACAAAACCCCTAAAACCCACAAAAAACAGCAACAAACCCCCAAACCAAAAAAACATTTTGAAATGTGTTATAGTCTGTTGAGCTCGGGCAGTGAAATTGAGAGTTAAGGCTCAACCTTCTTTCCTATTCAACCCACTTGTAGTAATCAGTCCTCTTAGAGTCACAGCACATTACCCATCTAAAATACTTCCTAATCCAGCTCTAATGTCCTGAATGCAATTCATTTGATGCCAAAAAAGCGTTTTAATTTCACAGTTATATAAGTTTGTTAGAGTTTATCGATGGTTTAGTGCAAGTCATAACTAGAATACTGGATTCCAGGTGTTTCTGGGAAGTTGGTATCAATACCTTAATGTGCATTCATTTATTTAATGACAAAAATACAACAAAAATAACATCATAATGTTATCGTAGCTAGATTCTTTATGAATCATATGTTTACTCTTAGAAATACCACATGTTGGAAAGCTATTTTATGTGACTGATGTTCTAATGACTGTTTGTCTTTTATGTCCTTCTGAAGATGTGGTTATAACCGTTTTTCTCTTTAGGCTCCTTTTTCCCCCCTCTTTTCTTTCAGTTTTGCTTTTGTTTCTCATACTGCAAATTTGAACTGACAAGAAGACTGTAATAGGACTCCAAAACATACCTTGAACACACATTGTTAAGCAAATTACAATTGCTGATGTCATTTACACGTGTTGCCTTTCAAAGGATGAACATGTTCATTTAATTTGCTTTTTAAATATCCATAACCGTGTCCCCAAGCCTTTTAATAAAACAGAAACAGTTAATTATTGCTGAATGAGGGTACCCAAATATAGTGATCTTCAGCTTGCATTTACATGTCTCTGACAGCACTTCTCCCTTGAAGAGAAAATTGTGTAAATTGCCAGTTATTATATTTTTTAATAAATATGTGTTGACTCTGTTTCTTTTTTCTTCCCCACCCCTCTGCAATACTGTTCAACAACCATACTTTCAGTGGGACCATTTCTATTACAGAGTGATTGAGCTCTGATTTACACATCAATTACCCAACTTCATGGAGATTTTCATGCTCCCCTAGCTGACATCAATGAAGCATAACTGCGTAAGCGCTTTATTTCATCCCAGTTTTTGATAACTCAGACTGATAACTAATCATATTGAAAGACAATGTGCTATGATACAGGAAACAATAAATGCTCCCCTTTGAAACCTCATCTATTCTTTATATGCTTTATATTCAGGAGCTTATCTCTGCCATCCATTCCCCCAGAATCGTCCCTTCCAAATTCATGTTCAGAAAAGGTTTGGGGCTGCATAGTACTAAAAACAGGAGAAAACTGAGGTAAAAATAACATTTTCTAGGTGCTTGGTATGTGTGGGAATAACTAAAAAGAATGAGGAATATGACAAATACTAGCCAAACCCTTAGCTTACATTTCCATAATTCAGCCAGGGGTCTCTTGGGTGTTACTTTCTTTGGAGGCTTTAATCTTCTGTATTCTCTATTAAATCTGCTACAGGAATGGTATTGTTTTTAATGCAAATTGTGAAGAGAGATTTAACTCGTGTGGAGATAACCAGTGACCATCTCAAGTGTTTCTCTGCAGAACTGTTGAACATCAAAGACAGAATATTCTATATTTTAAAATAAATCATTTATCTTGAAGTGCAGTGATAGATATGCTCTGTGCTAGATACTCTCAGTAACTATTCATGCTATGAAAAGGAAGACAACATTAAAGTAAACATTAAATATGAAAGATACTAAGAACTTGTAAAGCTCTTCTTGCTATGGCTTGATTTGTCTCTGTCAAGTAGGAAAATTACCAGGACAAAGATGTAAACTCAGTGATGATAAACAGAGGAAGAAGAATTTTGCTATTTTAAGTGTGGTAGTGCTTATATCGTTTATCATTAGTGAAACAAAGACTTTAGATCAGCAGGGAAGATATGTTAACTTGGCCGTATTTCTGCCTAAATATCAAATTTTTAAATTCCTCTCACTTACCTAATACACTTTATGACTGGCGATGAAATTTAAGACCCAAGGCTGCTTTTTCTTTTTTTCTTTCTTTTTCCTATTTGGAATAAATGCATTAAAATACCAGTGTTTATACTGGGAGAATCTGCATAGATGAAGGAAGGCAGTTCTTCCTTTGCACAGAGCTGGTACTCTGCTTTTACATTAAGTCAGTGGAATTACAGTGAGATAAAACTGGAGTTATGTAGAAGTGAATTCCCATTGTAATGTATTCATTAGAAGTAGTTTTTCACCTAGTTTGATTGCCAGGTGAAGTGCTTTTGGCCTTATGTTTTTAAGTCACATTGAGGAAGAATTGCACAGGTGGAAAAGCAAGTATGTATTTGAAGCATGGGGGATATCCTCATTCACCTGAGTTGGATTTCTCCTGTAAGTTAAATATACTCATGAATGGGTTTTGATTTGGGATGTTTAATATCTTGTGCAGGCGTATGAGTTAGTTTTTGAGGAAGCCCAGTTCCGAGTTTGCTTCTCCAACTTCCTGAGTAGTTGTGGGTAAAGTAAAAACTATGAAGCAACAACCTTGGGAAAGGACTTTCAGTTCTCAAATTCATATCATTTTATTTCCACTGTGCCTTAGTTTAGAAGCTTGTGTTTATTTCTTCCTTCTACAAATTACAAACATTTCAGTTTGAGAACTTCTTTCATCATTTAGGCATCTGATATTTAAAGGGAGGGGTGGAACTAGTACAGGGAAATATTTGATTTGATGTAGTGTGCATTTTTGTGAATTGAGACATGTTATTGAGAGCAGCATCTACTTCTTCCTTAAACTGTGGATAAATGCTGGCTTTTTTGAATGTCATTCATTTATCCTCATGGATGTATTCTGTCACTGCTATAAAGCCTCACTGCTCCTGCTTTTTTATTGATTCTTTCCCTGTTGGGCTCTTGTTGTTTTGACTGAATCAACAGAGCCGTATCCTGTTCTCATTCATGATTCGTCTGCAACATGAGATGTTTGATCATTTTTCTCTCTTCTACTTTTTCTTAATATCACAGAGACTACTCCTTCAGACTTGTCTGGTCTGACTTCTTTCTTCTGCACCTTCTCCAGTCTTTCAGGCTCTTTCCTAGTCTTCTGCGCTTTGGGAGACTTCTGTGGCTTTAGTTAGCAGAACTTTGAAAATAAACCCCAAACGCTAGGGCTCAGCCTTTAGCTGTTGGTCTCATTTCATCAGCTTTCCTTTAACTCTTCCCTATAACCTCTTACTTTGTTCCAGTCTGTCCTAAAAGGTTTTTTTCTTTTTCTTCCAGATCTTTTGCACCACATCCTCTCACTTTCACTACACACGACTGACTGCTCTGTACTTTCCAGTGCCCCAAATTTTATTCTCCTTCTAGTTCTCCTTTTTGTAGCCAGTGCTCATCTGACTTTCATCTCTTTATCGCCAGATCCACGTTTTTAGCTTTCAGTCCCAAACCTATGTGCATGTCTGTTATATTTCGCCTTGATATAACCTCCTTCTGCTTCAGCCACCTCCTTCTCTTCTCTGTTCTGCAGGGATTGTCCCTGCAGCCATTGTGGGGTGCAGTGGGGGTGAAGGTGCAGCTCTGCTGTCCTTGCTGACACCCTGCAGACTCACCCAGGCTGAGCACCTGGCCTGTCACAGGGCATCAGCTCACCACTGTCCCTTAGGGTGCCCGTAGCTGAGAAGAATGGCAAAGGGATGTGTGCTGCTCTGATTGCAAAGCATTAAATATCTAATGCTGTTATTCCAAACGTATTTGCAGCCTGCCCCTGTGTTAACATACCAAAACAACGTTGTAGTTGCTATTCTTTCTGCCATGTGCACCACATTGGTAATTTGTAGGTCGGTGGTCTCCTATGCTCTTGTGCCATTCCTACTGCTCACCATTCCTGATCTTCTCAGATTTATGTACAGGCTTCCCCATTAAAATTCAATTATTAGTCTAATATGATAACAAAACAATAGAGATTACATATTTAAACTTCATTGTCATGTAGAAGTTGTGTCTGGGGAGCTGCCCTCTCAGATATAGTGAATATTGTGGCCTACAGCTGTTTCCTTCGATATCTCTTTTTATAAAATGTTTACGAAAGTCTGTATTGTGATATCCTGTTCTCCTGGCTTTAAAGGAAATATGAAGTATTTCTCATACTAGTGAGACAGACTGAACTCTTGATGTTCCTCACAGCATCTGACTATAATTTTCACTGACACCTTCACCACTAATCACATATCTGTATTTCACAGAACATTAGTTAAGCTAAAAATTAAACACAAGTCCCAGAGATTTCATTGTAGCTGCATTAAGAATTTCTGGAGAGCATGCCATTAGGTTCTCAGTGCACTGCAGCCTTAAGATCTAATCAGCATCCCTCTTCGAACTACGCAGAACCCAAATAAGTTGTTATCCTAATCTGTGTGTGATCTTACAGTGTTTGACTCCCCATAGCCACAATCAGCACCATGTCAAGCATTCTCATAGCAAAAGTACATTTGCAGGGAAATAAACCAAATAATGGACTTGACAGGATGAACACACTTCCTTTTGCAGAGATACTTTGTACACTTAAGGCTGCCGTGTGACAGTAGTAAGTTCAAAATGCAGCTTTAATTTTATTCTTTTCTTTTTTGTTCTCACAAGAGAATGAGAGTGAGATTTGGATTGAAGTAGAGGTAACAACATGCTTAAGTTTTTGCTTGTGTTGTAACATGGATTCTCACATCACAGTTTTGTAGTCTGTAAACACTGTTGGAGTCTCAGGCTTGAGGTGTGCCTTTGTCTTCACCTCTTGGGTGCCTGAAATAGAAATATTTCATAAATACAAAGAGAAATACTTTACTGTGTTGTGTTGGAAAATACTGTATTTTCAAACTTTTAGCATTAACATTCTAAACACTGTGTTAGCTTAAGTCTAAGCTTAAATGTCTTTTAAAGTGATTATGCCACTTTGAATTATGCCAGTGCTGTTTTCATAATTTTTAATTTGTGGTTTTACAATGTGTCATAAAGCATATTTTAGTAGTCTTAGAGTCTTTGCTGCTTTTTCTCAGACAGGATATGGTGTAATGCCTCAGTTGGTTTCCTAAATACTTTGCATGCTTGTGACCTGAGCTGGCTTTTAGATAACAAAATGCTGTAACCTCACATGAAGGGTGAGATGTGTTGTGTGCTGTACTCTGTGATCTCTGTGTTCAGTGGCCATATTGCTTGATTTGAATGTGCCCAGGATTTCACCAGGCCGAGGAAGCCATTGGGAAGCTGTAAAATGCAGCTCTAACTTTGATGAATAATTCTTTCTGAAGTGAATGCTGTCAGTCCTGGGATAGGAGTGCTTCCACAGCAAACATTGCTTATGCAGGATATAATATCTTGCTTAGAATAGATCCATGAGACTGGGTTTATAACTTCACCATGACCTGATCTTGCTGAAGAGTCACACAGTCTGTGAGTCAAACTGCTGGAGAAATCTCTGGAAAGGTCCCCCATGAGAGGGATAAATATAGTGTGTTCTTTCTGCTCCTGGGCTGGATTATTTCTGGGTTAACCCCACCCCCTACTCCAGCAAAGCTGTGGGGAGAGATGGAATCAGCCTTGGCCTCATCTTTGGGTACCAGTTTGGGAAACAGCTTGCATTCACTTACTCCCATATTTGTGGACTATAATCTTGATTTTGGATACAAAAGGAAGGGATGCTCATTCCCCCCTTCATCTTTTAGTGAACAAGTTGCTTGTGATTTACAGTATTACATTAGCAATGTGGTCATGTGTAGAACAGTAAAGTAACTGTCCTTACAACAATTTCCCTTCTGTCTCCCTCAGGAAAGCAGCAAACAGTACTATACCTTCTGCAAAAATACAGTGTTGGTTATAACAGTGTTCTGGAGCTTGCTCTTGGTGTTAGCAATGTCAGTACATCAGTAGGTGTTCTAAACAATTAAATTAAATAAAACAAAACATGGCAGTCTTCTAACAAAACAGTTTCAGCCTTATAATTTGTAGAAGGAAAATGTGCATGGAAATCATTCAGTTCAGCCTATGTAGGTGGCTTTGCATTCAGTTTACAAGCCATAATCAAGCCTTATTCAGTCCAAGTCTGAGTGGTCTTGAATTGCTTAAACCAATTATTAATTCATATTTTTTATTTAGAAATCTCTTTGTGGCATGTCTTTCTTTTTTTCCTTTCCTTGCCTGTACAAAAACAAGTGTGTTACTGTAAGGCTACGTGGAGTCATCATACAACAGACATATGCTTTCCTGTGTTCTCCACAGGGCTTGCAGGTTCAAACACAACCTGCCTGAATCATAAGAACTTTAATTGAGTAGATAAAGAGGTCCTCATAATTATAAACTGCAGTAGGTATAACAAGAGGCTAAATACATAGCTGTGGTTTTAATTAGCTGGTGCTTCAAATTAGTAATTGTGGTTTCACTCAGAAATCAGTGACTTTATACACTGTTAAAGCCTCATCACTGTGCAGTTCATTCCTCATTATATCTCTCGGTGTGAAGTTTTCAATACAACATCATGCTGAGCTAAAAAGGCAAAAGTTGTAGATACTTGGTTATCTTCCAAGTGCAGTGGAGCTCTATGGAGATTTAATTCATTCTCGACAGAGATAGGAGAATTAACCGTTCTTTGTTACAGCTGGAATATGTGTTTGTATGTCAGCATCTGTACATACAGGCTGTGTGTGGATGTGTGCATGTATGGCCAGGATCTATCAGGGAGATTGTGCTTATTACAGATAACATCAGGGCACACACCGAATCGAATCTGCTGTTCAAATTGTCATCTGGAATTCGGGAGCTAATTAACTGACACAAAGCAGAGCCAAAAGCCTCATAACAAATCAAATACGGGTTGAAAGCACAGAAGTGTCCCCTTAATGCTTGTCACATGAGAGGTTGTCAGTGCAAGTTGAAGTATGCATCTTTTCCTTTCCTCTTTCCTTTGCTATTTTTCCCTCTCCTTCAGGGTTTAATTATATCTCTTCCCTCAGAGGAGAAGGAGGTAGTTTGCAGAGCCAAGAGACCAAAGTACTTCAGTGTTATTCAGGGGAGAAGTGAATGTGGTCTCTCAGCCTGTCATCTAGGTCTGGCAGGTGCACAAAACAAGCTGACACATAGATAAGTGCCACTCACCATTGCTACACCGAGGTGCTAGATCCTTTTATGTGTTTGTGTGTAGAATTATCTGATACTGGAATCAACTATCCTAAAATCTCTTCCAGCAGCCTGCTTCTACAAAATGCTTCTACAAACCCCTCCTTGACATCTACAATGAAGCCATACATAAATTTTAACAAGAAGTGGGACAGAATTAGGTGGTCTAAATCACATGAGGCTGAACTGGAGCCTTGGGATGGATATTGAGTATAATGGATTTTTAGATTTTGTTGTGCTTCCTTGCCTTCACATTTGCTTTCCCTACACAGACCCATGCTTTGTGGGCACACGTGTGTGCATTTGTGTGCAGGTGCACATGTGTTTACAGGCTGCTAGTACAAGGATGTCAAAGTGTATTTTATTCTTCTGCATAATGCTCTCTTAATTTGTAAACAATATTTTTATTGTTTCATTGAAACACTTGCCATTTTAGAAGTGTACTGACTGCCCTACTACCCAATTTTGCATAGTTTTATGATTCCAGATTTAAATTTGGGGAAATTATTCACTGGCTGTTTCTTTCAGAATTGTCCTCAGGAGTTGCATTGTTTTTGATGTTTTGTTGCTATTACTGCTAGTAATAAATGTGTAACAAAATTATTGGGAAAATAATGTGTTGGTTTTTTTGTCTTTCTCCAGTCACTATGAGCAAGACCGGAGTGCACTTAAGCGGAAGGAATGGGAGAGAAGAAACCAGGAAGTCCAGCAAGATGAAGATCTCTTTGCTTCAGGTTTTAACCTCTTTGGGGAACCCTACAAGGTAAATTACATGGTTATGTTTTGAATTTTCAAAATGTCTTACACAAATACAAATAAAGCTTCTCATCACCTCTAAAAAGTGGAAGTATTGCATCTGCCTTGGTACTTACGCTCTTGAATACACTGATTATCCAAATCAGTATATGACAGCAGAGTAAACTGAATGTGCTGCCCAGGTTGCATTGGCAGAATCAGGAGTTTTGGTAACAGTCTAGTTCAAGATTCCTTCCTCTTAACACACAGCAAAGTCCTACAGTAGAAGTATGTGTAGCTGGTGTTTCTACAACTGCGTTTGTACCTACAAAGCTAACGCTAAGTTCTTTCATTTTTAGGAAGAAAATATATCTGAGTTGTTAAAACCAATGTCCTCTCTATAAATAATGAGTCCATAATCTTTCTTGTGCAATTATAACTATCCAAAGAAGTCTTTTGGGAGACTGAATCTTTGGGGAGCATAACAAGGGTATGAAAGGGGCTTTTGTTACAAATCTTATTCTCTCTAAGAAGCTTTGCTGCCTGAGATTTCCATCACCGAGGGATGTCCCCCTTTATGATTTCTGCTACTTTGATTTTCAGTAAGACATTCCCTAAAGAATTCATCAGAATGTAAATTTCCATATCTCTTTCTCCTCCCAATCAGTGACAGACATTAAAAGGCCACCACTTCATCTTTCCATTTTACATTGTTAGCAGCTGTAAGGGAGGATGAGGGCTCTTTGAAAATCACCCAAAAAGGAGGAGAAAAGACTGCCATTATTATCAAATGGTGTCTAATAATTATAGACCACAAAAGTGTGATGGATGCACTCTATTCCTGGCTGTACTTTGGTTCAGGCTGGCTGAGGAGCAACAGACCTTTCTTCCTTGGTGTGAACTGCCAGCTGGAAAGCCCCTGGCTCATGTTCAAGGGAGTGAAGGTGTCTTGATAAATATTTCAAAAGGTGGTTTTGAAACCCCAAAGTGGAAGATAACCAAAGTACAGAACGAGATATCAGAGCTAAAGTGAAGACATTTATCTTGTCCATTCTATTGATTATCAGACAACTACTTTACCCTGTAAATATTGCCACCAGCATGAGCCCAGTTTGGTCTCTCCCTGAAGTGCAGCTGCACTGCTCCCCAGGTGACCCCCTGCTTGAGCAGGGATGCCTCTCAGGGGTAAAGATTCTTTCCTTATCCAAGGCTGTGAGATCCCTTACCCGTACAGATACTTGAAAAGTGACTGATACCATGCTGAATTAATCCTATGGAACATTACTACTCCATGTAGCTACTCAGTATTATTTTAAATATTGTATCCATGCAATATTACAATATTGTAAATTATATATACCTCTATTCCGTTAGACTAATGTAAGCAGTTATTTGGATTTCAGGAGGTAGACCAGTATGAAAAACACTGCAAAATTTTGTGGCAAGAACTAAAATCATACACTACTAATATCTATTTTATAATAAGAATGACAGTATCTGATTTTAGATCTATTTAGTGTGTGTGTATTTGCACTTTGGCTCTGTCAAATAAAACGTAGGTGTTCATTATAGTTTGGACAAATGCGTGTTTCTACATTGATTCTTTGTAGCTTATGTATGTGTGCACTTACATGAAAAGAGATACTTATTTATGTGGGTGTATAAAATACATTTTTCCATGCTTGCTAAAAGATAAATGTCTCCTTTTGAAGCTCCACTGTCTCATGTGGGAAAACAACACTTTTGACAATGTGATGACATCCAGCATTATTTTGGGCAGGTCAGGCAGTAAGGGTTGTGTTGCTCTTTAATACAAGTGGGTTGCAGATCCTGCCTTCAAACCCTGGTTCTACCTGCTCATGCTTGATTTTGCAAAAGGGATCAGAGAAGGGCCTGCAGTGTGACAGCAACAGATATTTGAAAAAGCAATGTCAGAATTTTCCTGAGAGAAGCTGAAATTTTACTACTGAATTGTTGATACCTTTTAATATTTTGAATTACTCAGAGATGAGTATTTTAAAAGAAAACAGTAGGAGTATTTTTGTTACTTTTCAAAGGCATTGCCTCAGAAGAGTTCAACTTGAGAAAGAGAACCCAATGGGCAGCATTTCCATTGCAGAGCCTTTGGTGAACATTAAATCATTTATCTTTTTCAGGTAAAGCCCCTCCATGCTTTTCAAGCTTAGCATAAAAAAAGATCACAGCTTCTAATCCATGGAGGTTAGTTTAACTATGAGGCATAAGGAAGTGAATGAATTATGAAACCTCAAGTTTCACACAAATTTTCACAAAACACTTGTAAATGGGGCCTATAAGTTTGAGTGCATTACTTCTTTTCTTTGTAAAAGTATAAAGCAATAGCTAGCTAGCAAATTAGTCTTCCAGTAGGATTCTATTACAGATAGCTTTTGAAAGAAATAGAAGCAAATGCAGGAAGATGTGCATTTCCTAAATTAACAGAAGACTGGAATAAGGGGGAATGCTACTAGCCATGAGTCATAAACTAGGCGTATAATTTATGCCTTGAAATACTCAAAATGCTGCATTTCCTTGATAGCAACAAAATTGTAATTCAGTATGCTGTTAAAAAAATAAGATGTATAGAAGTTTTCTTTAAGAAATCAGCCAATTATCCAGCATATGAAGGCAGAAATTGTCCCCAGTCTGGAAGTAACAAAGAGCAAGCAGAAATTATGACTGGATTTTGTGTTTCTCTTGCTAGTGTCTGGGCTTGTCATGAATCCTATGCTTCTTGTGAGAGCCCTGAATTTGTTGTGGAAATAAAGTAAAAACATTAATGTTACACCTTATGTCTTAAATGGAGATAGAACAGTGTGCTACATTCCTCAGCTCATTCAGATAGTGCTGTGATGCCTAAGTCTGATCTTAGTTGTGTGTGCTCTAATTTTATTTAAGTGTAAGCCAAATTACCATTAATTATGTTTTTTGGTTTTTTTTTTTTTTTTTTTGCTTTGTAGCCTGGCCAAAGGCCACTGAAGAGAGTAATTATCTTTCCATTGACTTCAGTAACCATTGGATATGAGCTTTAGTGTACTTAAAGTATGCTATGGATGTTTAAAGTAATTTAATCTCCATGGTTTTCAGGAAATACATTTTTATTAATGTTCCCTGTAAAAGACTATGAATAATAATAATAATAATATGTAACTTTATACAATGTCTTTTATCCCCAGGATGTGAACATTAGGCATAAAATAGAGTTAATATCAAGCAAAGTTATATTTATCATCATGTGACATGTAAAAAAAATACATTGAGAGAATTAGGTACCTCCAACATAAAATTATTGGAAAGATCTACTTTCAAGTTAAAACATTTTCTCTGTGAGGATCTAGACAAGAGCCATTTAGTGTGCTGGGATGTTGAAGTGTTACAGTTATGATATGTTGTCAGTAGCTTTTTTTTTTTTTTTAACTTGTGCTTTCTGGAAAGTAAGCTAAATGCTCCCTGGAAGTATAGCTGAACCACAGAGGTGAAGGTTGGTGGTCAGGCTCTTTTTGATACTGTTATTTCCCATGCTCTATCCCATAAGGAGTTAAAGTGTTTGGGCAAGGAGGAAACAGAACAAGTATGTAAGTGTTTAGACTTCGAATCATAATTCCTGCTGGGCCCTTAAGCACAATGGAATCTCCTTGTTTTAAATTTGGGGGTTGAACAGAGAAAGCCCGGTTTTGGCTGCTGCCCAAACTGCTCATTGTGCAACTCAGTCGAAGGAGACTGCTCATATACAAAGAGCTTATTCTTGGCTTAGCTAGAACATAATTTCTGCCACTAAAATGACCAAACTAGGGACTTAGTGAATTAAAGTGTTTCGTGGTTTTCCACAACTGGGATTATTAACTGTGTCAGTTAGGAGAACTGGCAAAATGTATAGAGACGGAAACAACATTGAACAGTTAATTTTTAAATCACTGCCTCAGTGTAGTGCTAATATATGTTGCAATCCCTGAGAATGTACAAAAGGAAATTTGCATTTATTATCTTCTGATCATGCCACAAAAAATATTTTAAAAAAGTACTCTTCTCATCCTCTGACTAGTTCAGCAGTGGCTAATATAAGTAGATGTTTCAGGAGAAATCCATGCATGAAATTTTTTCATGACCCAAACTTCACTTTGATACTTGAAGAAAATGGGATCAGGGCATAGTAGGGTCCCTCACCAAAGAACTGTGACACTCTCTAAACAAGCACAGGCTCCTGGTACTGGTTTTCCCCATCTTTATGGCCTGGTGTTAAGGTGCCATTGGACTGTGGCACTACTTGTTTTGTTGAGTGAAAAAAACCCTCCAAACAGAAGTAGAGTTGGCTATATCATGACAACTTTGTCATTTAATTCTAGACTGTAAAAGTGCACCATCTGCTTTAACAGGAACTGTAGTTCAGCTTTGTTTTTATCCTTTAAGTCTTGTAAAGCCATGAGCATGGGGAATAAGATGGTTTAGTTCTTGCTGGTCACTTCAGTGGAACAGAAAGGTCAGTAGGAAGGCTGCTGCTTTGCATTTCTGTGGGGTGAGTTACAACAGTTAATGAGAGGAAATCAGTTGTGTATTAATTATAGCTTCCAGCTTATTTGTCCAGCTTTTTACAAGTGAAAGGGAAAAGGAAAAAGAAACTTCATGCTTCAAAAGGAGAAGTATAATAGCAGTGAAACAAAGATTTACAGTGAAACAGTATTTATTTAATTATTACTGGAAATCAAAGAAAAGCAGGATTAAGAAATACAACCAGCCTGCAGACAGCATCCCAATGCTTAAGAATGTGGCAGTCATGTCTGTTTATGTTCTATGAGAAAATATTTTTGAATGATCTTTTAGTTGAACCTACCATAGCATGTGGTAGAAACTTTTTCTTCTCTGGATTCAGATGATGGATACTTCAGGTCAAACTCTACCTTCTGTGGAAAAGTAATTGAAGTTAAGATGGAGTGAAGAGTTTGGTGCTATTACAGACTACCCAGCTTCTATTTATGGCAGGACTGTGGGTCAAGGGGCTGATAGAGCTATAACATACTTATATCAACTGTGTGATTACAATTCAATGCTCAGTAGCCAGTAATTGTACTTTCGTGTTTTGCATGATATGAAATGTACAAGCCCAGCATCTCTGACATAAACCCAGCTCCTAACATCCATAACTGATGCAATTTAAACACTTCTCTGAGAGCATATTTTAAAAAATGGGAAGCGGTAGACAAGTGTTACTGATGCAAGCCTGTTTCAGGAGATTCTTTGAACACAGTTATTGATAGGTTTTTCTTACATAACATATGCAAAATGTAATTGAAATTTAATTAAATGTCAGCATGACACCATTAAACTAAGCTAACATTTGCCATCTTCTAAGACAACTATTCTGAGCAGTAACTTGTAAATCAGGAATTTACTCACGCTTTTCTTCTCTGTTTTTTTTTAAATATTTTAGACAAATAAAGGCGATGCTCTTGCAAACCGTGTCCAGAACACATTGGGAAATTATGATGAGATGAAGGATCTGTTAACCAACCACTCCAACCAGAGCCACCTTGTAGGAATCCCAAAGAATTCTGTCCCACAGACACCCATTGACAAAAATGAACAGAACTTTTTCCCAGAACCAAGGAACAGGATGATCCCATCTCATCAGATCAGTGGCAACTCATCAACATCAATGCCACCTCCTTCTTCATTGTCATCTAATTCTACTTTGCTACACAGCCACCAGAGCAGCAGGAAGTCAAGGACAGACTGGTCACGCAGTGGTCACAACTCCAGTGGGGCCCAGCCAAGCCAATCCAGTGGTCAGCAGAGTCGGACAAAGCACAGCTCTTCTCATGACCAGTCACAGGGCAGGTATGAAGATCTCTATAACTGCCAGAGTGAACAGCATAAAAGTGGGGGAGCTGAGGAAGCAAATGCTGTGGCAACATCTTCACATTCGAGGAGGCACACACATGCAAAGTCAGCACCTGGAGAGCACGCTTACAAAGAAAACAGTCATTCCAAGTCACCCACAGAGCTTGAGTTTGTAGGCCATGGTCCTGGATCTCCACTTCCTTCCACTTCTTTGTTAACTGCAAACAATGGTCTTTCGACTCCGAATTTCCCACCAGGACTTCACTGTAAAAACAGCATGGTTCAGCAAAAGCCTACAGCTTATGTCAGGCCTATGGATGGTCAGGACCAGGTACCCAATGACTCACCTGAACTGAAACCCCCAATAGAAATTGAGAGTGGATATGGAAATCAGTCTTTTGGAACACTGCTGGAAGGAAAAGTGAACACACCTAGTTCAAAGAACAAAGTACCAAAGCTCAACATTCCTCCTGTTAGTGAAGTAAGTGGTTTAAATATCCTCTACTCTAGTACTGCTGAGTATTACATTCACTAAATATTTTTCTCTGGAAATATGCAGTTGCATTTACTGGAATTAAGTGTAAAACATTCCTTTTTCTAGAATGTGCATGACTTCTTTCAGCAGTATGTTGTGATAATCCCAGTAGCAGTATTTAATGTAGTTTTTAATGCAGTTTGGAATACTAACATTTCTTGTTTATGATTAATATTAAAAGACTAGATCTCTGTTGGGTGTAATACATGTATACCAGCTATACTGGTTCTGGACAGGGAACTCTAATATCTCGGTTCATCTGCAATTTTCACTCTTGAATTCTCTGTAGGCAGTTTGATAGACAGATTGCTGTTTTAAGCTCTAAGGAAAAGGGGCAGTGTTCAAATTTCAGTGGTACTAAACAGTCCTGCCAGTAAGGAGTTTATTTGCAGAATTTGCTAAATTAGTTTTTTTCTTTTTATGGGAATTAATGTGACTTAAGTTGTGAATAATGCTTATGAAAATGTGTCCCATTGAAGCTTTTATGCATTTTGAAGAGCTCTTAATACTGGGATTCAGTCCCAATCTCTGCAACCAACAGTTTAAGCTGTTGAATTTTGTGTTGCTAGTCAGAACAGCAGTCCTGTGAGGAACATTTCACTTGGTTCATATTCATGTTCATTCCAAGCACAAATGTATAATAAGGATACAGATTGAACTATTTATACTTTGTATGTTTTTTCTGTTAGTCTGAGTTTCTCTACCAGTACCCTTTGGAAGGTAGGTGTACAGTGTACATATGAGCAGAATTGCAAGATGGGTTTTTCATAGCTTTCTGTTTTCCCAAAACAATTCCCCTGCTTGGTAATATTTTTGTCCTAGGAATGAGGAGCGATGCATTCTTAAACCACTTTATTTCAACAGGTCAGCTTTTTCTATTGGGATAATTGTTTCAAGCCAATAATTTGTTTGACTATTTAAAAACTTGATGTTATTTATTAACATTCCAGGCAGCAACAAAGACTGATGTGTTTTGCAGTAGAGCTTGGAATAATTTTCTGGGAACTGCATCTGAAAACAGTAAAAGGCCTATTTATATCAAGTGGAAGCTGAGGGTTGCTTGCAGATGGTGTTTTATTAGAAAATGTATTTGTTAATAAACGTAGCTTTCTGCAAGATTACTTTACAGATGTTTCTGTTTATTTTTACCTTGGGTTAAAAATCTGCTGGTGTAGATGACTTCAGAGTCTGCTGCGATTTGTCGCTAGCATTGTTGGCAAGTAAATAATTGCATGCAAAGGAAATAATGATGTTGCAAAAGCAAATACTTTTTTTGCTCTTGCCATCTATTAACGCTATGAGTCAATAGAAGCACTTTAAAGTGCAGCATTAATGCAAAGTATTTTTGGAAATAAAACGTACCTTTTGCAATTTGTGTCAACTATTAAGAATGCATTTTTAATTTCTTTACTTTTTGAGAGAAATCCTGGCGCTATGAAATCGATTGAACCCTTAACAACGTTTTTCGGGTGCAGAATTTCATATACTTTTGCATATCTCTAGGAACCTCTGATGTGAACTGATGTTTTTGGAAATATTCCTAGTTGCAAAGATAAAAAATTGTATTATGAATTTGTTGCTACTTTAGTTTATATCCTGTGTTATGAAAAGTATAGTTGTATAGTTAATTTCATGTATGTTCAGATAAATGGTAAACTCTAGGCAATTTATAAATGAAAGTAGAAAACAATCTTAAAGCAATCTGCATTTTGAGAGTGAATTGTAAGTTGAGGAGGGAAAGGAAACCCAAAGCTGTGACAAAATAACTTTCCTTTCTGAGACAGAACACAGGACAATAGCCAGACTGATGGATCTTTTACAGGCAAATCTCCTTCTGAGTTTGGAGGGTTGGATTTTTTTGCCTGTGTCAGAACTGTGAACTTTGGCTCTCTGTGTTTTTTCCACAGATGTGTATCTTGAATTTGATTTAGCTTGCGTTCAGCTGTAAAACTCCTTCCAATCCAACATTATAGATAACTGCTTTAGTTTAAACCTAATCAGAACTGACAGTGCACACCTGTGAAACCCATAACCTTTCCAGAATGACTGCAATGAGTGGCTCTGTTGTAATCTTTATACAATTGATGTGGAGGCTTATGATCCTTTGGTGGTGCTTATCAATTTATGAACCTTCCCAAGCCACCTCGAGCCATAGTGATCTGCTTGAAACAATTTTGTTCCTACTCACTAGGTTTCCATCTTAACACTGTTCCAGGTGCTGGTGGTGATGATCTTCAAGCTAGCAATAGGAGAGTTACTGTTTGGGGACATTTCTCCATTATTTGCTTTGTGGTTTTCCTGTATAACTGAGTCCATTTTTTCAAGGTGCTGAGTGTATGCAGATAGAATGCACACCAAAAGGTTTTTAGTGATTCTCTCTAAGTTTTACTTGTTCTTAAGATGAGGAATTCTGTAAAGAAATAAAATTCCTAGCTGATGGTCCTGCAATAGTGGTGCCCATTAGCGTTGGAAAAGAAAACAACAGTACTTGTTATCTTACAGAGAAAGAGGGGAATAAGTAACCAAATATTTGAACAAGCAGATTTAAAAGAAGTGCTCAGACTGATGTGGAAATATGGTGTCATTTATCATGGCTTAATGGAATAAGATGTTGAGTGCCCTGGAAGCATTCTGCCATGTGTAAGGAAGTGATCAATTTTATAACATAATTTGTGTCACTTGAGGTGTTGCTCTAAGATCTTTGCTCATTTGCTGGGCCCAATTCTGCCATCAGAGATGCCCATCTGTCTTTCAGCTCTTCTGGAGCAGACAGCATTGTTAATGCCTTGCTGCTGGCGTGTCTCCGCCAGGCAAAGGATTGTAGGTTAGTGATTTTTGAGGTTATAGAGATGCACAGGGAATTCCCACAGACTTGCCAGGTTGGGTCAGGAGGTAGAGTTAGCAGCTGTTACACGCCTGTGGACTAGTCCGTGCCTCTGAGTGGGTACAGCTGTGATTTCCAGACCTTGGCTCACCCACACAGAGCTAGTCAGACCTGACTGCACCATGAGTGGCCATTTCTGGTAGAGAAATAGAAGTACCAGAGACTCTGTAAACCTTTAGTTATTCCATGGAAGGTTTCTTTGTGATTTTGTGATCCTATTGATTTCTTTTACATTTTTGATTTGTTTTTCATATCATTATTATCTTCTAAGGGCGAAGGTAAAACATTTTAAGGTTTGGTGCCTTGAGCAAAACCCAATGTAACCAGTAGTGCCCAGGCCTGGCAGCCTCTGATGTTCAGAAGTTGTGGAGCAAATTCTTCATGGAAGCCACAGAGCCATGATGTGAGATTCTGGGCCATGTGCAGATCTCATGACATAGCATTGACAGCAATGGCCTTGGAGCTAAATCTGGGAGAGAAAATG
The DNA here is from genome assembly GCA_018697195.1 of Certhia americana. Lineage (NCBI taxonomy): Eukaryota > Metazoa > Chordata > Aves > Passeriformes > Certhiidae > Certhia > Certhia americana. The sequence continues at coordinate 13,123,390 of CM031880.1, forward strand.
ATAGAAAGCCTCAACCTGTAAACCTTATTTCCTGTTCCTTTTTTACTAACTCTCATCTCTTTAGTGTGTATTTACGTGCTTACATACGTACTTACATACATGCATGTATATATTAATTTTGAACTTGCATGTAACATTTGATAAATTGTGGCAAGCCAGGAATATTGCAAAGAGCTTTTGTATTATGCAAAATTCCACCTACTTAAATCCTGCAATGGCAGATGATTGTTACCACTCGAAGAGAGCTGCATAGTTAAATTCTATGCATTTCTTTTAAAAAGTAGGTGTTAGAGACCACAGTAACAGCTGATCCTCACTCTGCTGCTTTAAAATCCAGATTCTTCATACATGTATGTATGTATATTCAAACCTCTAGGAATCAGATGCTTACAAATTATTTCCAATTGACTAATGCAGCAGGTGACTGCTGAAATAAAGCCTGTACTTTTCAGATTTGGTTTAAGTGCAAATTACTGAGAGCATTGAGTAAAGCAGAGGGCTGTTAGGTCTGTGAGGATATCAGAAGCTGCATTCCTGGAAAACCTTATGCCCAGTTCCCCATAACAATGCATAGATTTCCAATAAATGTTTAGGGATGGGGAATCAAGAGGAATTGAGATAATTTTTGGTTCTCAAGGCAGAGTTTTTAAATCTCACTACAACATTGGCTTCATGTTCCTGCAAAGTAGCAAATGCTCATGTACGGAATTTTCCCAAAAATACAAAGCTAGGAATAAATCCAGAAGGCCTACAACATCTATGTCACCACCCACTTAAGGAATAATAAATGGAGAACTTCTATTTTTGCTTTACTTCTAGGAAAATATTTTGACGGGTTCAGTATACTGCAAAGTGATAAGCTTCTGTTACGTGTTTCAAATCATTCTGTTATCGCTGCATGTATTGATTTGCTCAGTGCTTTCTGAGCTAGCTATAAAAAAGGCTGTTCTCCTTCTGCATTAAAGAGCAAGAAAAATTGACAGGTAGATAACCATATTGATTGAACCTAAATAGTAAATGCAAGAGGCTTATATATGACTTATAAAACTCTCTATAGGAACCAAAGGCAGCATAATACCTTTTAAAAAAATAAAATTAATAGAAAGTAGATGCCTTTAACCAGCTCCACCCTTTTTTGATATGAATGCTACTCTGGTTGCCGACTATAGTGCATTACCATAGTTCTGGGCAAATCACTTTTTTCAAATGCCAGCTTTAGCTGTCCCTCCGACTTTGAGCTTGGAAAGACTAGACTGAATCACGCATTAAGATGAAATCCCATTGCTTGGTTCATATTTCAAAAGTCTGAGGCCAAAAACAAACCCAAAGAGCAGTATTTCTTGCAGTATTAGAGGTTACAGCCATATGTTTTTAATTTGTAAATACTGTGAGAAGTAATGTTCTTATGATACTCCTAAATGAAGACCATATGACACCACTCGACTGAAGACCTCTTATTGTGGCCTCTCGAAGGCTACTGTCCGATGGCCTGGACAATGGCTAGCAAAGCTGTTTTGCAGGGATAGCAAGAGGAAAGCTTGTCTATTTTAAGTCAAACATAAATGAGCATATTTAGGGCCTGATTTTGAACCACTGTGACCAGTGGAAAGTCTGCATTTCAGAACCGGGCACTTAAAGTCACTTGAATACGTGTGGCTGAAAGAACTGACCGTGTGTGTTTGGTTTGGAAAAAGAAGGGTTAGGTATCTTCTTTCCCACTGTTCATTTGTTAGTGGGTTTTTGTTTTGTAAGCTATTCCTAATTTTGACTTGCCATGAGGAAGAAACAAAATCTGAGTGAAGTTAGAGTTAACTCTGGGAAGAGTCAGACCTGTGGTGTCTTGAAGAGTGATATTTTTTTAAACCTTTTTGAAATTCCCAGTGCCAGAGTAATTACTTCTCTCATTTGGTGTCTTATGAAATGTCACAAAGTAAAATGACCTCAAAGGCTATGGGGAGAGCAGTAGAAGAATTTGTTTGGCTTGAGCAAAGATGTGAAGTCATTATTCAAAGGCTGCAGGGGGACTGTAGGGTGTATTCATAACTTTGACAATAAATTTGGTGTATGACTATGGAACAATAATTTTTTTCAAGGAAAACATGGCAATCTGTGTCAAACCAGCATTAAGTGTTATGTTATGTCAATGTTGACTGTTAATGTACTTTTTGAATAATAACCAAGGGTTGGTAGAGCTAATTTTTTGGCACCTTTTATCTGTCTATCTGGCATGCAAATGCATAAGGAAGGATGTTCTTGAATCTTAGTATTAGTATACTGTCTGCTTAGTTATCAGCTAACAAGGGCATTCTTTTAGGACCAGCCTAGCAGGTGGAACAAATTTGAAGCCTTTGCACTGTGTTTTAGTACTCTTCTGGAACATAACCTGCTTTAATACAAATATTCTCTCTGAACAGTGAAATAAACAATGCTCCTGTAAGAAAAGATGGGAAAACGCATTTTCATGTATTTGAATGTTTCATGTTTTCACTCTGGGCTGTGATCACTCCTCAAGTGAATTGCATGCATGCTTCTCTCTGAGAACAGGATGGACAGATATTCAAGTATTTGGCCTTCTGTACTACAATGAATGGCCATTTTTAGTCTTTATCATCAGCTATGTTAAATTTTATTTTAGCTGATGCAACCTCTAAAGTAACACACAGCTAGTTTGAAAAAACCTGCCTACATATTCACAGCTCATTCCTGTCAAAACTTTCAGATTTTTTTTCCCACAATCATTATTCTTTGTAGAGAAACTATGATTCTAAATAGTTTGAGATCACAGAAGTCACATGTTTTTTCAAGTGAAGGCAAGAGAGTGTGCACACATTTCTGCATGGGCACTGACAGCTGTTGTGAGTCATCACTGGGACTGAACCTGGGGATTCTGTGGACAGCCTCTGCTTCTTGAACAATGGCAGGGACTCTCCCTAGGAGCTGTAATTTACTTTCTCCCAGTGTTGCTCATTTAGGGAATATGATGAAAACATTGCATCCAACACACACCTGTTAAATATGTAAAAAGAAGCATAAAGAAAATCAGGGGATGTAAATGCAGACTTGGAGAAGAAAGTTTTACTCCTGATGAAAATGGTAGTCGAGTAGAAAATTCGACTGTTGTATCTGGTAGGCGTAGATCAGTAAGAAACAACTGGAATGCTCCTTGCAAATGCCAGGAATCTGGACAGCTGAATGGTGCAGAATGTGATTGGGTGTTGTAGGCAGAGCAGGGAATCAAACATAAAACACTTCAGATGTCACATGAACAGCTGAGACAGAAATACAGCTAGTGAAAGGTAAAGGAGGAGGGACAGCACCATATATTAGAAGCTGAATGAAGATTTACAGACAATATTGCAACAGGTAAAATAAGACCTAGGGAAAGAATCAGAAGAAAAGGTTACTAAGACACCAGAGGTGAGGAGGACATGAAGGAGATGCAGGTGTGATGTGAACGTACAGTGAACTTGGCCTTGGCTCCCAGAAGGAACATGCTGACCATAGGGCAGCAGATGGACAGTGAGTGTAAGCACAGCAAAACTGGACTCACCATATGGGAGAGAGGAACTGCTGTACTCAGGTGTGGTCACCTTTCTGATGGAGATCACAAGGACAGAAGTGCTTAACTGCTCTTAAGCTGATCAGACTCCATCTCATGAAAAGCTAAATTGATACTCTGGTCACTGACCCCTGGTCCCAGGCAGCCTCTCCTGCTCTGTCTCCTGCATTCTCACAGGTGTGATGTGCTTACACCTCAGGGTGTTTTCTGTCCTTTAGTTTGTTAACATGCAGAATTACACTCAGACTTTAAACCACTGCAGCAACACAACATGAATCATAGGTATAACATACCTTCAAAATGTGAAAATCAGAGTAGTTTTTTATATGAACATTTCTGGTGTTATGGCCAGAGCCACCCCACTATAAGCTGTAGTTTCTAATTCAAATGTGGAAAAGCATTTAGGAGCTGCAAGTGAAAACATCATATGGGAATACTTTAATAAGAAAAACCATAGTAAAAGAAAGTTGAACATATAACTTGGCGATGATCCATGAACTGCAGATATAGGTTAAAGTTATTTAGTTGGCAGGCAATTGCTGGTGTATTAGCAATGTTGGGGGAAAAAAATCTAATTTCTCTATTTTGGCTTGTGCAGTAAAGAAATTCCTCCCACATAAATATGTTCATTTCACCTTCTGGGAAGTAAAGAAAGGAAACTGTAGCTGCAGTCTGTTATTTAATCTTCCTGAAATTAGCATTTGGTGCTCAGGAAGATTGAAAGATTTAATGCCAATGCCTTCCTCAAAAGAAAGAAATGACACACCACATATGCTTTAGCATTGGTTAGACTGTTAAATGGAATTAATCAAAATCCATGTTAAAATATTTCCATGTGTTAATTAGCAACAGTTTGGAACATTGAAATACATATTGGCTTGGGAATAAATTGGTGAAGAAATATCAGATTGAGTGTGTGGGTTCTTAACTGCAACTTAATATATTGTGTGTTTTAGAAAGGTAAATGTAAATACACTCCTCTGAAATGCTCTGGCAGTGTGCATTTAAAAATTGGGCAATAAACCTATCTAAAGCAGGCTTTTGTTATGGCAGAGTGATACCATTTCCCCTTTTCAAAGAAACAATGGATTCCCTCATATAATAAAGCGAGAGAAAAACAGACTAAAAATTCTAAGAGTTTCATCCCAGGCCAAAGGAAGTTTTTAAATCTCTGCTTTGAAAATCAGTGTGATGTAGCAACTACCAACATCAGGTCTCCTGTTGTGAGTAGAGTAATTCACTTCTGCCTTTCTTTTCCTGCTGGGTCATTGCAAAGTTTGTTTTCCATTCTCTCATACTGAATATTAAGAGCAGCAGAATAGCATAAATTTAAGTTAGCATGTAAATGGTACAAACTTTATCTATACTATTAAATTAATACACACAAGGCAGTAGAGATATCTGTGGTAGCATTATAGATAGCAAACTCCAAATTGAGGATATGAGGCCATGGATGGCCCACAGAATATCTATTTCTCTTCCTAGAGAGGGAATGGCTTCTTTTTCACAACAAAAGAGCATATAGAAACCACCTCCAAGAGGATTTTCAGGGTTGTATTTTAGGTTGGATCACCCACAATCACATTAGTGGGGATAATTTTATGTATGTTCAGTTTAGGAAAGTTAAAAATTGTAGGTGGCGATTTTCATTTTTTCTATGCTACTCAAGTAGCTATTTGTCCTGTTACACTGAGCTTAAAGAAGAGTTTTGGGGAGCTGAGGGAGGAAGAGGCAAGATAAGTACAGATTCAGTGACTTTCCGGGCTAATAAGCCTGGAAATTTTGCTTGGATTCACAAAGATCTCTGAGAGAAGTCAGTGATCATATGTCTAAGCCTCAATCCCCATTAATACTGCCAATTAATACTGCCATTCTAAATGTATTTCAGTTGATACATTCTACTTTCCCTTGCACGTGTCCTCAGAATAATTTCCCATTGTTTTGTCCCCCAGATATGTAAACTCTTTGGGTTATATTTCACTGATCTGCAAGCTGTGATGCTTAAATCCACAAGACAAGCTGGCAGTTACTTCTGCTGTTTGTAAATACCCAGGCATCCATTTACATTTGCGAGTATTTAAAACATAAACATTGAGATAAATCTTTCTTAAATATGTTAAAACATTAATATATACTTTGTAAACTTAGAAAATCATAACACTCAGGTGGCTTGGGGGAGTCAGGATTTGGATTTGATCACTTAGAGTTCATCCTGAACAAAGGCTTCCTTCACATCCTGGTCAGTTACCTTAACTCCGTTTAATCCTTTTTGATGTCAAGAAACCCTAACTTTCATGTCGTCAGAAAACCTGAAACTTCCTCCAAAAATATAATTGGTACTAGCATATGCTACTTACACTTGAACATGGTTAATTTTGAACCTCTCTTTGCATCCAGAAGTAGCTTTCTTAAGCGGCTTCCTTGTGAAGAAAAACTTCACAGTTTATTTTGCATTGGAATAAAGAGAGATTGTAACATCTTTCCTTCCCACCAACACATGCAGTTACACATTGACATGAAATATGGCACAAATTTAGCTAGGGAAGTACTAAAAAGGGTACTTTTTATTCCAAACAATTATCCAAGCCACCACATCATTCGTTCCACAATCCCGTGATCACAAAGGTCACCATTTAACACCGGTTTATGGCAAGCACCACGCACTGTGGTGTCATGGACCACAATGGTTTGCAGATCCAAAGTTTGGAAATCAGGGATTTTGTGCTTTGCCAGTATTTCTGAGAGGAAAACTTGACCATTAAAGTTCCCTGAGGTCTTTGGAGTGACAAGAAGCCAATAAGGGGATATGCATTGCCTGTGCCAATGGTTGACACTTTTTCATTGTCAGAAATTATTTCTTCTACTACCAGATAGAAAATGACTGGGCAGAGTGGCAGGGCTGCATTCACCAAGTTTCTGCATACTGAATGCAAAGAAGTACATTTAAATCCCACTAAATTTTACATACAAGTGATATTGCTTTTCCCCCTCCATGTAGTGATAAACTGGTTCTTGACGGTTTCTTGAACATAAAATATCCAATTTACTGTGCTAAAGCTAAACCAAATAAACCAGACTGAGAAGCATACCTTTTTCTGTGGGGTGTCGAGGTGATGGTAAAATACAGCCAGGCTAGACTTGTCCTGCCCTTTTGTGATAGTATTGCTGTGGGTAATCCCAGTAATTCCATATAAGGACTAAGGCTTTCCAACTTTGATTAGAAGAAGCAAAATTGGGCCATAAATGATCAGTCTGAATTAAACTTACTTAGGACTGAAAGCAAGAGTAGGATGTAGAGAATTATTGCTCTTCAGAGGAAAAGAAAAATTAAAATTTGCAAATGCTGTTTTTGTAAACACATTTTATTAAAATGAAACTGCACCTGCATTTCATCAAGAAAATTGTTCACTACAGTTTTTAATATACTTTGATATATTGAATATATCTGATTTATTTTGATAATAATGAGGTTTTTTCTGCTTTTATTAGAATTCTACATGCTATAAATTCCTATTCCCAAGTATCAGATTTTGTGAGAGATGGCCTATTTACCTATCATTTTCATCCCCCTTTTCCAGAGCCACTATTTAGCTATAATGAAGACTTCAGATAAGCAACCAGATTTCAGATGCTAAATGATTTAACTATATCAGGAATATCATATTACTATTGACTTTGCTTGGTTGCAGGAGCCAGGTGCTAGAAAGAAAAATACTGCCTTTCTGTTAGCATTTTCATTTTTCTGGGGAGCGCACTTTGGAAAGAAATCTGAGCTTCCCAGTTGCTGTTTTTTGTTTGATTGAGGTGTGGACTCTGAATACGTGAAGTAAATTTTTTTAGGTTGAAAGGAGAACAAGAGCAGCTCTGCAGGGATGCCAATAACATGCTCCAGATGCTCTCTGGTGCTCAGGAGAAGTCATGCTAGTGCCACACAGCCCCTTCCTTCTCTCTCCTCCTTTCCCCCAAGGCACACACCCTGTGTTCTCTGGCTTCTTGGCACCAACTCTCTCTGCAGGTTGAGTTCTGCTGTGCTGCACTCCTGCTAGTAGAGATACAGCTTTATTCTCTGGTCCTGGGATGGGTAGTGAGTGTCCTGGGATAAATTACCTGTCCTAGTAGTAGAGAAAGGGTACCTGACTTCTCTCGCTTTCCTGTAAGAACCATAAACACCTGTATCAACAGGTGACAGGAATGGAGTAGACTCTGCCTTCTCCTCACCATGAGCTGCACTCTCCAGCTCTTTGAGAAAGGAAGTGCTAGAGGCAGCTTTCATAGCTAAGCACCTTAAAAGGAAACTGATCTTTACAGCCAAGCATGGAAGATTTTCCATAACAAATCTTGGATGGGGTTTCAGAAATGGGTGCTCAGCACGATTCTCCATGTTCTTGGCTGCTCCAGTCATTTTAGTTTCTAGGGTAAGGTAGATAGCAGATCACTGAAGGACAGAAGGAACAGAGGAATGAACAGAGAGAGGTATTTCCTCTTTCATTAACCACAAAAATAAGTTTGTTCAAGAACAAATAGCTGAAATAAGACAAGCATCTCTGATGCTTAACAAAAGGCTGTTTGTGGTAAATACATAGGAAATACTGCTCCCAGTGAACCACTGTAGGGATTGTCCTTTAATGAAGCCAGATTTACTTGGGATCCTGGCTGTTGCAAGGCCTTGTATTTCATCTGCTTTCCTATTAGCTAACATGGGACACTGCATGGTGAGGAGGCATGTGATTTTGGGCACCTGTTTCTTCAAAGTACTGGAAGTAAAATTGATTTCTGCATTGTATTAACTTCAGCTTTTGTGGACTTCATAGATGATTATTTTTCTGGCAGTGATTTCACCAGTTTGTGTTCTCTGTGTTTGTGCATATGTACAAATCCAAAATTATAGATAAGCAGTATGTAGATACTTAGATCTACATCCACACTTAGAGAGGCTGTAAAGGCTTTTTCTGGTACACGGCTGTGATTTCACAATAGATCACACATGATAAAAGTGGGAAGGAATTACAGATTTTGTTACCTTGTCTCCTGTGACGTGGAGGTACATGGAGATCTTCACTGCATCTGGTTTCTGGTTTTGGCCCAGAATAGATGAATATCACAGGTCCTAAAAATTGTAATTTCTGGTCCTTCCATAAAAAATTAGACCCAAGGGAACCAGTTTTCAGCTAAGTATTTTCTGTTCTGTTCAATGCTAAAATTTACTGGCATTGCTTCTATGTCTCTTGTTGAGTGGGATCATACAATTATTTCTTAAATCCTTCTTTGTTCCCACAACTACTTTTCTACTTAGTCCCTTTCCAAACAAAGCACGATTCACCTTGTCCACAATGTTGATGTCCCGTGACTCTTGGGACTTACTGTTTCTCCAGTTTCCTTCTTATATACCGTCAGATGCAGATTGCAAATAGCTGTGGTGTTGTGACAGCAACACATGTACTCTGTTGTTATAGAAGAATCTGAACATTTTAAGTTGAGAGCTTTGTACCTGAGAAGCAATCCAGGATCTTCTGTTAGGGAGCTTTGAGTGAACAAGCAGCTCTTAAACCCTGAGGTGATTATAATACATGTGTATGAGGTGTCCAGCCAAAGCTTCTTATTTATGCACATAAGAGAAGGTATTCAGATATGTTCTCCCACCTTTTTTTGTGTATTTTTACAGTGGTGAAGGCTGGAGTTTGCATATGGCTTATTGTAATCCTACATCCTTGTAGCAAAGTCTCACCTTGGATTGTGTGTAACATTGAGCAAAGAACATAGCAGATATTTTGGAACAGTTTCCTTTCACAAATGATTGCTCTCTCTCTGCTCTGAGGAAGGGGGAAAAAAATAAGCCAAAGGACTGCATTTACCACAGCTTTGTGTTTGAGCTAATAAACTGTGCTGAGAGCCTCGGCTCAGGTTTACCCTTTATTTTTTCCAGCCTGAAACACAGACTGAGATAACTCAGGCCTGCCCACAATAGACAGCATAAATATTCCTTGAAAGGGTTCCCAAAGTTTCAAAGCCTGGATAGCTGTGACAAGAGTTTGTGTATATAAAAATATGTGCCATATAGATTGTGTATAATGGCACTTGAAAATTAAGCAAAATGTGCACACAGCTCTATCAAGATTTTGGGGAAAAAAGTTAAATTGCAGAATTCACTTGAAAAGACAAAAACCCAATCTACAATAACAACCAAAAAAAAGAAAACAACCCACACGCAGAAACAATGAAAAGCCACCAGTGTCATTTTGCCTGTGGCTGTTATGCAAGGCTTCATAGGGATTACCTTTGACACTGGGCTCTCCAACTTGCAGCATCTTGCATAACACACTTGCACAACAAGCAGCACTTCACATCAGCAGGTTTAGAGCCAGGGCAGTGCTCACTGCTGCTGACATTGGCTGCTGTGTTTTGTGAGAATGCTCTGAGCCATTCCAAAATTAAGGGTAGAGAATAGAGTAAAGGAGACTGTAGGGGAAAAAGGAGATAAGTACCCTACTACACATCAGTCTTGCACTAGTAAAACAGATATAAGTAATTTTTTTCAAAATCTGGTGTCTAAGCTTATTAGTTTTACCAAAAAGTAATAATCAATACATTTTTTTCCAGGAGGATCCATTTGTTTTCCTGCCAAAGTCAGTGTAATTTTTATTTCTGGCTTCATAGAAGCAATTTTTGGAAACAAAATTTTACCCCTTTAAAATTAAGCTTAATAGATCAAAAGTGTTCTGCATTTTTCTCCCTCTCATACCTAAGGTTAATAGATCAAAAGTGTTCTCCATTTCCTTCCTCTCATTCATCTATACCTTCTCCATATTATGCCGAACAGTGAGACCCAGACATGAACCTAGCCTTCTGCAGAGCTATTATTTATAAGGACTGAATTTCAAACCCACAGTTGCTTATAGAAAACTTGTTATTGAGTTCAGTAGTGTTTGAATCAAGACCTGTAAAAATAGAGTCAGAAAGGACCATTCTAAAATTAGCAGATACCAGTGATGACTGCATTACAGAGTGGACTGCACTATTTGTGCTATCCTTTTATGTAGCACTTCAAAACACAATTTCCACTGAAACAAGCTCTTGGGAAAATAAATGGAGAAGTTTCCAAATGCTATCGCTGTTACAGTATTCATACATAATAAACCCAGCTTCTGTAAATAACTCATTTTATCTGTCAAACATTGTAGGCACATATGCCACATTTACTGTCACTGAGGTCGTAAATAAACAATGTATCTGTCTACACATTACTTATGTCTGGAGGAAATGAACAAGTACACATGAAGAACAGTGTGGAACATATTTTAATTGTGTAATAAATAGTTGGTGTTGCTATTGTTAATTATTTTAATTACATCTGAACTTAAAAATACAGTTCATAATTCAATGCAGGATGCAAAAGGGTAATACTCAAAATTAAGTATGTATTTCTTAAATGCATTTCTATACCCACTCACTCACGTACAACTTTGGGCTTGGGACATTTTGTCTCTTTATTCTGAACAGAACAACAGAAAACAGACCCCCTCAAACTGCAGAAGTAGCACTTGGATCCAGGCAGTAACTAATGATGCTTGACTTTGTAATCAGGATCTTCTTTGCAGGTGGTGTTCTCTGAGTATACCTGTAGAGAATTTGCATTTAGGTTTAAGGTGTAGGCCCTGACTCTGGTTTACTGTACATCCATGAGCCAGACTTGTCACAATGGGCTCTCCTTTCTGACAGTCTGTCTGTGTCATTTCTGGTTAAGTTTGTGCTGTGCCGCTTGTTTGTGATCACAATTAGGCACCAGAGATAGCAGGAGACTTCTAATGAGATGCCAAAATATCAGGAGTCTGCCTTTGCCCACTGGACCATCTTGGTGGTTAAGATATGTTCTGCACGCTTTTGTTTTCTTAAAACATTGTCACTTAAAAGAGCAATTGTCACTTAAAAGAGCAATTTCTGAGCCTATTTTAGAATAATTTGTTTCTTGATATATGCTGGAAAACAGGCAAATCCAAACTCAAAACCCAGATTCCCTTCAGCCCCTTCTAAATGCATTGTACTTTTGTTGGGGAAAAAAAAAAATCATCAACCAATTAGGTTTGGATAGGGGTAACAGACTTGATTTATGACAGAGTAAAATTAAGTTAAGCTCTATCTGAGCTAAAGTGATAGAAGAGCTTGTATTTATATTGTTAGATCATATTTTCATTATTAATTATAGAGTTATTATGCTCTAATGTCTGTACTAACCACCAGTACTGCGAGAGAGACAATGTTATAAAACAAAACAAAAGCCTTTATAAATTCTGTTGATTTGCTAAAATACACCTTTTATATTAATAGTCTTTTACCTAAGCTAATGAACCGGAATATTAAGATTTAAGACATTAGTGCTATTAATGTAACAGCTAATGATGATGAAATTCAGCCCTTAGGTATTTCATGGATCTCTTGGTAACTTATGAATGAGCAGAGCTTGACCCTACTTGCTTTGCTGAAACACCAAAACACCACATTAAAGGAATAAGGGAGATTTAATCCTGGGATGATTAAATCACAAGGTAGCTGCATGTTTGAAAATAAATGTATTTATATCTGTTTGCCACTCATATAGCAAGAAATCTACGGTGTGCACCTGTGTTATTTTCCTTTGACATTGTTAAATATCTAATAAGTTGTTTTCTGATATGCCTGTTAAATATCTGATAAATTGTTTTCTGATATGCCTAATGTTGCACGTAGAGTGCTAGAAAGCACACACATATGATCTATAAGGATCTGGATTATAACACTGCAACGAGAAGAATTCCAGTGCAGGCACCTCTTGTTAACAGCCCTTCCATAAGTGCTTAAGTTCAAATTAACTGTTCTGAAACCCAAATTAGAGTCAAATCTGATGTGAGCCAATTTACTCTGCACAACAATCATGGGCAGTGAAAAATGTTCTGCTAGATTGCTGTTTAAATCGGATCACTGTAGCTCCCTCGGTGGGAAAGGAGTGCAGAATAACAATGGCCAGCAGCTAAATGTAATTTAATTATTGGGTTTACATATTGGTTAGTTCTGGCATTGTTTAAAAAGAAACATTTTCCAGCCAGGTGTACAGTGTCTGGCCAGTGTTAGAAATCATTATAAAAAGCTGGAAGAATAATAGACTGATGATCTAACACATTTAAATTAAGCAAGGTCTGTGTTGAATGTTGAAGGGTGGGGAGTTCATTTCCATCGAGGGCTGACATTTTGTCCTCTTTGTGTATTGCATCGTTAGTGGTTTAATACATGCAGAAATATGATGATGAAAGGCCTGAAGACTTAGAATTTGAAAATACAGCTTCATTAGGGCTGAGATATCTGTTGTTTCACACAGTTTTTCTGGTTGAAATCACATGGTGAATTTGAGACCCTACATTAAATATTTACAAACCAAACAAAAATTGAATAAGATGTCAGTCCAACTTTATCTTTCAGCTGTCCTAGGCTGTCTCATAATTGAAAGACACTACAGGTTGTTGAATGTGAGGTGCAGAAGGGTGTTATTGTTCTAATACTGCACTTTTTTCTCCAAGTTCCTTCTTTTGCATCATAACAGCAAAATTCCATATCACATCCTTGAAATTGCTTGATAGGGTGTGATGACACATTCATATTATGTTAGCAGCATAATTTAACTGCTCCATTTTTTTAAACCATTTGCAAAAGTGTCTGAAATGTGTGCCTTATAAAATAGGGTCATTACAGCTATGATTGAATTGGCATTTCAGTAATAAACCCTTTGTGAAGGGCTAGATGTTAATGCAAAACTTGTACCATAAATACAGATCCATCAGTAACAATATGGAGTAACCTCAGTAAATGGACATGGGAAAAACCTGTTATGCTGAAAGATGGCACTGTAGCTCTCAAAGCCCTGACATCTTGCCACCAAAATGTTTGCTACAGTGATATGAGTGGAGAACATGGTTGGCTGGTTGGTTGAGGCAGGAATGCTGCCCATGGATCAGGCAGTACCCTAGGCTGGGACTGGCTGGTGCTGCTGTGTTTGGAGGGCAGGAGGCTGAATGCATTGCTGTTCTCTAAACATAGCCCCAGTCTGTGCCTGTATTTCACACAGGCACCAAAGCCCATCTCAGTTTGTGCCTCTGGCATTGGGGATCCAGCCCTCTGTCTTTACTCAGGTAAAACCTACTGCAGTAAAAATTAGTTTTTCCCAGAAGAACTGATACAGCCCTTTGTGCTCTCTTTCGGGAGAATGTTTTTCATACTGCGCTGAGAATAGCACAGTATTGTATCTGGATTGCATGTAGAGAAATGAAAAAAAGATTTGTATGTTGGAGCTTCTTCTCTTTATTCTTTTCCTGCCCTTTTTTTTTCAAGGAAGTTACTTCAACTATGCTTCTCTGGGGGATAAAAGGCATCCCCAAGGTAAACTGAGAGCATCTGCTGTTGCACAGAGAAGGCTAAATGCTGATCTGAGATTTGGATTTTGAAATATTTTAGTGGACACAAGAATCCTTCAAGTGTAGCTCTCCGAGAGTAGAACCTCATGACATCCTTCTCCACCTTACACATTTCCCTCCTCTTTTTCCTGTGATAAGGGATGGAAGGAACAGTTGTCTCAGCTTTAGCACCAAAGCTTAAGTCCTTAAGGAATTTAAATACTTGCACTGACTTAGGCTTTGTCAGAATATAGACTTTTGGAAGTCCATCTTTGGAGGATTACCTGTTGCAAGTCCAGAAGTGGCTGGAGATATGAACACAAGCTCACAAAATATGTGGCTACACAGGTGGAGTGGAGAGGCTCTGGGTCCTGCCTATAACTGGGCATGAATGACACAGGGGATAGAGGTGGTAGGAATGCTGCCTTTGTTAATAAGTATCACAGATATCCACCTGTGAGTAATCACATAGTTTATGTTGTCCTTAGGAGATGGAGCTACCTTTCTGCACCTCCACTAATTCTGTTTTACAGTCTGTCTATGACACCAGTTAGTAAATTTAAAAAAACAGAAAAGCACAAAAACGAAAACATTTTTACTGCTGAACTTTTCCTGTCTACTTCTTTGTCATTTACTAGTACCTTTTGTAACCTGTGCCATATTCTTCTGTGTTCCTAGTAAGATCCCATAGGATTGGTCATGCAATTTCTTTGGTAGAGGCCTTCTCAGTTTATAGGCTTAATGATTTTCTGCGACTTTTGTCAGGCAATGATGTTACCTTCTGTTGAAAAACCACCTATAAAAATGAAGTTTTACAGTGTAATGAATTATGTGTCACTTACTATGTTGGACAAAAGAGGACATTCACGAATGTTCATAAGAAAGGTCCATTGTCTACCATAAGTCCATTACAAAATGAAGTGTTAGAATCTGGTCTGTTTGTACACTCTACGATTTATAGAAATTTTAGCTTTAAAATATCTATCTTTGGTTATTAGCAAGGCTCTTGTGGTGGAAGCACAAATCAGGCACCAGGTGAAAAAAGAAAATGACATTTCTCAATTTCAGTTCATTTTGTTTAAATTTAGAACAGTTTTGGAAGGATTTGTTGTTGTTCACACTATGGGCGTGTAAGTCACATCTGCCTGCATGGTCCATTTACTTTTTAGGTCAGATTTGACATATATATGTTATTTCAGGAGTGTAATCACTCAACTTGTTGGTGGTTTCAGGGAATTCACAGGTTGTGAATTGCGTTAAGTGGCTAAAAGATTAATTTATTGTGGACAATAAACAGATTGATGGATATAATGCTTCTAATTAAAGGTTGAAACAGGGAGATGATTTTTTTGACTGTAAGGCCAAATGTTCCAAGTATTTGAGGCAGCCAATTCTTATCTTAAATTTTAAGAAGCTGAAATTAGTAGGGTCATTCCAATGCTGCTGAAGATCTGTCTGACCTCTGAGGTATTAGCAGTTTGTGAGTCCATATTATTGAAACCTATACTTTAAATGAAGTATTATTTTCCATGTTGAAAAGGAACAGAACATTTCCAAAATTATAATACTGTAGTATGTATATGCAAAATCTATAGGTGTTCTTGATGAATAACAATGCACTCTGACAGCAAAGAATCAACACAGAAAAATTAGGTCACAGCAGCTTGCTTGCTCTTTACACTGTCATGGTTGATTGGTTATTCTCATCACCCTTTGTTTAAAATCATTTCAGAATTAATTGGCGTTCATTAACGCAAGTCTTTGTAGCAGAATTGCAGAAACAGTCATTAATGTAGCTAATAAACATAAAAAAGAAAAAAGGATCCTATTACCAGGTCCCTACAGGCTGTTAACTAACATTTTGAATAAGAATACATAAACATAAATTAAACATTTTTACAAACTGCTAAGGATGTGGGAATTTAGCACGGTGGTCTGTAGCAATGCTTTGAACCAATTTGTTATATTATGTCGATTTTTTAAGGTTTTTGCTGTAAACATAGTGGTGCTGATGAGCTTAGATTTTCAGTGCAGTCATGCAGGTTGCTTAAGAGATGAAGCACTGATCCTTCTCCCCTGAGTTCCATGACTGTTTTTCTTGTGGAATGTAGATGTTCAGGTTTCTTCTGTGATGTTTTGAGTAGAAACAGAGCAAACTTAGAAGCCAGAAGTTTTGGTTGAGGGCCCAAGTGCAGATACTGACTGGTGCAGTTGTCACCTGCTTCATTTGTGTGGTCAGGGGCTGTTTGATGACTTAATGGGGGTGCTCTGTCATGTCATTCCCATGTTAGTGTGAGCTAGACTCAGTAAAATGCACTCGAAATTTATTTGTGTGTTAATTACAGGATTTCCCTCGTTTGTGCTGTTGCCCTGATTTGATGGAGAATGCCATTTAGAATCTCTTTAACAGCCAGCCCCCAGCCTTTTTTTCTAATGTATATCTCAGGGTAAGAGTCAGTAATGGTTGACAGTAGGTGATGTAGGAAACGTCACCTGTGCCCTGACACACGTGGAAGAGCAGGGATGTGATGTTGTGTGCACAGCTCTTGGTCAGGGAAGGGTTCCTGCCTGAGCCCTTGTCTGTGTGTGGGGATGCAGCAGTGCTCTGTCTCAGGCTCTGGGGCTGGGCTGTTTGAGGAAGATGGGTTCATGCCTGTGCTCACAGACACTTGTTACCCATAACAGAGCAAGAGGATGCTTACACTGCCCACTTTACATGGAAGGGAACTGTGATTTTTCCAAGGCTGATGACAGCAGCTGTGGTGCTGAGCAGCAAAGGCTCCCAGCACAAGCCCTGGCCAGCTCTTTGGGATCTCCTTCCAGCAGCACAGGAGCTGCTCAGACTGCCCATGGCTTGGCTGCAGTGTGGGCAGCAGAGCTGGGAGAGGGGCCAGGGTCACCTGGTCTGGTGCAGCTGCCTTGTGGGCACCCTTCTGTCCCCTAGAGAGTCTTGAGACACCTGAGTCCCTGATTTGCAGGCATGATGAGGTACCTGAGCAGCCAAGTGAGCGTGGCCTGGGAACAAGTGAATAGAAATGCCAAATTATTTATCCTGAAGTGTTGTAGACATTGAATTGGAGCCCTATCAAGGGGCAATTGGAAAATGTGTCCCTTACTATTTAATTTTCTAATGTTGGTGCAGCTTACTGAATATAGAGAGGGCAATTTTTAGATGAAGTTCTGAAGGTAGTTAGTTGGTATATATTGAGGGCACTATAATGGCTGAGCAGCATTGACTGATGCACTTTTAACTTTGTGTGAATGCAGTCTCCATGCAAATGCAGCCCTGGCATACACAGTAAGTTACAAAAACATTTCAACGACAAAATCAACTAGACAAATATATTGCTTTGTATGTCTGACTTTTGATACACTGTGTCTATATATATTATGACATATGCAGAGAAACATGAAGGCTTGCCAGTGATCCATATACATTACTTTTTATAGCATACAATTTAAAAGAATTCAAGCCTTAAGTAGGATACAATTGGTAAGGGGAAAAATTATATTTACCCCTGCAATTAAAATATAATAACAGAAAGACTAAAAATTATTTTAGTCTAACTTTTGTTTATTGACTGGAGCATATAATTGGCTTTAGGCACTACTAAACAATAAAAAAAAATGTGGCTCACTATTGGGTCTTTTATCCATTTTAATTTATTTTGATGCTGCATGCAGTTTCTGAATATATTTTGTGGGTTGTAATAAAATAGCCGCAGTGCAATTTTGCATGTATGTCAAGCGGTGCGTGACCTGATATGCAAATTTAATACCAAGGTGCCAAAACTGAATTCATAATGTTTCACATCTACAGAGCTGTTTAAGGCAGTTTAGAAATCAATGAATATGTAATATGAAGGTGATAAGACCTAAATAAAAACCTTATTTATCTACTATGAAAAGTATTTATACACAGAATATTTAGCACAAGCAGAAAATGGACAGAGTTTCCAATTATATGGTTTGCATAAACAAATGTTGAACCATGTGCTTAGAATAGATAATAACACAGCTAGTTCCTTTGCATTATACTTTAGAAATGTTTACAGATGTCTCTCTCTTAGTGTATATATAAAATGAAACACTAAACTGAAGCAGCTTTTGAAGAAAACCTCTTTGAGGTCTCCTATTTATTTTTAATTTACAGTATATGGAGTGCTTCATTATAGGTTTCTGTTACTAGTCCTCAGGTTATTAAAGATCAGTGAAATAAGATACACTTTTGTGAAGTCTTGTAGTTTACGGTGAAATAAAGGACATAAATTTAACTGGTAATAAATAAGAATCAAATGTTTTCCATCTGCTTACCTTTAAAAGCAGAGAAGATCTAATTTTGGAAGCATTTAGACTTTTGAGCTCTTTTCCTGCAATGATGAACTGGTTATTTTTTGTCTAAAATTTTAATCTAACAAAGTTTCAGGAGTTTATCAAAGGATACTGAGTTAGATTGGCCTTTCACTCAGCATGTGTGTGCTGTGGAGATGGACTGGGAATCCAAGTCTTGATTGATGGCAATCAGTCCCAGCTATACCACTGAAAATATATACTGTCACCCCAAGGAGGAAGAGAGAGTGTGTGTTTGATTGGCTGACAGTGTTGTTTTACAGCACCCTGCCAGTCAGCACAGACAGACATTTATATCTCTTGGCTTGAAATAAGTTGCCACAGTAATAACTACCAATGTGTTGAGCAATCAAGAAAAATGGAGTGCAGTAGGTATCAAGAAATGTCCATCATGCCATATTGTCTACTGGTGGTATTTGGAAGTGATTTTTGTATTCACCCTGGTAGAGGCCAATGACTTCTGTAGGAAAAGTCAGAGCATTAGATGAAATAATGATTTGAAATAGATAGTAATTAATCTTTGTTCTTGTGTAAAAAAACTAGAGAAAACTCAACCCCAGGAGAGTATGCTTTTTTTCCCACTCCTGACCATAAACCATCTCAGGTATAGCTTTCCACTCTTGGTAAACAGCTGTTGGCTTAAAGTCTTGAACCTCAACAGGGTTTTAAAGTTCTAAATAAATTTGAACATTTTTGCTGTCTGATCAGATATAGATGAGCAGAATTTGAGGTGGATAATAATGAAGGAGATCTTAGTTTTTGTCCCTTGTGTGGCTACTACCCCGTGAAATTGCTGCCTCCCTCTGCAAAATGAGTGATGGGGTAATTTTTTGTTTCTGCATGAGGGATTGTCTACATTTCATCTGGAAGTGCTAGAACCATTCATTTTTACGAAGTTTGCTTTAGCTTTTGCTGCTATTTCTTAAAAAGAACTTGTATAAAGAACTAGTAGCCAGCATACTGCATGTTGTACTTTTCTGAGCAAGAGCCTCAGGTTAATTCTCTCTACTAAAGATGCTGTACTCACATTCCTCAACTGACAGCATTGTGCCACATTCCTGAGAAGGGTGGACATCTAAGTTTCCGTTGTTCGGAGATGCCCCATAAGAGGTTTATTTTAAAAGGATCCATATGGATCCTTACATATGGAAATGGAAAGATCCTTGAAGCTTCCCTCACAAAATTCACCTTGCATTTTCTTCATGGTGCTGGAGGGACTGCTGAACTCTCATAGGAGATCACATCCTTTCTGGTCCTAAAAGAAGCCTGCAGCATAGAGCCACATTCAGATGAACCCTGGAATGGTGTGGAGAGATCTCCCTGCCTCCTTGGTGTGTTCATAGGAACTGTGCATCTGTATTCCTCTTTGCTTTTCAGACAGAGCTGCTGGAGGGGCTGAAAGGCCAAAAATTAAGACCTTGATAAAGTAAATAACTGGAATGGAATAAATGTGGTTGAGTAAACCTGAATATATTGTTTTTTTCCAAATTGAAGTAAAACACATTCTCAGATAGAAATATTTCTAGTTCTGAAATCTTTTTCTGGAACATAATATCATAGCATTTGTGAATTTATATATAATATTAATGGAAATTATAATGGTTTCATAAGTATCCTTATTTTGATCTGTTTTTTTTTCTTTATGGTTTTTCCTTTCTGACCTTTTTTTCTTCTTTTTTTGGAAAGCAAAGTTTTCTGTTGAGTGCAAATTCTAGTTCCTAACCAAGTCACAGTGCACAGAATGATGACATAATAAGCAGTTTGGGTTATTTTTCTCCAGCATAGTAATTTCCCTTTGCAGCCTCTTCCATAGATCGTGGAGAACAGCAGGAAGATTTGGGGGTGCAGAAGGACTAGGATTGGGAAGGAGAGCACCACTTGGCTTTGTGCAAAATCTGGCTTCCCAGAAGAGTCTCTGGACTGTAATGGAGACTTAAGCTTTAATTTTTTGTTCCTGGGCTCAGCTTTGAGGTTAGATGAAAACTCCATTCTCACACCAAAAGAGCTTTGCACTGATCTGAGCAGCAGTGCTATCTTGGCTTTGAATTTTTCATACATTTTGGGCAACCAGTTGGACATGGATATCCGTGCAATGACTGATGAGTCAATGCTTCTAAAAAGAAACATGAAGCCTTAGTCCATAAAGGAGAGCTGGAACCTTATCTGATACTTAGGATCTGATACTTGATTTCCCTTGGGGTTTCTTCTTGTGCAGAAAGTTACAATGCACCCTTTATACTGATGGTGGCATAAAGATTCGAGCCCCCAGCTCAGGGAAGCCTGTGCTCAGAAAATACATTTCTGTGAAGTTCATTGTGTCATCCTGGATTCTTGTCCACTTCATTATTCAGCAGTATCTAAACCAAGAATTAGGAAGACTGAACAGTTCCTAAAACTGGGGGTGTTTTTGAGTACAGATCTGTTTAGTGACAGTTTTTCTGCTTTGGAGAATATCCATCCAGGATGACTGTATTAATAAAGAAATAATTCAGTACTTAAAAACATCATTTTCTTGGCAGTTTAAATGTCTTTATTTGTGATTTTCCTGTCTGTCTTTTAATCAGTGTCATGCTGTGAAATCTGCTATTTTTGCCATGACCAACACATGAAATTTGTCATTGCTGTTTCTGTGATTTTCATGAGACTTGCTTTATGTTTAGCAAGCAAAATTCCCAAGTGTGTGTTTTATTTGTATGGATCTCATATCTCAAAAAAATGCATGGCCTCTTAGTCTGGCCCCTAAACTAGACTGTAGACACTGGGTTTCATGTTTCTAATATTAAGAGAAAGTTATTTCAGGTAATCTCTGAAAGTAGTTAATTAGGTTAAGCAATGAGGTGCTGTCATTGGAGCTTACCTGGAATTCTTGAGTTCATCACCTTTGTTTTGCAGCTTGTATTTACTCAGGTATGGAGGGGAGCAGCACAAGAAACTCTGCAGAACAGAACTCAGACACCTCAAGTGTATGTCACATAGCAAAGCAGATTTACTGTAACAGACTCAGCTAAGGGTTGAATCTCCAATTTGGAATGCAAAAGAAGAAAGAGAGGTTCTTACTATTTGATATGTAGTGATTGTACAGTGAGTTACACTGATATATATTGTGCATGTGCATATATATATATACACACTGATATTTTCCTCTGAAGCACTGTCTTGCAAGTTCTTTGGCCCAGCAAAAGATAAGCTTAGTATAATAGTTAAATGATACTTTGGCATTTATTAAAAACCCCAGCAAGTTTGGCTTCATATTAAGTGTGTGGTCAGAATGAATTCATTTGCTCTTACTGGAAGAATACTTATCATAATGGATTCATGTGGTATCCATGTGCTCGTCACGTGTTCTTTTTTATACACATCCCTCTAGTTTCATTTCAATTCCACTTCAATTTAGGATTAGTTAATGGACTCCACATAAAGGTTGCTCATTTTTTATCTGGATTCTCCAACTGAATTTCTGGTTTTTAAAACTGCTAAGCTGATGAGGAGAGCACTAAATATTAATAGCAGCACTTTGAAAAATTAACAGAATTATCTTCCTTTTTGTCTGTTGATTTCCTTTCACTACTTTAAAAGTTAATAGGAAAGACAATAAGGGATGGAGATTAGTCATGGCAAATAAAATATGTTGTTGGAAGAGAATGCAGATACCTACACACACCAGTCATGAGTGACTCCTGGGCAGAATGGGAAGATGTGCAGATCACCAGGGTTGAGCATAGTGGAACAAGAGTGAACAGAATCACCAGCTCAGTAGATGAGAGCTATTATTAGGTGCTTATATTGGGAACTCACCTCTCCATGCTTTCAGTGACTAACAGAAGTCAGCACTTGCTGAGGCTGAATTAGGAGCCTTTATGCCCAAATTATATTGAGGTCATTTCTGGAGACACCAGCTTACCTTGGACACCCACCCAATGCTAAAGTGAATGGCAGGAATATCTCCACAGAGTTCTGTGGGAGTTATGCAGTTCAATTTCGTTTAATCTAGGTTTCACTCAGATGCTGAGGACCTGAAATTCTTTCGAGGTTTTTCCTTTGACTTCACTAAGATTTAGCATGGGTTGGATGGGCTCACAGTGGGGTGTGAGACAGCCCAACACAAGCCAAGGTAGAAAAGTTCCACTGTGATAGTCAGTCAGGAAAAGAGAACACTTCAATGAGTAAATTGGTTCCAGTTTTTTATTATCTATTATTTATTATCTCACAAAAAGGCTTTATCGAATAGGACTGTAGCTGAATTTTCATAGGGCGTTTGAAACAAAAGTGGCTTCATGTCAAATTTATGCTCAAAAGGTCAACATTAGTTTACATCAAAGGTTTGGTTGTTGAGAAACAATAACATAAGGTCATAATTTCAGCTTGTTTGAAGAGCTGCAATGAGCTGTTTGCCAGAGATTTGATCTCGGGTAAACAGGCCCCTCTAGGCTCACTTGGAAAAACTTGCAAATGCATGGACGCTCTTTGCCCGCTCAGTTCAGGATGAAAAGCAAACCTGAAAGCTGCCATTGTTTATATACAGAATTTGGTTCTTGTTTCTTTTCTTTTTCTTTCTTTCCTTTTTTTCTTTTTTTTTTTTTTTTTTTTTTTTTATTTCATCTTGAGTGAAATCACTTAGAGACAAACAAAAAGATGATATAAGGTAGAGAGGAGGGAAAGGAAAGGGTCGTGACATTTAGACCCCAGCTTAATCTGGCTTTACAAGAGCATGGTGCAGCTGAAAGTTGCAATAAAAGTTGTTGATCCTACGGGGCTTTTTAAAAACTATGTTATAAAATACAGCTCCAGTGTAGCTGGAGCCCCTTTACATCAGGTTGAGAATGGGTCAGAATTGAAAGCTTCCCCCCATAGGGGAGGAGGAAGCCCTTGCTTAGCTGAGGGAAGGAGGATTTTCTGAAGTGCCTGACTGGCACCACTTCCTAGATCTGGGAAGAGCCAGCTTGGTCATTTCTGGAGACTGCCCTAGACTGCCTGGTGTGGGCTGGTGCCAGTGGTCATTTTTTGGGAGGGGGGAGTGCACCTGCTTTGCAGCATGTTTCCCACTCTGTGCAAATCCTCTCAGGCTGGTGGAATGGGTGCCCTGAGTGTTCAGGTAGGAGGAGCATGTGAAGGCACTGCCCTTTCTTTACATGCTCAAGGTCTCTCACCATGCCCTGAAGAGTAATATTTCCCTCCCCACCTTTCAATTGCTTGGAGACCATTGAAATGTTTAAAGAACCTTAGCACAAATACTGCAGCTGTTTGTCAGGCTTTAGGAATCAATATGGCCTTGCACATTTGGTTATTGTAGTGATGTAATTTCCATGCTTTCACACACATGGAAGCTATAATATCTCATTACAGATGGAGGAGTCTAGTGATTGACATACAAAAAAAGGTTGCCTAATTCCATGCTGTTTAAGAAACACCTTTAAAAAAACCCCAAAAAACAAGAACAATAGACTTTGCAATGCTGTCTTTAACTCTGAGTGAACTTTGTGAGCCTCATTTATTGGGGTAGAATATTTGGCCTCTGGGGCTTGTTGAAGCCTTAGAGTCCCTTAAGAGCAAGTGACAAACCTTATATTGGGAGTATCCAGTAATTACCCAAATCCTCTGAGTACTGTTACTCACAGTTCTGATTTTTACTCTAACATTGCTAGTGGTACTAATTTGTAAGTTTCTTCACAGACTTCTATTCATTACCCCTCAGTGATGTGCTAATTAGAGCAGCCAAATGGTACAAATGAGTCTGTGTTTGCGATTTTTCAAGGACTGGAGTCTAATAATTTTCTCCACCACTATAAAGATGTCATGAGGCAATGTGTAAAGTTAAGCTGTGGGAAACCAAACAGAGAGAGGGGTAGATAAAGCATTCAAGGGTGTCTGATTTACCTTCTTTGAACACAGTAATGCTCATGCACTCTTGGGTTGGAATGGCTGGTGTGCGCTCAGTGCTTTGCAGCCTTGCACTTTCTGTTGCATCAGTGGTTTTTCCTCCTAAGGAAATGACATATTTTAATACTCATAAACATCTATTTAATCATTAGAGTCTGGAAGGGGGCACCTCCAGAAAAGTTCCACACAAATGTCTGTTTTTCAGAACAGGCAATAAACAAAGTCTACTGTGAATCTGCCAAAACCCAAGGTCCACCTAACTAGACAAAAATCTATGAATAGAAAAATGCCCCCCAAAAAATACATGTATTCTGTCTCCCTTCCCCTAAAATACCTTCTACAATAAAGGAAAAATAATATATTCTCTTTAACAAACAAGCATTCCGAAGCAGAGGCACCTCTCTTGCAAACCTGGCACAAGTGTTTGGATGAAACTGAGTGCAGTACAGCAGCTCAACAGTGATGTGTGGCAATTCCATCAGTCTTGGGAAAATACAGGATGAGGAAATTCTGCTTTCTAAAGTTAGATTTAAATTCTGGCAATATCCTTCATCCCAGCAGATTTTTAGTCACTTAAAATATTGAGCATTTTGTCTAGGGTTAGGTTGTCTTAGAGTGAGAAGTGTAGGTGAAAGTGTAAAGTTTTAAATTAGTTTATTCATAGGAAGTAGCAGCGTCTTCCAACAATGCAGATACCTGTTCTGCAAGAAGAAGGCTGGTGGGATCTCTCCCCCAAAAAGCTGAGCACAGACACTTTGTTAGTGGGTTTATCAGTGCCTGACCTAATGGCACAGAGCAGCTCTGTATGTGTATTAAGTTTAGAATTTTTTATTAGAGAAGTGAGCGTATGCCTCAGCACAGCATGCAGACTTCCCATTTAATGCCATGGGAGGCTTGCCCTCAGTGCATTTACCCCATCCTAGAGAATCACACACACACAACAGATACAAAAATGAAACTATTTGCTCATCCACTAAAGGACCGAACAAAATCCTTTTGAAAAAAGTCATCCTACTTATCTGGAATGTATTGGAAAAAATTGCTCTCTTCAGCAGTTCAGGATTGAAAACTTGCATCTCCATTGCCCTTTTCTGTGTGTTTCTTGATGCTTTGTAAAAGGGTTTCAAATCTGTTCTATAACACTATTTGACTAGATCTATGATGATGT
This sequence comes from Certhia americana, assembly GCA_018697195.1. NCBI lineage: Eukaryota > Metazoa > Chordata > Aves > Passeriformes > Certhiidae > Certhia > Certhia americana. Next base: position 13,148,759 of record CM031880.1, read on the forward strand.
ATGCCAGAACATGTCAAAATAATTGTGTGGTGACTATTCTGGGTTAAGAAGAATCATATTTAATGTTACTAATTTTCACATTATTTCACCCATAAAAATCTTTCTAGCAGCAAAAGTTTTATTGCACTGTAATTCAGAGTCTCTAATTTATTCATGGGATAAATGTTTCATGTAATGAATTTTCTAGTAAATGTATTCTGAAATTCATGCAGAAGCAGGACCACTGTAAAACTGCACACATTTATACTAAAAGAGATGGATTTCCCCAGTTGGAAAGTTTGGAGGGCAAATCCTGTAGCTTTCTACCCTTAATTCATCTTTTCTGCTCTAGTTTTGTCTTTTATTAAAGTTTTGATGAACTCTTAGAAGCTTGATTGGAAAAATGCTACTACCATGTAATGTGCAAGTTAGATTTTGAGTTGGTTTATATGTGCAGTCCTTTGCACTAACATAATATTTTTAAGCCTGATGTTTATCTTGGTCATGAGGCTTAACCATATTTTTAGTGTTTATTCTGAATTGTCTTTGTTCCTGTTTCACATCTTGGCACTCACAGGTAGGGAGCAAGAGGTCTTGAAAGCTCATATTAGTGTTGCTGGAGTAATGCCCTCTGTTAGATATTCTGAGTGTTTAAAGAGAAGGCAGGAAAGAGCTCTATAGAGACTGATTTTACAGTCTTTTGCTCATGTTGTGTTTTTTAATGCTAATAATGGCACTTCTGTGGAGTAACAGGTACAGAGCAGTAGAGGACAGATCTTAAGGACATAACCACAAATACAGTGTTAGTCACTTTAGTTTTTCCCCTGAATCACATGAAGTGACTTGGCTAAACTCTCTTGCTGTGTAGACCAAGTAAACTTCACACTGTTACAGCAGAGAAGTAAGCCACAGATGTTTCTCAAATGCCTCACCTGTTGGCAACAGACAGAATTTCTTACCTGAGAGACTGAACCTCTCAGTATTACTAAAAAGGCAGCTGTAAGCATGTTGTGCTGACTGGTGAAAAAAAGTTGTGAGTAAACCTACTCCTTGAATAATATTATTATGTCACAGGGTGCGTTAGTTTGACCAGACCCACAAAAGTGAGCTGGCTGGCTTTGAGACTGACATCTTGTTGGACCAATTAGAAGGTATTTCATCTCTGGGAATAGAAATTTCAAGACAAAACAGAACCCAGGAAGCTCACTTTCTGTTCTGGTGTTGGAGAGAAAGGAACCTGTTCCCCCTCAGCCTTGTTCGAGCAAGCAGGGCAGGGAGGGGAGGCCACACTACCAAGGTAGATCCTGGCTGTGTTTGATAACATCTGCCAACAATCCTGCTCTGCTGCTGGCCCCAGGCTGGGCTCTGCCCCTACTGCAGCCTGGCAGGGTCAGTGATGGTCCCTGGGCAGTTCTGGGGGCAGAAGCTGAGCCAGCCCAGCCCAGGGTTTGCTGCGGGGCCAGGTCCTGATAGACCGAGGGGTGGAGAGAAAACAGTATCTAACTTCCCTTCAGCTTCAGAAGACCTTCAGCAGCTGCATTTCAGCTCGGGTCCCTGAGATCTTGCCCCCACCCCGCACAGCTTTGAAATCTGGCACCATGGACTGCTATGGGCCTGGCAGAGATCCTGGCACAGCTCCAGCACAGCTGCAATTCATCACCTGCCTGGCCTGGCCAACGTCTTCTGTTAGCCTTTCCAGTGCAGAAGAGACCTCCAGGTTTCATTCTCCCCTGAATGAGAAACAAGGACAAAAGGGAAGATACATAGAGAGACCAACATGAAGGCATAGAGGTCAGGCAAGAAGGAGTTAAGTTCCAGATGGAAGGAGTATGGGGAGTTGCTTTCAGGCTGAAAATCTCTTGTAAGCTATGGTGATTGACTATAATATGTTGAGATATTTCCTTAAAACCATAGAGAAGTATGGGGAGATGCGAAGTTCAAATTGTAGACTGAGCAAAAGAAATGCAGTGTTAAGTGAGCAAATGTTGAAGTGGCTGTGATTCCATGAGAAGTTTAAACAGAAAGATGAAGTGATAAGGACTTTTTGCCCCGAGAAAAGAAGAGGAGAATCTCTGTTCCTTGAGATAAGGATGATATTAAAGATAGATAAAGAGAACCTTTGCTTTTGAACAATTCATCCTTAAAATAATACCCCATACGTTGACCTGGCCCAGAGACACAGCTTGAAAGGAGCTGTGAAATGGGAGGAGCTTCACAACATGGATTTTCCTGGTGGCTGTTGTTCATGAAGACTGAAACCATGAGTGAATTGTTTTCTTGTGGGGGAATTTTTCATAGCAAACGAGAGGTGCTTCCCTCCCTAAGTGAACTGAAGAAAAACTATTTTAGAGGTGGAAAACTGTCAGTTTTCTGGGTGTTGTTTTCTGTATGTTGTCAGTTGGAAAGAAAAGAAAGTGTGGGGAAACAGGAGGAATGTTCTGAAGGTTTCATTATGATTCTTGGTTTTTTTCCTCTTTTTAACGTTAGTTAATAAAGTTTTATTACTCTTAAGCTTAAGCCTGCTTTGCTCTTGATTTAGAAATTTCAAATTGGCAAACCAAAACCAGAACACAAGGACACTTATTCTCAAACTTAGTAAGTTTCAGGGACAAATTCATTGCCAATAAAAGTGTCTGTTAACAATTTGCAGCAAAGCAAATCTATACCACTGCCATGTCAAACAAAATACACACAGTGATCATCACTGACACAGTCATTAACTATAGTTACCTCTCTAGACAGAAGTAACACTCATGTATTTTTGACTCTGTATGACAAAATACTGAAGTGGCACTATTTTTTAAATGTTCTCTGTTTAATAAGGTTAAAAGGAATAAAGAATCCAGATCCTAAACTGGAGTCAGTCAGTGTCAATGACACTAGTTGAGTTTATCAAAAAGTCTACAGTCCCCTGTTCCCAATTAGATACAGTGCTGCACCGTAATCTACAAAATGGTCATGGCAAATATTAGGAGTAATCAGAAAAAAGACGTATTACCAGTCTCTGTGGTGAATGGAAGGGACATCTGTGATCTGGATGGGTATAGTCTCCTGATATCTTTTCATTAAGGCTGCTGCTTAAATAAATGAGGTAACCTTAGCCCATTCAAGGGCTCTGCTGTAATATTCTTTTTAGGATATAGAAATCTTAGATGTGAATCTCTAAGTGACCAGATGCATAGGAGCAGGTCTAATTGATATATGCTGCCATCAGTTCTGACCCAGGTAATAGCACAGCTAAAACAATTTCAAGTGAGTCGAAACATCCCTGGAGTACTTACTGCAGTGATATAAAAATCTTGAAGCAATGTGTCTTAAGTCCTGTAAATCATGTTAGACTTAATGAAAACTCTGCAGGAGTATTCTGTATCCATAATGCATTCAGCTGCAGTCTGTTGACATTTTGTGTCTGATTTTAAGAATTATGTAAACTCTTGATGATGTGCTATACCTGATAGGATTGGAAAATAGGGATTGCTTTTTAATGGTTCATTTTTGTGCAGATCCTAGTAGTTGCAAAGGAAATTCCTGAGATCTAATGTATTTAATCCAAATATTTTGATTTCTTTTGCCCAGGGGAATTTTTCCTTATGAAAACTTTGAAACCAGAGTTGTGTCTGTTGTGTACACAGTATCTGTTTCAGCTGGTTTGATACAATTGAGTCAGACCAGCTTCATACTTCATGTTGTTTCAGTACATAAAATTTATCTGCCTTGTGTTTACCAGTGAGCTATAAATGTTGTCCTTTGAAAAGGAAGTTGCTAGATAATGGCAAAAGAAAGATAACAGGTGAGACTGCAAACACATAGGCATAAGTTCTTGCTTCCATGTGCACACATAAATCCTTTTGACATTAATGAGGACAACACTGATTTAGAGTGAAAAGCGGGCAGGACTCCATAATAAGTTATGCAATGTGCAGCACATAAAACACCATATCGGACTTTCTGATTTCACAGATTTTCTTACCATTATTACTATGCTTAAAATATAGAAAAGTCTCCATCTCTTATAAATTAGGGTTGTGCTATAGATTTTCCTAATTTGTCCTTCCTCAGTTTTTATCAGTAGAATCTTGCTGCTGGAAGAGAAGCAAATTCTGCTATTATTGCAGAACACATCTGAAATAGCTGATTTCACCAATTTCAGGTAACTTTCTTTTTTCTTTTTTTCCCCCAGAGATTCAAAGTTGTGTGATTGAGAGCTGTACTGTGTTCTAATGCACACTTCTGTCTCATGTATTCGGGTACACTGGGCAATATCAAATGCTTATTTTGGGAGGCAATGGAACAATCCAAGGGATTTAAAAAGCTTTGGTTTCACAGAAAGCATTCAGTAATTTTGAAATTAAAGCTGGACTTCCTCTAATAAGCCGCACAGACCAATAATAATTTTGGAAAATATGGCTTGCAGTACCAATCATCCTGCACTGCTTTTGCAACCATTTTTCAAACTGGATGTTGTCACTGACACACTATTGGAAAAAAAAAAAAAAAAAAGGAAAAAAAAAAAGAGAAAAGGAAAAGAAATAAACCCAAGACAAAAGTTCTTTCTTAAAACACCATGAGACTGGCATCGTTATCATGACATTTTAAAATGTAATAAGTTCTTATGTGCTCCTATTTGCTTTCTGGTTTCCAAACGAGTAAGAATAACATTCTGAAGCTTTTCTTTGGCACTGTGTAAGCTAGAAAGCTCTTAAATAAATTGAAACAGTGTTCTTCATGTGAATAAATGATGTAGTAGCTTAGGCTTTAGGTGAAACACCAAATGTCTCAGAACTCTGTGTAAATCTGGTGGGCTAGCACAGCACTGTTTCTTCTAAGTCGGTAGATTTAATCTAATTCTGTTTAGGTAAAGGCAAATGCCCTTAAAAATGAATGTCACCGCTGTCTTAAAAATAAAGTTCCTAACTCCTGCAGTCAAACTGATTGCAAACAGATTCTGCTTGATTCCATAAATAAGGTATTTTGTTTTATAAAGGGTCTCAGAATGCATTTTTTGTTCTATAATTACCTTAATTTTAATGCAAGTAGTTGTTTTACTGTGTAACTCAAAAAGCTGTTGTACACTGAGCTGTTCTGGAGTAGTCATGCACATACATGATGAGCAAGGTTGGAAAAAATCTGCTAGTTAATGGAAACAAAGATTTTGAGTATAAAGTCTTTCAATGCTATAAATATTAAGGTTCATAAAAACAGAGCCTGTATTTGGTTCCTCAGTGTCTCACTGAGCTGTCTTTTTAGAACCATTATGCCAGTATTCCATATAACTCTGACTTCTTGTCAGTAGCAGTTTTACTCTTGAGCTCTGCTCATGCACTATAAAGATGTGGCCCTGGCTTTGCCTCATTGCATCTGGAAAGGTCAGAAGAGGGGATCAGAAGTGGCACAGCCCTCGGTGTTGCATTGCAAGAGGAGGCACACCACAGATACCTACTGACCTTGTGAAGACTCTAAGAAAGGCTGACAGATCCCACCACTCCATGCTGTCTGGAATTTCTCATCCATGTAGGCTTTATTGTCCTACTACCTTCATTATTGCTAGTTGAGTTGCTAAAAAGTCCTGAGCTACCAGCATCATGCCAGCTACATAGAGAGAGCACAGGTCAGTTTGGTTCTTTTGGGTCAGTGGCAAGCTGAGCTCTGCTGGCTCCTCACTCTTGCACTGCTGTGGCCAGAGAGCTGGGTTGGACTCTGCTGCTTCTTCATGGGCAGGACCACAGCTGTCCTTCAAGCTGGTGGCTCTCCTTAGGTGACACACTGCACTGCTCTGGCTCAGGCAATGAGTTCTGCATGGAATAGTCATCGGGAGGGCTTAGGGCACTGGCTCTTCTCCTTGAGACTGTGCCCAGCTGAGACTGTAGTAACAAGACAGCCATTATTTGAAAAAAAAAGTACAGTTTGTTTTAATAGTATGTGAAAGTGCTTGGAGAAGGGTGTAGAACAATCCACATGCATTTCCATCTAACCTTGGGGCTTATTATCCCGTTGCAGCAATCCAGGCTGGCCTAATTTCTTTAGTCACCTTCTGTATATGTAAAATTCAATACAGAAATCTGATTCCCCTGAGCAGTTACCACTCTGAAGGGAAGTCCTCCTTCTAATCAGCAGCGGTTTCATGTTCTAGATGGTCTAGGAAACATGTCAAGTGTGCTTACTAGAGATAGAACTGTGGGATCTGAGCATATCAGTGCTGTGTGGCCATGGCTGGCCTTGAGCACTTTTCTTTCTTCTTTACTTCTGTGTGTTGACATCACCTTACACAACCTTAATTGGCATGTTCATGCTGTAAAATTGCAAGTGAACAGTCTGGTCAACTTATAAAATCCTTTGTGTTTCCCTCAGGTTTAGGTACTCAGTAGCTGTTCTTGGGTTATCAGGCCGCCTTTGAAAATCTGTCCAAACATTGCCAGTGAAATGTTCTGATGCTGAATATGTTCAAAAATCTGACCCTGATGAGAAGGCCTTGCAGTGGAAGGATTCTGTGATAGTGTGTTGAGGTAGTGCTGTCCAGACCCAAGTCCCACTGTGAGCACAGCTGTAACTGAATTCTGCAGTGCTGTCCTACAGAGCACCTGGTTAAACACTGAGTTTTGTAGTTTCTGGTCCAAGCTAATTAAAGGATCCATCCCAAATACAGTTAGATGTAAGAGATCTCAGCATCTATGGTAGAGCACATATTTGAAAGCAATGAGACTTCTTGCATAAAAGCTACCATTTTAGATCTTTTGTCAGTCAACACTGTTGATAACTAATGTTGCTTTCCAGGTATTTCTTGACAAAGGCAGCTGGACCCATTAATTAATAGTAGGGATTTACAAATCCTTCAGTCATTGCCTTCTCAGCAGTTTTCCTATCCACAGAACATCACTTCTGCCTTTTCTGCCCTGAGTCCCTGCCAGGCTTTTAGTGGGATGACCTGGTGGGACCTGATCAGAAGGGGTGGGGGCAATCAAAATCTCCCTCCCGATAGATGCAGGAAAATTGTCTGAATATGTTGGGGGTAGTAACTCTCTCAAAGCAGAGTAGTGCTGTATTCTCTTCCCTCACTTGGGAAATCCTGTGGAATATAATCACCATCCAAAAGAGTAAATCCTCCCTAAAGCCCATTCCAAAGGAATTCAGTCACACTCAGACACTGTAAACACTAACCTCCTTATCCCAACCCTCTCTGTGTACCCCCTCCACATCCCCATCCTCTTCTCTGCTCATGATATCCGTTTTTATCTTTCCTGTTACATCACTCCCGACACACTGTATTAATCATCTGGCCACTATCACATTACACTTAATAAATGAACAAGATCTAATACAAAAAATCCCTCCAAACCAGATGACTTAATAATCTTTTATGCTTAACTCTTTTTTTCATTCCACAGATGTGTTGCAAACACTCATGAGTGTTCTGTAGTAGATGAAATGTTTTTAGCAAAGATAATTGAAAATAGATGTAATTTATATCAGCTATTTAAGTTCATTTCTGTTTGATGAAGTATTGTACATCCTGTCTTCATTGGAAAAAGAGAGAAAATTGCTATTTTTGTGTGCAGAAAAGGACAAACCCCACTAAGTTATGAGCCTAGTTTAACATGCATTTCGAAGATTAGGAGATGTTCTTAGGGTAGTCCGTGTCAGAGCTGGGACAGGCACCACTAATCATAGCCACAATATTCCCTTTTATCTGAAATACCCTGTTTTCAGGGGCAAAATGAATCACCTCCAGGAGCACAAGTTCAGCTCTGTGGGAGCCATAGGCCCCTGACTGAGCCTCTGTTTTGTTCTGCTTTCATGTTCCCAGACACAGTGCTGTCTTCTCGTGTGTTTTGTACCTCATGCGAAGTTGAAATTGCTTTTGGTAGTTCTTAGCCCTGCAGAGCTCCTGTGCCCAGATGGGATTGCCATCCCTAAAGCCAAACCTTGGGCTTTGATAGATGGATCTGCTATTCCATTCAACCTGCAGGATCTTGCAGCTGGATTCTGCAGCCATTTCTGACCTGTTTCCTTTTATCACAGAATCAAAATCAATATGCTGAGTTGGAAGGGACCCATCAGGGTCATCAGAGTCCAACTCCTGACCCTACATAGGATACCCCAACAATGCCACCATGCGCCTGAAAGTGTTTTCCAAAAACTTTCTGAGCTCTGTCAGGCTTGGTGCTGTGACTACTTTCCTGAGGAGCCTGTTCCACTGTCAAGCCACCTTCCGGGTGAAGAACCATTTCCCAACATCCAACCTAAACCTCTCCTGACTCATCTTCATGCCATTCCCTTGAGTCCTGTCACTGGTTGTGAGAGTAAAGAGATCTGTACCTGCCCTTCTGCTTCCCTTCATGAGGATGTTGAAAGCCTCAGTGAGGTCACCCCTCAGTCTCCTCCTCTCCAGGCTGAGCAGACCCATTGTCCTCAGCTGCTTCTTATACGGCTTGTCCTCCAGACCCTGCACCATCCTGGTGTCTTCCTGGACACTCTCTAACAGCTTGATGTCAGTAGCTTGTGCACCCTCACAGTGCTTTCTCTCTGTGAGCACTCTGTAACTTTTCTTTCCCCAGGTGAGCAGGACACCCTTGAGGCACATCTGTGCAGCCCACAGCAGTGTCAGCCAGCTGACCTGATGCAGCCCAGGGTTAGGGGAGGTGCTGGGTGCTGTACAGGGGTATGAGTCCAGTGTTTGGCCTGGGCTGATGTACCCCCTGCTCCAAGTGAGGTGATACAGACAGGTGGCATTAGCATGTATCTCTCCATCCTCTTTTAATGTGCTTTGTAGATACTCTAGTCCAACAGCTCAGATGCTTCTCAGTGTTAATTCCAACTTGTCAACCCTTACAATTTCATCCCATAATGGGTGTAAAATGAAACATGAGATGATGGAGCTTTTGGTCTGAAATAGATACACAGAGAAGGCCCCAATCAAAGAGCTGTATATGGACATGTTGTGTGGGCTGTGACATATCACCTGTGCTGTGGGAAATAAGTCATTAATGAGGAAATGCCTGAGAGAGAGCAGTAATAAGGATTTCTGAGCAGGATTTTCAGAGAGCTATAATAGGAGATTTAAAAGTCCCCAACAATCCCCTTTCTTTACTCACAAAACCATCATTGCTTTCATTTTTAAGCAAGAGGATTGTCGTTTATGTGAAACTCACAAATTTCACTGTCTTAGGTTTGCCTGGGAGGTCTTTTATGTCATTTTCTAAAGTAGACATGAATTTTCAACTTTCAAATTGGAATTTTTTCACCCAAAAACATTTTACAGAATATGTTAGGTTTCTAAATTGAAATTGTAATGACCCTCGTATGACTGTGAAAGATTAAGCCCTGGGTTTCAAACACATCAGAGGTTTAAAAACACTAGTAAGTAGCTATAGCATTAGGTGATTAAGAGAGAGAGGTTGAACTTTGCATCTGGTGTAGCTGCCATAAAGCTTTCCTGGAAAATGCAAACCAAATTACCCGAGTACTGGAAAATTGTGTTTGAAAATAATAATGGTTTCATTTAGTTTTATCATCAAGACTGACAGCTGGAGGAGACTTGGTCTGTTGCTGACCCCCCAAATCAACAAGTTTTTTCTCATGACACACACAGGGGTGGGAGAAACTGCTCATTTAAGACCAGTAAACAACAGCCACTGTTGTGAATTTCTAATCCTTTCATTAAGTCACACTCCCTGATTGCTGACTACGTTCACTTTCCTTTCTTTTAATTCACTATCTCTTAAATAATAATAATTGAAAACACATAAGGACAAAGTCAGGGAATGGAAAAAGCTAAGCAGACAATCACCTTGTAAACATCTTGTGATGGTGATGGCTATTTAACAGGAACGCTCAGTACCAACTGAGGCACAGGCGAGCTTATCCAAGCAAATCAATGCAAGTTAATCTTTCAGTGTCAGCTGGCTGAGTTTTGGACTAGTGATGAATGCCTTGACTGGAAAGATGAAATGCTGGAATGCCAGGCACTGCTCTGACAGCTACAGATGGTGCCAATTACTGCCAGTAGAGCCTGTCCTGCTGTGAGCCCAAGATGTCTGATTTGTGGTCACAGAAAAATGAAAAAGAGGTTTCCCAGCTGGGCCTGTCACCTGTCCTATATTGCTCCATAGCAAAAACTGCATTTGTGTTCTAAAATCAAATTTCTTTGTATACTTATGCTAATGATCCCACCATGCTAATTTCCAGACATATGCCTTGGAAAGATGCAGGCATTGTAGAAAGCAGAATTTTCTTTTCTCTGATTTAAAATAAATTTCAGAAATTATAGAAAAGTTAGAATAAAATGCAGTGTTGAAATAGAGGGGAAGGAGGTGAAAGGAGGAGGAATAAGCAATTCAATAGAGTAGGCAGACATTCTGTGCTTAATTTTTCTTCATGGAGTTGAAAGGGATTTACAGGCTGTAAATCAGAACAGGATCTAGCCCATGGTCTCCAGTCTAGCCATACTGAGCTTGAATGTTAATATAATATAAGCTTTTATTTTTCCTTTGTACGTTTGAGCCTTTTTGTGTTTGTTTTTCATGTGCCATCTTATTCCACCACTACCCAAACTATACAAATTGTCATTTATTGCACTTTCACATTATTTCCTGCCTCTGTGATATTTAAAAGGATTAGTCGAGACATCTGTGATCTGTAATTGGCTTTTTCCATGAAAGGGGATCAGCTGTAAGAACTTAAGCAACCCAGACTTATTTTACTTGTGATACTTGAAAGCCTTCTGGACAGAGCACCTTTGCTGCAATGATTTAACACCAGGTTTACTCAGTGTGCAAATGCAGCTTCAGTCAGTTCTTTGCCATTGAATCCTCTGTGATTTTATCCACCTGAAAATAGCCCATGTGTTTTAATTAAAATATATATTGAAATAACTGTTTCCAGGTTTGGCTTTTTTTAGCATTGTGCTGTGAAAGGGGACCCTATAGAATACTCTAACTCTGAAATATATTTCCATTCTGCTTTTATTTATATATTAAATTAACAACAGCATGGTAATTATCCTTATTGGAGCATGAAATACAAATCTGCCTCTTTCCCCTGTCCTTGGAACTCATCTACCACAGTTTGCCTAATTGTTAAGAGCTGGTAGGTGGGGCTGTTGGGGAGCAGACGGCCTATTTCCATTTTATTAGACTCAGCCTTTGCTAACGAAGCTATTTTTCCCCTCAACTTCAAACACAAATGTTTAAGCAAATTTTAGAATTCATTTAACAATAGTAGTAAATCAGTAGACAAACCCTACTATAAAAGTAACTCTTACAGCAGCTGTGGGATGGAGTGGACCAAAGTACCTTTAGGTCCTGGCTTGGGTGTATTTGGTGCTCTCAGATAAGCACTCAATTGCCAGTTGTAATTCTACCATATAACTTGGAAGAACTGGCCCTGGGAGTTCCCAATTGCTGTGAATAGTAAATTATAAGCTTTCAAGGGATCAGTTATTTAAGTATTTGTGAATTAAATGGTGGTGATAAAATAAGAGATGTCAAGACACGACAACTTCCCTTAATTTTTGTCTTTTTACATTTTGTCAAGTGATGAGGAAGGTGAAAACACCTGGAAAGTCTGGGAAAACTTTCAGTAAATTGCTGTAGCTTTCAAGTGCCTGTTTGTCTGAGAGTACCATCTTCTATTTGTTACTGGGTTTGCTTTCCCCTACCCATGATTATTTAACTGTTAAAACGAAATATATAGGTTTTTCTGCTAAAGGTCTCACCTTCTTATAGAACCTCTTGTTTTAGCACATAGCAGTAGAGTCAGATGCTTTTCATGGTTGCCTTATTCTGTGTAGGTTGCCTTAATTTAAAGACATTATCATTAGTATAAATGCAAAGGGAGTTTGCTGGAAGAACCACTTAAAAAAAACCCACATTATCTGAGTGGGTAATATCCATAGATTCATTCTCAGGTACAGCTGTTGGGATTATAGATTTGATAACATAAAATAAAAAGTCTCCTAAATTCCCTTGTTATCAGCAAAGTGAAGGAGGAGAAACAGAGATGTTCTACATTTGTGCTCTCTCCTGCAGCCCCTTGGTGCTGAAGCTGTGCCATGGCCCTGGCACAGACTCTGGGTGTGTGGCACAGGTGAGCTCAGCACAGTGCTCACCTGGCTGCTGCCAACCTCCCCTTGTTACTGGGTTTGCTCTGCCCTACCCCAAATTATGTAACTGTTAAGCCCAGATACCTAGGGTTTGCTGCCAAGGGCCTCAGCTCCTCGTAGAGAATATTTTGGTTGTTTCCTGAATTGCTTTTTCATTTCCTGACTGCGGGGAGAAGAAGGCTATAATGAGGGAAAGCCACAGCAGTGCCCTCCTCCCCCACGTACAGCGTTTTGGAGGGGGGGGCAGATACACTGTTTTATGTAACATTCAACCTGGGGAGATACTTAACCACTTTGCCTCAGTTCAGCATGTCTAATACTTGGCACAAATCAGTGTATTCGTGTTTCATTCAGCTTGGATAACAGCCAACATAGAGACTCTATTTTCATTTTTGAATTTAACTTGGCAGATCCTTAAAAGTCACTGGAGAACTTTGCCTGGGTAATAAAAAGCAACTTTTTTTTTTATTGAAAACTAATTATTTTTTCAGCTCCATGTGCCAGCTGTTTAAAAACGTTGTGGTCACGTTAGTGCATACTTTAATTACAGAGTTCTAGAAAAATGCAGCTCCTATTGTGAAATGTTCCTCACAGCAGCTAATAAGCCACTTTTTTCTGCCCCATCCAAGCTGTTAAAATACACAGATAGCTTTTGCGACTATAATTAAGTATGATTTAGCACTAAATGCAGAAATACCAGGATAAAGCATCTACTTGTTTTGGGTGGGAACTGGTGAGTTTAAGGCCAGAAGACCAAGCTTGTGCGTATATGGAAGATGTGGTAATGCTGAGCGAGGTTTTCAGAAACGCTCAGGACTTTCCAAGTCATTGAGAACACACCAGGCTCAAAGTGCTTTGAGATTTCTTCTATCCCTATGCATCCTTAGGTACCTAAACACCTTTGAAAACCAGGCGTGGAAAGACTCCTGAGATGCTGTAATGGCTCTGCTGGCTCAGGACACAGAGTTTGGTTTGGGAGGAGCTGGGCCAGGCGTGCAGTGACACAGACCCCAGAGTCAGAGATTCCTGGCAGCTGTGTCCCTGACTTTGTTTTGGTCCCTGAAAGAATAGGGTGGGAGCAAGAGGATCAGCATTGCATGAATCCAGTCAGGAGGTCTGTTCTCCTTTGAAGTGAGCACCTCAGGGATGGTGGGAGCTGTGTCCCTCTGTGCAGCTGCAAATCCCAGCTTCCCTGCATTCACCCTTCCTGTGTGACCTGGCTTCCTCCATGAAGGAAGTGTTTCTTCCAACATTCTGTATCGTATGAAACTTAATCTTTCATAGTGCCAGCATTTGCAGAGCATTTGGCCTGCCAGATGCTGCTTCAAATGAAGGATGGGTTTGAGCCAAAATCTTGGGTTCAAACACCTTCAGACTTTGGGAAAGTTTGTATCCCAATTTTATGGCTTTTCTCTATCCCTGCTTCATTTCAGTCTTACCTAGTTACAGTTTTTATATTCTCCTGCAATCAGAAGCTGCAAAGAAATGTAACAGGAACACAGTGGGTAGATGTTTCATGGGAGAATTGTAAAACTTTGCCTGGCTGGAGGCATGCTCAGTTTCTTTGGTCAATTTATTGGACATATAAAAAGGATTATTCAATGGTCAAGAACAGTCCTACATCCCTACCTTTCTTACACTGTATTTCTGGTCATACCTTTCATATAAAAATAAAGTACCTTTTGCTATTATATTTGATTTATTCTTGTAAAAACTACTCTGTTGCATATATATAAGCAGAATTTTTATAAAAGTATATAAACACTAAGGGAAAATTGCAGAACAGATGGCAAGTAATAAAGCCATTTAAAGGTATTTGCTGGACATGCAATACCAGGCATGTATGTTTCTCCTCCTTAGCTTTTTAAATTATTCTTTGAGCTTATTTAGATTCTATTGGACATAATTTTTCCTTTCACTCTTTTGAAATGGATTGAAGATGTATTTCCACTATATTCCTACATTTTAAATGTAAGCATGCAGTAATAGAGTATGTTATCACAGCAAACTGTAGGTACAATATTTGCTCATATTAATTTATATCTAGTTTGTGTCATTAGAGACAAACGTAGCTGTTATAAGTAGACTGTTCTAGGAATAAACAAAATAAAATGAAAATGTCTAATCTTTCTAAACATGCGAATTTCAAAACCCTTTCTTTGACCACAAAATGTGTCAGAATAATGCATCTAACGATGTATTAAAACCAAAAAAACCAAACTGGAATGGCTGTTTTAATACTGTGCAATTTGACATTTTCTCCCACAAAGTGGTAAAAACCAAGGAGATGAACCAGCTTAAGGTAAAGAGGGAAGAAACAAAAAGTACATTTTAATGAGACATTTACAAATTGTTCAGCACAGAGAGAGGCACATTACGCTAGCACTTTGTCACTGTAAATATTGCAGATGTCGTTCGTCTGCGTTTGTCCTGGAGCATTATTAGAGCAAAATATACAAACGTACAGCCAAATCTTTTTGTGTTGATATTAATGTTTTTGACTCAATCAGGCTTGAGCAGGGAATCCAGATCTGCCCTACAAATAGTCATTAGAGGCCAAGACTAATTTCTGCAATGATTAATTCTGTGCAGACACCAGTGCTGCTGTGGTAGGTACCTCTTGACTGATGGTGGGTTTTGCCTGCAACACAGGAAACCAACACCCAAATCCAGTGGAGCTGCAACCCACGGGAGGTGCTAACTGTGGATTCCCTGTATGCCTTACCTGCCTCAGGATACTGGGAGCAGGAGGGAAGCTGGCAGGTACCCTGGGTGTCCCCAGGGAAGCAGGGCATCCACCAGCCACGCTTACACCTGCACAGAGCTGCACACACCCTGGCACTGGCGGCTCTTGTCCAAAGGGAATTTTTATTCTACTGCTTGTCAAATATCCCAGGCCTGTCACCTTGGGGAGATAGACCCCATGTCCATGACTCTCTTCATTTATTTCACCATCCTTCCACGCTATATTACCAGATATTTTAGTTAAACAGCAGGGATCTTAAGAGATTTTGTTGTTCTTATCTCCATCAGGCCCCTTTGCCTATTTCTTTCATGGCTGTACTGGTTCAACTGGATTTGAGGGATGTTGGAAAATGTACAGGCATAGGCAGGCATCCAGGAGTAAGGATGGAAGATCTGGTGGTTTCTTGCCTGGCTGCATTTGGCATGAATGAGTACTCTGTAATGTGGCACAGGGAACTGTCCTTGCTTTAGGGTGAGCTTCCTCCTGACATTTCTCAGGCCGTGCCTGTCCATGAAGTCTGCAGCAGATGTCCTGCAGGCAGCATCACCAGCTTCCCCAAGTTAGGTGGCAGAGCTCCAGTTTCACAGGGGTGAGGAAGGTCATTAAGAGAAAAAAACATAATGTCTTTGTTGGGCTCCTTCTTATCAGACACCCATGGTTTCATGACAGCTATCAAAACCAGCATACTCCCGGATGTTTCAAAAGCCTCATTTCCCTATGAAGATTTTGCCAGGAAGATTGGGGGGTTTTATTCATGCTTCATTTTAAAAATGCATTTGAGCAAAAAGTTCTTATTTTCTTAAAACTCAGAATCATCTTCATAAATTACAAATGTTTAATTTTTTTGGGCTGCTAGGCATTTTTGGAAAGCTGACAACTTCGTAGTGTATCCGTGTGTATGTATGCACTCACTACCACCAGTGAATGTAATTAATGTTTGGAAATTGGGGCTTTCTGTCTCACAAGCATAAAAAAATGTTTTAATTTGACAATATGGCCAACAAAATACTCATTTGTTTTGGGACAGACCCTCACTATATGCAATGGAGACAAGTGCAAAGTGGAAAGAAGGCCTTTCCAGAGTTTACAGCATGAGTAAATATTAGACTGGAACCTGCAGTAGCAAAAAATCCATTTTAATTTGCATTTGTAATATTAGCAATTTCCAGAAGGAAAATTTGCTAAAACATGGTACAATTAATTATTAGGGAAGAAGAGTAAAATTAAGAACAGCCTTGGAGAAACATTTGCTTCTTTTATCTAAGGCATTTTGGTGTGCGCATGAAAAATAAATATGTATTCCATTAGTAGTACAATGAACTAAAGCCATGTAAGTGCAAACAGAGAAAAATACAAATTTTGTGAGTAAGATATGATGAACCATTTTCAGGAGTCAAGCTAATTGTAAAAGATCTATCTGGGCTAATGTGTGTGCTTTATATTTTTGTCATGCCTTTGTAACACTGAAGATCATTAGGAAGTGTCTCCAGGGAAAGGGACCTGTGTCTAAAATCAGTTTGGGCCCATTATCTTCAGTAAGAGACTGTCTATACCCCAGGCATCCTGAATCTCTATTTACTGGGGGAGGAAGCACATTATGGAATGGGTATTAATACAGTGGGACCCCACATTTCTAGAGCTCATTAATTTGAATGGCTCAGAGAGTTGAACGTCAGTCTGTTGGTACCTCTGCTGTGCCTGCTGCTCCTGCTGCTCTGTGGGGCTTTTGTGTTTCCTGCCTTCGCTTCAGTTATTGTTTCTTCTGTTTTGTCTTCTCCTGAAACACTCATTGGCCATGAAAAATCTTCAGTACTCAGCTTAAAGGCTGTGTCCTGGCACACGCAGGAGCCACAGGATGAACTTTGTCAACAGCATCCCCAGGTTTTACTGTTAATGAGGTTCCTCTGCTGTTGGATGCATTACACGAGGAGAGGCTGGAGCCCAGAGAGGCACATCCCTTCCTGATACGAGCAGCCAATGAGCTGCTTCAGGTGTTGGCTTTGAGGTTACCAACAGCCTAATTTGTTATGTGTTCACAGGGCCAAGTTTCTTCCTTTGCAGTAAGCTATCCTTAAACACATTATTTTTGAGCTATTCCTCTAAAAACAGTTGTAATGTTAAAATAATATAATTCACAGATATGCTCTAATGCATTCTGAAGTAAAATACTACTATAAAATGCTAGCAGAAATGTAAAATCCACGTTTTTGAGGTATTATTTTTAAAATTCTTATCGCATCTGAGGCTTTTTCCCTCCCTCAAAAAAGAATTCAGATGTACAAACAAAACAAGAGCTAGAGGTAGCTGTTAAAGATATGACTTTTCAGCTCTATTAGGAATTTTGTGGTTTACAAACAGCGCAGAATGTCTTCTGCTTTTCTTTTGAGGCTGTAAACACTGTGAATTAGCAAGTAAAAAACTCAGTGGTCCCCTGTTCAGTAATCCAGATCTGTAAGAATTGGCACAGTGTTATATAATCAACATTTAAAAAAACATAAACTTTGAAAGACTTCTTTTTAACAATCTGACTATATTGCTTTATGTGCCTCTAAACAGTTTTAATAGCTGTGGAAATAGACCTTTCAATGTCACAATGTCTTTAAATGCTACAGGTTACATCATCTGGCACATTACGTGTAGGTGTAGATAACATTAAACACACAAGCTTTATAATGACTACAAATATGTACAAATGATACAACTTGAGATCACACAGAAATTATATGTATAAGCATTAGCTAGATGTTATCTCTGGTCCAAAAATTACCCTAAATCTGGTCAAATAGTTATTCACCAGAAGTACAATAAATAATTACTGGGTTTATCTGTTACAATGATCTCTTCTGAGGTCATCTGGGCAGATGTCTGTGCTTTTTCTTGTAATTTGATGACTTGAATCTTCATAGGCAGGTCCTGGGAAGTCTTCAGTGCCCTTCTGACAGGTGCTGAGGAACTGCAGGATTAGTGGAGCTTCAGTAAATTGAAATGTTGGTGATATTGCTAAATTCACTCATCCCCTAAACAAAAACTACAAAGCTAAAAAATATGCCTGTTAGATCAGTTTAATGCTGGATTATTCTTTCACATGATCTTATTTCTTTCTTCAATTCCTCATCCAAATGATGCTGATAGTATCAAAATTAGAATAAATAGATCTAGGTGTCCACATGCTAGGCAGGCATATATCCTCATATGTATTTTATAATTTTAATTAAACTGCTAAAATAGATCTGTGTGTTTCACCAGGTCATGGGGTGAAGTCCAGCACGCATATGGGTTCTGGTTTGTCAGCACCCAATGTTCTATGTTAAGTGCCACCCAGTTTTTGGATTATTGAGCTAGTCTGCTCTAAAAAAAAGTGTTGTGAAAGACATAGCTGCCCAAAAGGATATTTTGATTTCCGTAGTAGCCTTTCTATCAGAAATGTGAAGTCTGATCTTTACAATTCAGTGCTCTGGGCTGATTTCTTTTTCTGCTCAAAGAAACTGAGGCTCAGTAACTTCCATTTCTCTTCTTTAGCTTTCAGTTCAAGTCTAAATAAAACCCAAAAGTGATCTCTTTGGACTTACTCCATGCTACTGACCTCATGTCCATCTGTTCACATACCCTTTCTCAGCATGGTCACCTCCCTGTGACAGTTTTCCCTCTTGTGTAGGAGGTGCTGCAGTGAAGAGAGGTCATTTTTCCTCGAGTTACCCTACAAGTGGGGGACAAAGTCTATCCACCCCCTTCAACTACAGAACAAGATCTTTTCTTCAAACACCATTAGTTTTTTTGTTTGCAGCTATTTCTGCTTTCTCCCCTTCCTTTCTCTGGTGTGTCTGTGAGATTGTGTCTTTTAAATACAATATAAAACAAAATGTGTTGTAATGTTGTAAAGAGAGCTGCTGCTTGAATGAGGTGCTTCCCAAGGAGTAACAATATTTGTTGAGCAGATGTTATTTCACTCTAAATAATGGAAACCATTTGGTGTCCTTCAAAGTCATCATGAGGGCAGTAGATGGGAATAAAGAAAAATTCAGCAGAGACATAACAGCTGGAGAATTTCTTCCTGCCTCCCTCCATCCCCTGAATACTAGCTATTGCAGATGTTTCAAAATGGCTGAGGTGCTGTTCAGGAGAAAATCTCCACAGCTTTCTGCACCATGTGAAGCCATGCAACTGGCTCCTGCATCCTGCTGAGCTATTCAGTAGAAAGCTCAGCTGGGTCATGGAGTTCCTGCTAAGGGGCCAGAGGGCAATTCCTGTAGAGAGCATCAAAATCAGGGCAGGAAACTCTACTCCTTGTGCTCCTCTGAGCCTAATGCAAAATATCCCACAATGGGCAGTTTTATTTTTGTTAGACAGAAATGCTTCTCTGTGCCAGGAGATCATCAGTTAGGTAATTTAGCAGGTCGTTTACCAAGGTTATTAAAAGCTTAAAAAAAAAAAAAAAAAAAGTTTTTTTCTCTGCCATGGATCAGAGTATAAGGCAATTCGCATTATTTTTACTTTAAGAAGCTTTCAAAATACTTAAAACTGCAGAGCTGATTGGCAGCTTTCCACCAGCCAGATACTTGCATGCTTTCCTTCACAGGTATTTGTGAAATCTGGAACTGTTGAACTGTTTTCGTAAGACATACTCCAAGGCTTTGTGATTGTGTCTAGCTCTATCTGTTGGAGAGGGATCAGAAAGTTCTGTAAAATAAACAGCCTGGTACTTGAAGTGATTTATGTCAGGAGTCTCATTAAGATAGGTTGGATCTGGTTACCCTCAGTGTCCATACACCAGAAGAATTTGCAAAGATTTACTTGGTTGCCTGCAATAAGCAATGTATTTACAAACCAACTTCACACCCAGTGTCTTCCGTTCAGGAATCTGATATATGTGAATGTAAAGAAGTCATAATACAAATTTGGGAAACCAGCTTACCAGCTTTGTATGAGGACCTTTTGGTCCTGCAACAGCAGTCTGAAACATCTCCAGGCTATAATGAAGTGCATCAATTTTATAAGTGTCTTTTATGTTACAGGGCAGTACTGAAATAACACATATTTTCACGTCCCTAACTACAGGATCACAAAATATGTCTTCAGTTAAGCAGTGGTAGAGCAGCTATAATGTAAGAAATATCAATCTTTAGGAGATAGCATCAGAAGAAATGGCTGCTTTATTAGCAAAAGTTTGATGATACTACAGCCACTCAAGTAGAATATTCATGTACTTTAGATCTATTCTTAATTAATTCTTGAATACTTGACAGGCTTTTTCATTTAAAATTCTGTTTTCCCTCTTTGAATATCTGTCCTTGTTTGTGCATTGGTACTTAATTTTCTTACAGCTCAGCCTAACCTTTCTTTTTGAGACTTTTTCTTTTTTTGAATGAATACTTTATATCATCAGACTCTCACACAGAAGTTCCAGTGTGGTTTGAAAGTAAAATAAGAAACTGATGTTGCTTTACAGCAGAGAACAGCACTTCTGACACAGTGAGTTTCATTGCATCAGCCAAACTAGAGTCCAGCTTATTTTCATATTAGGAAAAAGCCTTTAAGCCTGGACAAGTGAGATTATTCTACAAAGTTAGTCTTACAATAGTTTGAGAATACTGTTTCCAAGTAATGATGGAAGAACCAGTTTAGGTAAGATCCAAAATGGACCTAAGCCAACCTTTTTTTGATGGCCGAAGGAATTAAAGTTCTTTTTGGTTAATTTTCCTAAGGGATAGATGAAAAAAAAAAAAAAAATGGAAAAGATGGAAAGCCTCACGGACTGGAGAAGTTGTGTGATGATTTTTGTAGTGCACGTTTAGTGTTAGCCAGGGATACTGCATGGGCCCTGTATGCCCAGCATGACTGTGGAGGGTTGGGCTGTTCTGCTGTGCAAGGACTGTGTGCCACAAACCCAGCCCTTGGCATTTCCACAGCTTGTGGAACAACTTCTTCTGCTTGGGAAAAAAAAAATATTTTGAACAAAGAAAGGACCCCCATTCAAAAATAATGGAAAACCTGGGCTGGATGTTCTTCTTAAACAGTTTCTTTTCTATCTGGTGTATCTGTTCAGGTGTGCATACATAGATTCCTTGTATTCCTTGGGCAAGGTGTCCTTCACTTTGGATTCAATACAAAGTGGGGGCAGCTGGGGGTGGGGCATTAGCAGTGCAGAGCCCTACCCCCTAATTTAGGGGCTAAATTAGGAAGTCTCCTTTGCTTCCATAGATCAGTATCAACAGAGATGGACATCTC
The DNA here is from genome assembly GCA_018697195.1 of Certhia americana. Lineage (NCBI taxonomy): Eukaryota > Metazoa > Chordata > Aves > Passeriformes > Certhiidae > Certhia > Certhia americana. The sequence goes on from CM031880.1 coordinate 13,169,806, forward strand.
TGCAGTATGAACAGGAGCAGCTAACTCAACTCCTTATCCAAATTCTTCCCTGGAGGGGCCTCTCTCTTCCTATGACTCCCTAGGGAGGGTGGGGAGGCTCAGTCACATCCTAACTTTGTGCCTAAACCAGCAAACCTTTGGTGACATGGCCCTAGGTTAAGCTCTTTTTGATCATTTAGAATCGAAGTAGTTGAATTGGACCCCTTAAAGGTGACTATTTGATTTCCTAGTTTGTTTTTCCAAAGACAGGAAATTTCCCTAATACTTCTTACTGAGTCTCCCAGCTTGTTGTTTATGGCTTTTGCTGTCATTTTCATTAACAGCAAATTGTTCAGTATGATGCTAAACTGAGCTATATCAGATCAGCTAGAAATCTTTGTAGACTCTGAAAGCATGGGCATTACATATTCAAAACAGGACCTAATGTTTCAGAGATTCATATTCTGCTATAATTATATGGTTCAATGCAAGTGATTATATCTCTTCTTCAGTATCGGACTGAAAAGTTTTGGTTTGCTGGCTTCCTCATAATTTACTGCCGAGGCATAATAGGCCAGTCTTGCGGAAAAAAAGATGATAAATGACGCTGGCAAGGATTCATAGATTTATTAAATTTCTATCAAACAGTGCAACAAAAAAAAGCTGCTTAAGTTAGAAATGGGCTCAAATTTTTTAATCAAAATTCATGAGTCCTGATGCTTGGTTCAGTAGGTCCAAGGAAGGCTTGAATTGAGAACTGATTATAGAAAATAAAAGGCTTATTTGAAGTAATTTTTCAATGACGGCTTTTAATTGGATGTTAAATCAAATTCTTATCTGCTTTTCTGCAGATAGCACATTATATAAAATACAGTTAGTAGCACTACCACTGTAACTGATACACTGAATAACAATTGACTTCTTACTTTACACCAAGAGGATAGAAGGACTGCAGTTGTCAACCTGTCAGAAATTAACTATGTAAATTAATGCTTAAGTATATGAATATGAATATGATTTACAAGAGGCTTTGAGTGCTGTCAGTAGAAGTACTGATTTCTTTCCCCTCCAAGGTTAACAATTACTCACTGACCTTTACAAATTTGGGCTATATTTTTTCTTTTATAACTGATACGGTGTTCCAAGAGATCTCAATAATGCCAAAATAATCTGAAGTAATCTTTCATGTACCGAAAGAAGTATCATACTAATATCTATTATATTTCATGTGTATAAGGCAATGCATTGCTGAAGATAATAGACTTATTATTTAATTTGATGGTTACAGTCACTGTGAAATTTGTTGCTTGCTTTCTTTGCAGAGTGGTAGGGTAGTACTCTTTATTATGTGGATGTATTCCTAATAGACTGTCAATTAATTCTGTAATGTTTTACTGCTGTGAGAGTAACATCTGATTTCTTGGGCTTAGGAAAAAGATCCTTCTATCTCACCTATACTAACCAGGACCCACAAAGAGAAGCAGCATATGCTGTAGAATTTATGCAGTCCAGAGTGTGGGAGAAAGAGGAAAACCATCAGAGATTAATCCTCAATGTTACACTTAGTTTTTCTTCAGTAGGAAAAATGCGTATGTGTGGGTTTTCTCTGCTGGAGCATAATACCATATAATCACTGTGCTGTACATTATGATTATTTGTACCACTGGAATTCACATCTCGTTCTTATGTATTCCCCTGCCTCTTCTTCTACAGAAGTGTTCCCACAGGAAATAAAACTCTGTATTAGAATATCCTCCATGAAATTTTGTTTTAAATTCAAAGAAACTGTCCTGCAAACCCAGATCCAAAACTTCCCTGAACCATCTAACTTTGCCATGTATAACAGCGTTTTTCCACAAAGAGGCAGTATCGATCGAACACAAGGCAAGTGTATCTGAATTACAGGATTCCCAGACCCAGCATGAAAAACTAGACTCTCCTCATGGTTTCCATGTGGTTTCTCATGTTCTCCCCATCTCAGAGATCCAGCACATTGGGATCCCAAATGTCTGGGCTTGGAACACGAGCGCTAAGAAAGGAAAACACATTGTAAAATTGCTGCATGCTAAAATGAGGTTAAGCAATTGCGATTCCTCCCAGTGCCTTGTAAAACGGAGCCCCTGAGTGGAGACAAACCACCATCAAAAGATTCAGAAATTTGGTTCAGATAATCATCAAAAAATTCATCTTTTTCAAAGCTTTGAAGTCCCTTATTAGTCATGCCCCAGAGCTCATGGAGCTTCAATGGCTTGTGGGCTCCTGTAGACCCTTCACACAGTGCCATGTGTGAACAGCGTGGAACGGACCTGGCCTGGCCTGGCAGTAATGGCAGAGCCACCGTGCCCTGGGCAGATCCATGTGGCTCTGCCAGTGCTGATGTGAGAGAAGAATCCAGCTCATTTCCATCAGGGATGACCACAGATGGCTCTGCCTGCTTCCTGTCAGCACAACCCCTCTGGTGTCAGCCCACAAGGGACTGCTCAGAGGAGCAGGTGGAAAGGTCCTCTCTGAGAGGAACACTGCTCGCGTTTGGGATTCCCTGACTTCATTACTGCCTCAACCACCTGGCTCATGCCTCAGTGCTATGCTGAATCTGGGCTTCACTGTTGCCCAAAGGAAGAGGTTTGTCACGAAAGTAGCTTGCATTTGGTTTTAAATTTTCTCCTTATATGTCTTCCTGTATCATGGAAATGCCATTTAATGTTTGTGTTCGCTAACTGGGAAGTGCTAACTTTATTTTTGAGACAAATTCTTACCATTTTACTACTTCCAAGGTGTCTGCATCATAATGCATGATAGGGATGTCCTACTTTGTTGTGTGTAGATGAAATTTGGGCTCCCTGTAGCACTTTTGGCAGCATTCCCATGTTCTACTTTAAATTCCAGGCTGTTTCTCAACTGGTGCAAATTAAGCTGTGCCGGCTTAAACTGCACAGAACTCTGGCACTTTAGTGGGGGCAGGCCTGAGTTTGCATAATTGGAAGGGGGCCTTGGTCATTGTCTCTGGAAAATAACATAAACATATGGGTTTGTGAATCAAGTTACTTGTGGAAGGTAAAGAGTATCAGAGAAGAATCTTGCAAGGTACAAAGGTAGATGCAATTTTTCACTTAATCTTCATGGTAACAAAATTCATCTTCTGGCCAAATCTGTATTATTTAGTATGTACCCCAATAAATACTGGCAGCAGTTCATGGGGATTTTTTCTTCTAACAGCCTGGAAGACAAATAGTATGTTGCTCAACCAGATATGGTTCTAATTATAGCGTTTGCATTATACTGTTTTAATTGTCCTCTTAAATGCAGTTTTTGACATCCTGCCAAGAACTTCTCAATGATTTCTTCATTGAATAGAGGACTTTTAGTCATCCACTACATTTCTTAAGGCCATAATTTTCAACAGCATTAAAATCCACTTTTTCTTCCTTGCCTTGTGCTGCAGTTAATATCATTCATTTCAAGAACAATTGTCCTGTCACACGTTTACCTGGGAAGCACAGTCTCCTTTTTTTCATTAATCCACAAAAGGTAATTCAGGAATGGGTAACTCTGCCATCTTGCTTGGCTGTCATCAGGAAGGTGGTGGAGAGTTAGCTTTTTGCTCCTGGGGAAATAAGGATTTAATAAATAGGAATATGATGGGATTTATTCGTTTCCACAGTTTTCATACTGTGCATTTTTAATTATATTTCTTTGTATGCAGAAGTCATGGAAAATATTGTTAACTTCTGTTTTATTTTAAAAAGCTGCTTTAGGGTGACAGAACTTTAAATTTTCCAGGAGAAACTGTGAGTAGAAACTATTCCGCTAGTTGTTTTAGCTCTGTGGTTGCTTTGTAGTCCGTTTTTTGCACAGAAAATTACACACTATGGGGTAAATTTTAAGTGTGGTTATAAATTGACAGAGGAGACTGCTGCTGCAAATAATAAGAATGAATTTAAGAGGTAACTCAGTAGTTCAGTGCAGGGGGCAAGGCTGTAGCATTAGGAAGAGGCATTTAAGGTCATTCAGAAGCAGTCAACCTTTTTCAGTCCCAGATACTTTTGTTGTGTGTAGGTTTTTTCCCCTCAAAATATATTTAGGAAGTAGGGGCAGCATTTCTTCCCATTACATTTGCATCAGTCCAGAGGTTCTCCCCTGAACAGAAGTGGCTGTTGAATTATGGCTTTACAGGCAGCTCCACAGAACACTAGATTTTATCTTTTCATACAAATTGACTAGCATGTTTGCTAAAGTTTTAATTGATATTTATCTGCTCGTGTCCTCAAATCCCAGAAATTTGCAAGATGAAAAAGTGTGCCCCCTCTCCAATCAAACACTTGACATAAAGGCTTAACTTGGAGTATTTAAGCTGTTGAATTGCAATCAAGTGAACTATGTTTTTGTTAAAAGTCTACAAGTACTTGCCAAATCAAGGTCCTAATGTAGAATTCATATTTGTTGGAAAGCCTGTGTTTAAAAGCCTTCCTAAATCAAGACCTTGTTCCAAATAATGTATTTTCTAACAGATAAGCCCCAACAAATTTTAATGGCTATTCTGATCAGGCAAGAGCTCAGCTAATCAGGTCTGCAGCAGAAGGTAGCAAGTATCCTGAAGCTGGTCCCACTGCTCGTTTTTTAATGATGTTTATAATGTTTCAGAGATATTTCAGTGTAAAAATGTACATTATAAAGTTATGGTAGACATTTTTACTAATGTGTTCCATTTTATCACCACTTCAATCACTTTATTGCATGCTCTCCAGGAAAGCACATGCAGCCAATATTCATCTGCAGATGGAAGCAATCCAGCCCATTTCAATAAAACTCATTCATTTATTAGGAATATTTGGACTTTTAACTAAAACTTTACAATCCATATACTTTTCTCTCCCCAGTATGCAGAATATTTTTCTGTTAGCAATAAGCATCTGACTGTTTTTAAAATATTAACTAGACCAAAATTAATAGGTAAATTTGGCTATTACAAATTGTTGCTACAGTGCCTCTTACTGTCTGTTGTTGTTTGATAACAGAAGTGCTGCTGCAGTGATATTGTAAAGTGTTTGCACACACACACACATCTCCAGCTGGATTATTGCAGCAATGAACAATTAATTGGAGTTTGATCACTGAAATTCATTAATTGTAGCCTAATTTGCCACTAGTGAAAGCTGACAGGGATCTGTGAGATCAGTACAGTCCTGGCAGTTTATGCTAACAGTGGATTTGACCCATTATCTTTTCTTGTTAAAGCTTTATTTCTTTTGAAGTAGTTGTATCCTTTGTCCGTAGTTAATTATGATATTAAATTGCAGGGGAATGTTTCTATTTTCTCCAGCTGCCTAATCTGAGCCTTTGGTCTGACACACCAGATTAGTTGAGATTTAAACCAATGACCTCCTGGCTCTGGATAATGTCATGTTGGTTCCTATACAAAATAACAGGGCTGTCCCTGTTCAGGTTACACTAAATCACAAGCTGATGAGAGGTGACGGGTTCTGCAGCAGCTCTGAATCACATGTTGTTTGATTTCTGCTTCTCTGGGCCAAATTGCTCCGGATAAAAGGTACAGAAGGTCACCCCCTGTCCAGAAATACTGTGCTGAGATCACGGCAATATTACAGCAGTATATTTTTGTTTTGGCAACTAAAACAGCAACATTTTTATAAATGAAAACAATTGAAAAACAACTCCAACACAAACAATACTTTAGTGTGCATCCTCTCTTTCATTTATAAATGAAATAGTATGAAGTGGTGAGACATTTTATAGAAACATTTTCAGTTTTTCTCTACGCCATAGAATAGCCAGAAGGTGCTGTAAATATATTCTGAAGACAGTAGCCAGTCAGAAGTACTTATGTGCCAATTTGCAGCTGTGGCATGCTCAGAAGTCAGCATCTAAGACTGCAGTTGGCACAGATCAAGTGGGAAGTCTAAATGTCAGTGAGTAGTAAGTGTCTAAAGCTCAATCTCTCAAGTTGTGAGATTGTTTATCTGAGTGGTTGCCCCTTTAAGTGGATAGAAATGTCAGGAGAAAACTGTTCAAAGAGATGTTGCACCACTGAGCTATTGGTTAACAGCATTATTCAGTCTTGACTGTGGCTGTAGAATTGCCATAAGCTTTTTTAAATATGTTTTTCAGTATTTAGCTAAAATATTTTAATTTTTAGCTTTCTAATGAATTCTAGAAATGTTATTTTTTTTAAATTATCATCTGTTCTTTGTGAATTGTACAGTGAAGAGGTGTGCACAGCTCTTCCTGTGGAGAGGGGAGGGAAATGAGTTCTGGGAGGGGACAGCAGCTTGGAGGATGAGCTACAAATAGACTCTGCATGGAAAGCCAAACTTCTGCAACTGCAGAACAGGAACTGCCACATGTGCCTGCTTCAGTGAAGCCTTCAAAGTCTTCCAGTCTTATTAAAAAAACATTGTAGAAAAGGAGATGTTCATGTAGGTGGTTGTGTTCTAGGTATCAATGTTTTGATTCTGTGGGACAGTATCACCCAACTGTCAGTGAAGCTGTTGAATACTGTTAAAATTGCTGTAAGTTGTGTGAAAGCAGTGGGGTAGAAGAGTATTTACGAGCCCTGTAAGTATTAGCACTGGAATTTGAACTCAGTTTATATTAGATGTCAGAAACTTCTCTGAGCTGTGCCTAGAGACCTGACTGCAGCCAGCTAGCCCTCACTTGTGATGGCTTTGGTGGAAACCCATGTTATTCTAGGATGTGAACGCAAGCAAGGTTAGACACACTGGGCTTTGGCAATTTTTGAATGATGTCTTTGCCAAAACTTATTCTGTTGCTGCCTCCAGAAGAGCTTTGTCAGAAGACATAGCCAGTGGATCACATCCCATTTTCATCAAACCCAGGACTAGTCTATGGTTTTGAAGTGTTCCCTTAGTGCAGGCCCCACAGAACTTGTTATTTAAATAGTTTAGGTGCTTGTAAGTGTGAGAATTCAAGTTTGGACTAATACAGTAGAATTACCCACTCACTATTTCTGTTTGCTTCTTACCGAGATGTCCACACAGCATGGATGTGCTAATGATAGAAATCTCTCTAAACTATTCCTTAAACCTTGACTTCCAGACAGGAAAATATCAAGGAAATATGCTCTGTGTCAGAGATAAAATGAGTTTTCTGTCCTTGTTAAATCTCAAATTCTGACTATGAGGTACTTACTATTCAGTATTTTCAGTGTGCTCAGGTTCAAATCCCATAAAGGTCGTATTTCCTTAGGAGTACAGAGAGCAATTAGGGCAACAAGTTTTATTTCATTTGATAAAAGTTCACATACTTTTATAGTCAAGTAATAATTACAGTAATTCATGCATTAGTAGTCTAAAATATTAATTCATTTGGCACAGTCCAAGCATACACTGTCATAATAGTGCCTGATAGAACTAGATGAAATCCTGTAGTTACCTTTTTAAAATTCCAAAGAATTTCTTCATTGTTGTGATAAAATACAGATGTGGCTTCAAATGAAACTTGCATGGTGAGCAGAAATAGAATATATAATTAGAACAAAGAGGGCTTAAATCAAATTAATCTTTATCTGACAGGAACATTTACATTTACATCATTGAGTGCAAAGTCATAGCCAAAATTGAAATTAGAAACAGATAATTATGATAAGAGAGGACACTTACACTGACTTTTCTCATGCATAATTAGAAAGCACACAAAATGCACTGCTTGTTATAATTAGAATTAGTGTTAAAAATATACCACTTTTGATGAATGCTGGTCTGTTGCAATAAGAAGTCACTTAAATACTTGTCTGGTGAAAGCACAAGTTGATTCTGATTAGGAGACCATAAAGAGGGCAGATGGTTTACTATCTTTTCAAAACCAATAGTAATAGAAACAGACTTGGCAACACTAATTCTAGTGTGTTGCAGATCTTTGAATGTGCAGGTTTTTTGATGCAGAGCCTAAGTCCTGCTTCTTAAGTCCCAGGGAAGAAAATATGTTTTATGAGGTTGCCACAAGAAAGAAAACAAAACCAAACTATCTTGAAGCAATGGAGGGTGTCAGTATCAGAACAAAAATCAACACTGAAAATTGTAATTCACTGATGTTCAGCTATACCCTTGCCCTACAGATCACTCATCCTTTTATGAATGGTTGCAGATTGGAAGGCTGGGTTCTCAGGTGCTATAAATCCAATGAGACTCGCTTGACATTGTCAAATGTGACTAATTTAACAGGGAGCTGAGGATCAGAGCCTGTGTATATATAATACTGTGGATAGAAGCACATTTATGGTGTTTGGAAACGGTATTGTAATTGCCCCCAGCTGTAAAAAAAAAATCCAGATGTTTAATTTTTTAGATTTCAAAAAAAGTATAGCTCAAGCTCTAATGATGTTTGTCTGCTAAACACCTCCCTGGCACAAAGGAAGCTGTTTCCATGGCACTAAGGATGGTGGGAAGAGCTGAGATGTGAAGTTCAGCCTTTGCGTGGATTCTCACAGGCTGTGAGCAGTTCCTCGTTCGGCTTTCACTTGGAACTTTTATTAATGAAACAGATCCAGAGGGTCTCTGGGAATTCACCACCACAATAGTTTAGCATGCTGTCAGGAAGTAGCTTGTCAGATGGCTCTATTGTACTGGGATGTGATTTTTAGTAACATGCAGGATTAGGGAAGCGATTCATGTATTGTGCACTGTTGAAAAGAAGGGTAATTTGAGGTAGCAGAAAGGATTTTCGATGCCAAAACAATAATGATAATTCATCCTGTGGTAAGGAATTGTTATGACACGTTTTCTATTATTAATTTGGTTAGAGGGTCTAGGTTAAATGACTGCAGTCGATTAAAAGATATATAGATAGAAAAGCTTTATGTAATTATTACCTGCTTAAAGAAAAGGGAATTTATCTGAGCAAATTACAACATGGAAGAGTGCACAACTGTGATTTAATGAGCTGCCTTTACATGAACATCTGGAATTGCTATTATTATAATGATTATTATTTTACATAAAAACAAAATAGTGACAAATACGAATGAGAAGGGAGTTTTTTATGTTAGCTGTAACAAAAATAACCATTGTGGTTAAAAAAAAATATCAACTGTAGCATTTCTGTGGGCCCTGTGCTGCCATAACTGGTGTAAATTAATGCTTTTTCTCCTGGGGAGTGTCCCACTTAAATCAGGGAGTGCAAAGACACTTGGTGCAGAGTTTGTACAATGTAGTCCCTAAATGATAAATATGAGCTGTGGTAATTTTTGAAGCACACTTTGCTAAAGGAAATAATCTAACAACTAGGAATTTCATTCAGCTGAGGATGGTTTGTTGGAGATCAGCTCAAAGTATACACAGTGGTATTAACTCACTAAGTCTGGCTTTTGTCAGGTACAGTGAAGCATAGTCCAGGCACTGCTCTTCTGTGTAAAACCAAAATTTATTCTTGCATACATATTGTTTGTCCAAAGCCTAAAAATGGCCACGTGTAAATTTATATAACTACATGAAGGAGGGCTGTTCTTTCAATTCTCATTTCCCTACATTTTCTCCCAAATATAGAACTTCACTGTAGCTATAAAACCTACGTTTATACCTAGGTATACTTGCTTGTGAAACTAATCAGCTAATTTTCAATATGTTTTATTGTTACACTGAATAGAGATGTAGAGTGATTCTCAAGTCTTTAGTGTGGAACAGAATAGTAGAGACAACAGCATAATTTTGATGAAACAGTCATCTTGCAGTTTCCTAAAGTGTGAGCCTGGTTACTGATGAGACCCAAAATATAGACATCCTATTGCCAGCAAGAGTTCATTGATCAGAATGGTCTATTAAATGCCTTATTTTCTTTAAAGCATAACTCCTTGAAATTAACCTTGCCAGAAATGCATATTTTATGATATTCTATAAAGAGCTGAGGAAGATAAGACAAATTTAAATGACACACAACTAAAGTAAATGTGAATGTTAAAGCATTCTTCTCTTTCTTTCTATACTCGCTGGCTTTGCCCTGTATAGTAAACTATTATGAACACATTTCTTTTTAGTTGGAAAACAGGACAAATATACACTAGGTTAATTTAATACCCAACAAATATCCCTCAAGTTACAGTATTTCACAAATCAAATTAGCAACTCAACATTAATAGATTTTGATTGACACATCTGATATTAAACATAAGTGTCTCTATGGACGTTAGCTCTTCCTCATTAAGTGAATTATAAAATTTCACTTCTTGATGAGAAGAGTCTGTTTTGTCTTTTTTGAATGGAAGCAAGGACATATCTTTAGCTGATCTATATAAATAAATCAGCCTGTCTCCACTGAAGCCGACTTGAGGCAGAGGTAAACTGGAGAACTTAACAGCAAATGCCTTTTTTCCCATGGAATTAATTTTGCAGGACAGGACTTCCTGATAGCACAGTTGAAATTCTTGGGATTAATGCTTATCATATACAGGTAAAATTGTTGCAAACAAGATTTGAACCTCTTACCTTGCACACCTCTGTCTGGTTCTGGCCTTTCAGTTTCAGGCTGGACACTCCAGCAGCTAGTGCCACTTTGGTGTGTGACATCAGCAAAGTGACAGCAACTCCTTCGAAGGAATTCATTGAACAGGAGAAAAGTACAGGGGGTTGCCTCTGTAGCACATGTCCCTGTTTGGGCAGGAGAGGGACTCCATTTTGTTAGAAGATGGTGAGGAACCATCCAGCAATTGGAGCACTCTTGTGGTGTGGATGGCAAAGCTTCGTGCTCCAAATCACTTGAATTCAACTTAGAGGCTTGAACCTCTTTGCCAAGCATCTTGGAACAGCTCTTCTCTGTGCAGGATAATTGAATGTCAGCTGGGACTGGAAATTTGAAATTAGTTGCCCAACTTGTAAGAGACTGTTTTGGCATCAGGACTGGTCTGGTGTGAATGTGAAGGAGAAACTCTTATGGCTTTGTTCTGTGAAACTTGAAAATGTTTAATTCTTAACTTCTCTAGAAAGGCACTTCAACAACACTTTGAGGAAAAAAAAAAAGAAAAGCGGAAGAATTAATAGCAATCAGGGCTCCTTTCAGAAAAGTGAATCTTGTTTAGATGCTACCTACTGGTTTGTGGAACTAAAGCCTGAAAGCCATGAATCTATTAAAGAGAAAAGATGACATAGGTAGGGAGAGAATCAATACCTAATTTCTTCTCTGGAATTGCTTAAGAAAAAGAAGGAACACAGAGAGTAGTGTTGCTATCATCATAACCATATTAAGTGTGTTTTTTCTTAAAAGACATGTATGCAGATACAGATTTGCATGGCGAAATAATAGATACTGGATTTGTTAAGCCTTTGTTAGAGTTACACAAATTTTGTTTCCTTGAAGAAAATTATTTTTGTTTTGATTTAGTGTTTGCCCAGCAATCTCACCTCTGTGGTGATTATGAAGGTGACTTACTCCCTTAGGAATAATGTCTCATATGACACCTGATGTGTCTTACAAATTAAGGTAGATAACGTGGGCAATTTATCTCCACAGGTATCTCTGCAGAATCATTTCATTTTACTGGCCACTACTTTAAACTTCTCCTGCACTGGGTGGGAGCCTTCTCAATTTCTTTTGCTGCGAGCAGCATACCGGTTAACCCAAAACAAATTTATATGATAGATGAGACTAATTCACCAAAAAGGAGCTCAGCCTCACACCTGCTGCAGACAGGTTTGTGGCCAACCTTCCTTGACAGAGCTGGTATGAATTCACATTCAGCAAAGAGACTGGAACATCTCTGTGCCTCCTTTAATGACTGTTATTTTTAGAACAGTTAAAAGCCTGCTATGCAGCGTGAAGGATATAAAGAAGTATGGAGTATGTTAGATAAGAATAAAAAGATAATAATTCTGAAGGAGACAGAGGTGGGCTTTTGTCTGTTACCCATAAAACTGCATAGTGCAGAAAGCATCTGGATGCTTTCCAGTATGTAGATGTTTTTTTTCTCAAAATATATCCTCTTTCTCTGATGGATACCTTAATCAAATCGTATTTTTAATAATGTAAATATGTTTAAAGATTAAATACTTTAGCCCTGGGTCTTTACCTAAGTGTGTGGATTTTATACCATTAATTCTGGTGACTTAGTGTGGGTTTCTCCTGATTTATTCCTGTGTTGCACAGATTGCAGTTTGTTTCTGCACCCCCTTCAAGGGTGAGACCCTTCACAGTGGTCATCTGGCTTAGCTCTGTGGAAGTGACTGCAGTCAGAACCATTGACACAGCAGCTCCATAAATCAGAAATGCATCTGCTTCCCACACTGGGACAGTCCTCAGCACTAAGGTGAAACATTTACAAGGTATCAGTGTTTCTGCCTCAGTCCTGTACACCTGTACAGAGGCAATACTTCTCTTTAAAAATTTGCATGCTTAATTACAGACTCAGTTCTACTGGGATTGCCATGAAAGAGCTCTGGTGACTTCCATTTAATTACTTTGGATTAGACCTCTGGTGCAAGTGACAGCAGAGTCAAGCCCAGTATAACCCAAAAGGTTATCCAGAGTGATCCCAAAGCAGCTGAAAAGGAGAAATTCTGAGAAATCTCTGTGATACCTGAGTGTTTTAGCATGTGACATAAAGTAGATTATTTTCAACCCATTGGTTGCAGTGAGTACAAATGAGGCAAAATATAATCTAAACTGGTTCAATGAGGTCCTTCAAGTATTAGAAGTGCTTACTGAAAATGAAGTGGTTTAAATCAATCAAGAGAAACATCACTCACAAATTAGTCACAGACAACGAAAGTTGCATGCTAATTTTCTTTTTAATAAATTCAAACTAAGTTTTTAAAATTTACAAAAAAAAAAAAAAAAAAAAAGAACTTCAGAATATTTAAAAGATTTGTATTCATCTGGGTCAGATCTTGACCATCCAGTGCAGATTTATGCTAAGGATCAGGTACTTTGTGTAAAATGACAAACTAATGGCATTATGAAAGGACCAGTGAAACAGCAGGGTATTGATGTTCTTTTTGTATTTCCTTTCTTATTTTGTGTCATATTTGTTATTTAACTGCTTGTATATGGTATGGCCTTCTGCATCATTTTGAGACATTTGTGTGTGTTATTTGCATGTATGTGGAAGGTAAGAAGACAGTAATATGGCAGGAATGAAAAGGACATGTTTATTTGAAAAGGACACCTGCAGAATTCATGCTAGATTGGCCATTGCCATGAGCCTGTTGGCCCTACAAATGTGTTTTTTGACCCATAATAGGTTACAGCTTGATTTAATAGGTCACATTTCACTGCCTTTATAGACACCTTTACATCTTCTTTTCAGGGCAATTATCTTTACACACATCTGATGTGGCAACGTAATTGACTCCTGCTTTTGTACGGCTATAGGTTAATGAACAAACTGATAATTTCTTTAAAGAGAATAAATCACTTGTGTATTGTTTTCAAAGTGATAGAGAAGCTGCGTGTTCAGAGGGCTGCTTTTGATTTAGCAAGAACACTTTGCAGAGAGGCAGCCACCATCTGGGGCTCTCTGCTGCACAGAGCATAATGCACCCAAAGTGTCCTGGAATGGTATTCCTGTCTCCAGTGGGCTAGATCCTGCAGGGCTAATATCCCTAGAACTGATCTGAAGTAAGTAAAATTATGGCAGTTCACATCCACATGGATGCTGATCTGAAGACTGGCTGGGAAAAAACCCCAGCCTCTAAAAACCAGGAATTCATTTTTTAAAAACAAAATCACAGCATTCCTAAAAAGCCCCAAATATATGCCTTTTATCCCAAAGCCAAATTTTTTTCCTCACATTTTCATTCATTTTTCAGTTCCTCATGTAGTAAAGTGTGCAGTTTACCATTTTGACACTGGTTTGTTTTCATGCAATTTAAAAGGAGTCTTTGATTAGCAACAATCATTTGGCATGGTTTCCTATCTGTTTAAAATATCTGTTTGAGCAGGAAATGCCAAGTTTGCAGGTGCCTTTAGTCTTTGTCAGGATTTTAATGGACCCTGTACAATGTCATTGCACCTCTTTTTTTCTTTTACTATGGCCTGAATAGAATCCAGAAGATCCTATTTGTTTCCTTATGAGAGAGAAAGGATATATTTATGGAGGGAGGGAAGCATGCTCTGATATGAAATATTCCTTTTTTTCTGAGAATAGACTGCAGCCCCAGAAGGTGAGCAATGTCCAAGTATGTTAATTTTTTAACTTGCAAAACTTCCCTTTATGGTTGTACTTGTACATTACTGCTTTTTCTCTTTGGCTTAAGGCTCAGTTTTGCATCAAGCATTGGTTACAACCTGTGCACAATGTGTCGAGAAGCTGATTAATCAGATGGACATGAATGCAGATTTTCTGCATATTTACTGAAACAGCACCTCTGTTTCTACATAAAGTATTTTGGGGTTTTGAGGAGCTGGAGAGAGGGATTGGGAGTCTAGAACATGCTTATACATGAATGGGCATTTAGACTACCAGTCTGAGAAAAGACCACTTGTAAGCAAAGTCCATGCTGAGGGCCCTAATTAGTGAATGTGTGAATGCAGAGCATGTGTTCCAGAAGCCCATTCTCGTTACTATTCAGGACATGTTGGTCTGTCTTAATAAAGATGTCACTTCCACTTTACTATCCCTAATTTACTTTATTACTGATTGAGAAATATCTGATAGATTAATGGTACATAGAGTGCCAGAGCTTGTCTGGCCTTTTGATCAGAAAGAAGATGCAAAAGGGTCACAAACCTCAGGGTCAACCCAGCAGAGAACAGGTGCATTAAGTGGGCATGCAGCCAGGTTGTCTGGCTTTATCTGGTACCTTAGTAGCCCTTGGAAGTGAGGGATTCCAAGAGTTTTGAGGATGGAAGTGAATGGAGTCACAAATGGTTTATTTATGCCTCTCTCAACTGCTCACTGGGGCGTAGCTGAAAACATGGACACCAGTGTGTTAGGTCTGCTAAACATGCATTTCTCAGACCATGCTTATGGCTAAGTCACCAAATTCCCCCCCTGGCTGGTACGAATGGGGACTATGCATTTGAGGGGGAAGGTATTTCTGTGGTTTTTGCCACCCAGCACGTCTTGAACAATTTACACCAAACTTGGAATAGATGGCAGCCTCTCAGAGTAGAAAGTTTTGTGAAGAGCAGCCGTGAAAGAGAAAGCCCAGTGAGGCTGTGGTGGGAAAATGGGACATGGCATGAGCCCAGCTCTCATAATTTGTTAGAGAACCCAGTCACAAAGGAGGGGACAGGCAGATAGATACTCAGACCTGTAGGAAATCCACCTTCCTCTCACTGATCAAAGAACTGGTGGCTGCAAGTTTTTGTACTCAGTTCTTGTACTGTTGGACACCTTCACATACAGGACTTAGGAAGGATGTACTGTAAAACTTTGGTACATGGTACTTTGGAAAGTAGAACTTGAAAAATTCTAACTCCCATAAAAAGCATCCAAATGCAAATCCAGGCACTTTCTTCAGCCCTCCATCACACCCTGCTCCTTGCTGCAGTTCCTCTCTCTGAGCAGGCACAGCAGCAAGCCAACAACTTCATGTACAGGAGCAGACCTGCTGAGTTCAAAGGAGCTGGGCATATATATGTAAATGTTTGCAGTATCAGGATCCTATGTATGGCATAGAATTTGGCCTGGCTTTCGGCTTCCCTCTAGGATTTGATGTATTGTTTTTAAACACCACTGTAATTGATGCATTTTAATATTGCTATGATGTTATCCTGAAAGGCAACTGGGAATTACCGTACTGTATTTCATTATTTCATGACTTTTTATATATTCATATTTAGACTGAGCAGTGTTAAAAAGAATGTTTTATTTCATTATGCAATTTTTAGTGAGCTTATTATCAGTAATATGTTTAGCATAAAATTTATTAGTGACATGCCCTTTAATTTAGCCTGTCTAATTGGTGCTAATTTAGTTAGATTGCATTAAATTACACCCTTTAATGTAGCTATGTGTGGGTCAAGAAATCCATTCCAACAGGTTAGGTAATTTTTCATGCAGCTGAACAGTAAAAATGGTATTAAGGTAGCTGAAAAATGCAATCATGTTCCAAAATAATAGTTTTCCTGGATATTATTATCAGGGAAAAAGGATTTCTGTTATAAGTGCTCTTTGTTTGAAGACTTACAGGGTTCATCTTCCATCTAAACTCATGTCCCCAATCTCCACAACAAAGACAAAGGGTGGGGATTAAGATCATTACTCTTATGTGAGGGAGAATTATTAAGAATGATCTTTATTTCAGCCTTCATTCCTTCTTTATCATGCTCAGCACAAAGATAACAGTGAAAAATATGTTGTCCCTTCTTTTATCTGAGTTTCTGCTTTCTGCTCCATTAGAATTACTTTGGTCAGATGGTTGGAGTGGAAAGTAATTGATTTGATCTCAGTAGTGTACAAAGAAGCAATCTAAGGCTGACAAAACAAAACAAAAAATCTGACCTATAAGAGTCATCAATCTCTAGCAGTAAGAGCAGAGGGCACGAGCAGGACTCCTGGGGGCAGGTCCTCAGCTCCCGTAAATTGTTGCAGCTGTTACGAGTCAATGGTGTTTGAAGCCACTGAAAATTTTGCCATTGGAGATCTCAGACCCTGGAGTCAGTTCCTAGTTTCCTGCTCAACCTCTAGGAAACTCTCACTGCTCTCTGGTCCCTGGATATGTTGCTCTATGGAGCAGCAATTGTCACATTCCTGAGCCTCCATTCTCTCCCTGCATCCCAACTCATCTCCTAAGTATTATGTCCAAGCCCAAGGCAAGTCCTTGGAGGTGTTTTACTTCCAGTGCATCAGGAAACCCCTTCACATCTTGGTGCTATTCATGGCAGTGGTTCCAAGATAAGGTGCACCAGGAGACATTAAGGCTTTTTCTGAATGAATGTGTGTCAGTCCAGCATTTAGAGAGTGTGCTCTCAAAGCCATGGAGATCAGTAAATTATCTCCTTCCAACTTTTTTTACTTATCTAGAGACCTTGAGTCTTATATAAACATATTTTGAGCTCGTGGATGGCTTATGTAGCACAGTGGTTCTCTGACCTGTCTCTGCAGTTGTTTGCTGAGGTTATGGTTTGGTGGTGTCATCATTGCTGAAGGAGTTCTGTTGTTAAACTGCACTTTCCAGTTTTGTTGTCATCATCCTGTTCTTGTTGAGCTTAGTTTTACAATAGACTGCCTGAATAAGTAGAAACACTTGCTCTGTTTTCCTGTATAACCCACTTCTGACACAGCCTTTACATTTATAAACCTACATTTGTAAAGGGTTCAGGTCATAATCTCAGGTGCCCCACATCCTTGGAGGGCATCCAGACCACCAAACACATGGGAACTGGGTGAGAAGGAGCATTCAGTAGGAGCTTAGATGTGGAGCAGCACTAGGAAGGAGCAAGAGGAATATCAGCTGTTTTCGTACCTCTACAGTGGATATTATTGCAGTCACATGTTATTGGGATTTTGCAGGTAAGCCACAGTCTACACTTGGAAATAAAGCTGTGGTTCATTCAACTCCTTGCCTGTCCCATATTTAAGTGGTTGCAGTTATTCCCTGCAGCACCAATGTGAAAAATAACTTGAAGGAACAATATTCGTAGCACCTTTCTCTGCCTACTAAGTGGTAATCCGTAGGGTGTCTTCTTGGCAAAAAGGAGCCAGTTATACCAAAATATCAACCTGAGTTTTCTAACACAGCCAATTGAACATTAAGAACAAAGTTAAATGCCTGTTAGGTCTGATCCAGAAGGCTTTTTAATCCCTTGAAAAAGATTCCAATTCAGATGTTAGAGCAGTTGTGGGGGATTTAAGTCCCAGAAGGCATAGAAAAGCCCTTTTTGAGACTGTTGTCTGAGCTAAGCTTTTACCTGTTTGATTTTGGGAAGGATGTGAGATCAACTTTGCCTAACAACCAGCTGTAAAACTGGCAGAAAAAAAAGAGCAGCAGCCGCCCAATTGCTAACATCATACTGAGTATTATGTTTTGGGTAAATAAATATAGAAAAGAATAAGTGGAAATCTTCCTCTAATAGGAAAATTCATCAATGATACTGTAATTAGAACCAACATTATTCAACTGCAAGAAAGTATTTATTTTACTGTGATTACAACAGTTGTTTATTCTAGGGAGCTGTATCCAGAAGCAGAATATCCAAACTGGATATCCAGCAGAATATCCAGCAGCTGCCTGAAACAAGTTTCTTAAAATTCTGCTTGGTGGCTCAGTAGATACTTATCAGGAGAGCCTCGAGACAGTGGGCTGGGCAAGTCCACCAGTGCAGCTGGGTCACAGCAGTTACAGCTCTGTGCCTGAGTGGGAACCTGGGGAGCAACAAGATGGAGCTCAGGCAGTGCAGGGAGAGCAGGCACAAGGCTGGTACAGCTGCACACAAAATTAGTCTTTTCCAGCATTGCCATGGTCTTGCCATGCATGCGGCCATAACAGACAGATTGTATCCCAGAGATGAGACTTATTAAAGCTCTGACAACACACCCAGGCTATTAAGAGGAGTGGATTTTTTTAAAGGTGTGTGTTTATGTATTGGCTTTCGATCTAGAACAATAAACGCTCTACGCACACTGGGGCGGAGCATCCTCCTTCCAGCTATTCAAACATTCCCAAGCTAAACACACAGCTCAGTCCCATTCCTGTGCTCTGTAATCAGGAGAAAATAATCAGCTCCAGTAGCAAAGCCAAGTTTACAGCCAGATTCATGAGGCTGATCCCAGTAGACCTTGCTCAGTAGACTTTCCTAGAAGGCAGAAGCTGAGGAGAACATAGTGTCTGGACAGACTGGCTGAGGAACTCTAGCAAGGAAGGGAGAGACCAGGAATTTCTGATTCATATACTCCTGCCTGAAATCTGGATGTCCTGATTACTCCCAGTCACTCAAAACATTCAGAAACATAACGAGGACGCTGGATCTAAATTTACAGTTTTAATAAAATGTTGTAGGTTAGTTCTGAGGCTTCATGTCAATGTAAGGGAAATTAGTCTCTCTGTGTCCTCCCCCTCTGCCCTGCTGTGGGTGTGGTGCCTGGGCTGGTCACTCTGGGCCATGTCCTTTGTGTGCAAAGTGAGCAGAGAAGTGATGCCAGCCCTGCCCATTGCTCTGACAAGAGCTGAGCATGCTGGTGCTGGTGCCGGGGCTGTGCTTGCCAGCACTTTACTGCATAAGCAGAGACACTGGGAGGTGATGCAGGGTTGTGCTGGCACACTTCTGCTACAGCCATCAAGGCCACCAAGAGTGTCCTCAGTCTCGTATTAGACTTACAGCTTTTGGGTTCTTGCTGTAAAGCCAAAGCTCTCACAAGAAAATGTTCCATGGCTGGCTCTGTGCCTGCAACCAAGGTGCTGATATAGGGAATCCTGAAATGGTTTTCCCCTGTCAAATGTAATCCGGTGTTCCCAGAGGCCCTGTGCCATTGTTCTGGCCTTTGGGGGGAGAGCTGAGGGTCAGAAAGGGAATGCAGTCTCCTGGACTGCATGGGGAGCATCCAGTGGAGCAGCAAGCTGAGATCTCCTGAGAAGCTCGAGACACATGGTACGGCCATTCAGGCATTGGGCAGTCCTTGGGGAAAGCTGTAGATTGCCCTGAATTAGTTCCTATTGCCTGCAAGTAGCAGGAACCAGCTTCTGGCACTTGCTCATTGTTTTGAGTGCTGTTAGGTGGAACACTGCGGGGGGGATGCAAGCCAATCCTTTGTATGAAAATATTTAGAAAGAGATAAGAAGAACCTGCTTTTCATCTACTCTCATTCTTCCCTGCCAGCCTGTGCTTTCTTTCAGCTCAGGAGACTGAAATCTTCTGTTCTCCCATAAAAAGAAGTCACTCTGTGAGCAGAGGAGCTAATGAAGCCTGGCTTGAATGTCTCTCTCTCACGTGGATTCTCTGATATCTTACAAAGGGTGAGCTTTATTAGCTTTTCCTGAAATGGGACAGCAGTAGGGTCCTTCTCCTCTCCCCCACTGCCTTCTTTTCAAACTCTGAAGAGTTTACGTATCTTTTGACCTTGATGCTGGACAGCAGGGGTGAGTTGAACACCTGTTTTGTATGTGAGCACAAACACATGCATTATTTCAGACTCCCATGACTACAATCCATGGGTGTCTCTTCTTTCAGGAATCAGGCTAAAAATAAAACAAACAAATCCCCTGAAATTAAAAAGAAGCATCAGTGTTCAGCTGACTTTATGGTATAAACAGGAATTTTCTAAAAAGGTGCAAAGTAAGGCCTGCACACGGCTAAGCTGAAATCTGCTCACTCATAGCAAAAGGAGTCAATATTTTATTAGGAGAATGGGATGTTGCTCCTGAAACTTACATATCTGTTAACACATACACAAGACAACCTTCTCTGTTTAGTCCACGTGTCAGCTTTCCCTTTTTTTATGGTTAGGATTAGTGAGGCAGAAAAGAATGGTTCATCCCTGCCACTAACAGGTGGAGGGAGTCAAGGGAAGCTGAATGGGTTAAAATCTGTGCTGGCTTCAAACATCAGATTTTCCTTGTCAGTTTGTCACAAACACGACCATATTTAAATTCAGCTGCTTGGGTAACACCCAAAAGCTATCACTGCACTAATGCAATTATGATAGTGCATCAGTTGCTGTAAATCACAAAGCTATAGATAGGGTGTAGCTGTCATGTTCGTTGTGATTAAAAGATGTAGACTCTCTAATCACAGCAACAAGAGAGTCTGTCATCGATAAAGGGAATCTGGAGCTGGAGAGCACTATTGATTGTGCCGAGGAATTTGCAAACTCTGTTTCTCAGCTTTTGCACACTTTGAACAGCCTTTCAAGATGCACTATCAGCTTCATACACCCCCCCCTACACACACACACACCCCTGGGCTGGTGTACTAAATGAGCATGTTAATGTCTGCCTTGCTCTGCATCTGTAGCAAAAGGAAATTCAGGAGATACTAATTTTTTTAGCAAATTCCTGTCCAAAAGGGCATGCTTTCATATGTTACAATCAGAACTGGTGCCTGGTATTTTATAACTTGGAGGGAGTAATGACCCTTCCTTAGCACAGCCTCATATCATACTGGTGTAGGGGGTTTTGGTCTCCCCAGCTGGTGCCAGACCTGTGTGAGCTTTGTGTGGCTGGCAGAGGTGACCTGCAGAGCCCCCAGTGTGGCCCCTGTGCTGGGCTCAGCTGCAGTACAAGCCAGCCCTTTCTCTGGTGTGGCTTTAAATACCTCCTGGAACTTTTGTGCAAATGACACAACTCCTCTACCTGTGACTGAGAATTAAGGTTTTACCTTGTGCCAGGGTGTCAGTTCTTATCATCCATGTTCCTCCTCCTTTCTTTAAGAAAACAAAACCAAAAACACATACACAATAACCCCCCAAAATAATTTATGGCCAATATTCATAAATTATTTGCATTCACACTGTAGAGTTGTAGGGAAAAAATGAATATTAAATGATCAAGTATGATGAAAATGGAAGGATAGTGCTGGTTTGTCAGGCTGCTTGGTTATTTTTCATGCATTTGGCTGTTTGTTTGCTTTTCTGCCAAGAATCTCCATGGATCAACATACGAAGAATTTATGTGATTTTTTGATTAATATGTAGCATGTAGTTAGAAAGCTTTTATATGCTTATAGCTTTTATCCACAATTACACAGTTCCTTGTATTGGTCTGTGTGCATATGGCTGTGTGTATATGCACAATATCTGTATGTAAATGTTTTTTAAACTAATATTCTTTGTATAGAAATACTATACCCTCATGTTGCAATTTTTCTGGTTTTCACCACCCTCTTCTTTATGCTTGGGTGGTCATATTTTGAAATTTCCCCAGGACCAGTTTTTCATGCAGTCACGTTTCTCATCACATCTGAAGGATGTTGTGCTTTGCATGGTAATTAGGTCCTCTTTGTTTCATCTGCTGAACCGCTCTCTGTTACTTCCTGCAGCACACTCACGACTGGAGGCTATTGCTGAAATGTTAGAGCAGTGGAGATTCTGTAGGAGTAAACAGCTTCATGTTAACTTGGGGGGTTGGTTTTTTTTTTTTCACGCTGATTTACATCCTATTTAAACCTTGTGCAATTATACTTATCCTTCTTGCTTTCTTAGAGTAATGCCATTTATTGAAATAATTTATTACTGCATTGTGTGGCTAGTGGGCGTATATGGAAATTGTCTGACTAGATACACAAATGCATGACTTTATATATAAAATCCCACAAGTATCTCTGTCCCTCCCTAAGGCTTGGAAAGGCTGATGGCTTAGCTGGGAGCGCATGCTGCTGTCAGGCACTGCAGAGTTTATGCTTTCATGGCTGAAAAGAAAGCTCTGATTGTTAGTTTTTCTGACCCTGCTGAGGGCAGGCTGAGGGTGGCTTTGGGCTGTGTTTGAGGGCCTGAGCAGGCTCTGGGCAGGGGTGGCAATTTGCAGGGGAGCAGCTCTTTGTTGATGCTGGGGACAGGGACTGGCACATGGCTCAGCAGGCACCAGCAGCCAGCACTCCTGTGAGCTTGGCCAGGCCATCTCTGAGAAGGGAACTTCTGCCAGCACAATTTTATTACCTCCCTTCTAGCTGTCAAGTTACAACAGAGAATCAACTCCTTACTCTTTTGCTTTTGTTATTTAAAAGAAAACCTTCCAAACCTGCATGACCCCTTTTGCTGGTGTGGCCAGCTCCTGCGTTTTAGGGCTGGCAGGTTGCTCCAGTGGGAGCCAAAGGGCAACTCATGTGAGACAGCTCAGGCTGTGCTGCTGCACCAGTGAACCCTGATGGAACTGGGGAACAATGCAACAGAAACCAGGTCAGGCTTGCCCTAAGGCTGCTGGGGAACCCCTGCCTGGGGTGTCTGCAGAGAAACATTCAGGGCAGGAGCACTTGAAATGCCTACGGTGTCTCAAGAAATGTGAAGTGATCTAGTAACTGACCCTGAATTCCCCTAGAGTCGGTACAAAGCTCTGGAATGCCTTTTTTGCAAAGCATTCCCCAGTGCTCTCCCAGGAGCCATCACACTGCCTGAAGTGCCTGGCAGCTGGAGGACAGCAGGAGGGTGGATGGGTACAAGCCCTCCAAGCAGCTCGTGAAAGCAGGACAGAGGTGGTAGCAGGAATGTTTTTCACCCTGTTTTGTTGAATTACACATAGAGGTGGTACATGTTGGGTATGCTGCTGGCCCAGGTGAAGCACATATATAAGCATGGGGGTGCAGATAGTCTTGGGAGAGATGTGAACAGAGATGACAGACAGTGAGTGCTTCTTCCAAAATGTGCAATTCCTACTGGTTGATTGTCCTGTCCCTGGTTTTTCCTCTCATAATTAATAATGCTGCAGTTACTCTGATTAAAATTGTTACATATCCCTTTAAGTATTACCTAGATTGAGGTTTACATGGCATTTTTTCCCTTGTTTGTGTGCTCTGCAAGCACATTAAGTCTCTAAAATCATATTACCAAACACCAAGTAAAATACTCTCTATTGAAGGGCTGATGAGATCATGTGCATATGACTGTGTGTTATCTTGAGCTGACACGTGGAATTAAGTCTTGGACTATCCT
Organism: Certhia americana; assembly: GCA_018697195.1. Taxonomy (NCBI): domain Eukaryota; kingdom Metazoa; phylum Chordata; class Aves; order Passeriformes; family Certhiidae; genus Certhia; species Certhia americana. Next base: position 13,193,270 of record CM031880.1, read on the forward strand.
CACCTAGGAAGACATCATTCTGCCAGCTTTTTCTCTCTTCTGGCCATTTCAGATACAACAGCTTTTTCTCTTCAGCCAGTTAAAGCAGGGCTGTTCTCTGGAAAAGCCAAAGAGAAAAATCTGGCAATTTGATATCTCAGAGTTTCTTCCATTGCATTTTGTTGAGCTTACCGGTTGCACACAAACAGAAGCATTTGTGACAAAACACCACCCACACATTTAGCCCTGAAACAATGCTGTGATTTTAATAAACTGAGTTGTATGTGTAAGGGAAACTGCATTTTCTGTTATCCCACTGGCAAAATTGTTGGTGAGGAAAGCCTGGAATTGAGCCTTGCAGCTCTGCAACTTGTGGGACAGTTTCTGCATTGAAAATTTAGCAGTGCTGTCACTCCTTTTAATATTGATTTTTTTTGTGTGTTTTAAAAATTCTAGGAAATTGTGACAATCAGGAGCAGACATTTAAGCATTTTCCTAATTAGCTTTATTATTTACTAAAACAAATTCTGCATTTTCTCTTTACAGAGCTCCTGCCATTATTCTGTTTTCTTTCCTTCATGAAAGTGGTTTAACAGGTTGAAATCAGTAGGAAACCCTTCCATTTTGTTGGGTTTATTTTTAAAATCATCAAATAATTTAAAAATTTCATCTTTCTGTAAGGTTTTTAAAATACTGTTTTAAGTCCAAATCAAAGCAAGTCCCCTTCTTCCCTCCAATTCAAAATTATCATTAAGCAACAAATCGCTCATTGTCAGGCTTAACATGAGTGGTTGGCTTTCAATCTTGCATTCAGATCTCCAAGTCACTGTCTGATGGGGAATTTATTCCCCATCTGTTTCCGTTTCTACACTGCGAGTTCAGCCTGGCACATGGCACATGTGGGGTTTGTGATCTATATTTAATTCACCTACTCTCAGTCTTTAGCTGAGACTCCCCAATTAAGCAGAGTGGTGACCCTGGCCCCTCTGCAGTCAGTGCAGAAGTGGGTTCACCCAGAAGGTGACTCTGCCCATGGAATATCTCAATTAAATGCCTAAAGAATAACTTCTCTAAGATCAAGCTGCTATGTGCTTTAAGCAGTTCCACTAAAAGAAACCTCAGTTGGCTTACAGGGGCATGCTGATAATGGGCTCATTGGCTTGTTAGGTCAGCCAGCAAACAGATGCTGGAGATCCTTGGGGCTTAAGTACCAAGACAGCATTGTACTTCTGGGGAGATCATGCATTTCAGGGGTCTGATGTGAGACATGGGACTGCAAAGTCATCCCCAAGCAGCATTTATTCCCCTGAAATGCTCAGTGTGTCAGACCTGATTTCAGTTATAAAATGGAAATAATATATAAAAAAGGTCAAACCATTTATTGAGGAGTGACATTTAGAGCAGTCAGGAATCTCCAAAGCTTGTATACAGCTTTGTGTATATATGTCATGCCTATATGACACCATCCTGCTGAGGAGCTCCAAGCCACTGTTTCCTGCTATACCTAGATGATGGCAAGTTATCTGTTGCTTCTTGCGTTTCTACAGATGCCTAAACATAGAAATGCAGCATTAATTAACTTTCCCAGAGATGCAGTGTACATCAAGCAAAATGAAAATTCCCAAATGCTCTCTGTGGCTTCAAAATTATTTTATCTTTTGCTGTAATAAATTCTGTCAGAATATTTTTGTGAAATTAAACTGTTTAAAATTAACTATTTTATTTGAAAGTTCAGTGTTAAAGCACCTGTTTCCTGATCCTGTTGCAGGCACAGGAGTTGTGCATTGGGTTGTTGACAGAGTTTGTGGATTGAATGTGGTGCAGGAAACTGGGTGAGAGCCCAGACAGGGACCCAGAGAGCAATTGCTACTTGTGTTGCATTCAGGACCCAGACACAAAGCCCTGCGAGAGTCTCACTCTGTGTGTGTGAAAGAACCCTAGCAGCAGTCCAGAGATCCATAGGTGGTTTTTGCCACTGAGATGTAAGGAGGAGGGAAGGAAAAGAGAAATACACACATAGTTGCATGCACAAATACCCACATGCAGAGTAGGAGATGCCTCAGATAGGCTGGCAACAGCAAAGTAATTCAAGGTACCTAAGCAGGAAAAGCCAGGTCACCCTTTACAAGGGTACAGAAAGTTTGCTAATGTCACTGCTAATGTCTCAAAGGTATCTTGCAATTCTGGTATTTGTCTCAGATGCCCTCTGTGAGATTTGCATTGCCCCAGTCTGTTTTCTCATTGCCTTAATGGTGTGACTTTGGGAGCTGAGCCTTGAGATCGCTGTGCCTCAAGGAGACCCAGTACACCCCCAGTAAATGTGGTCTGCATGGCTGCTTTCTTCCCACTGCTCATGCATTGCTGCAGAATTATTTCTCAGCGCTTTGAATTAACAGGATCATATCCTGGCACTAAGGATTTAAGGGACCTTGTGCAGATAAAGACAGTAGAATTTATAGAGCAAATACAACAGTAGTCTAGAAAGCATTGATAAAATGATCTATCCCTGCTTAACAGGTATTAGAACTCATGTTCCATTTTCCCCCTTCCTCCTCCCAAACAGGAAGCTTTTTAGCCTGCAGATAAGATGCCAGAATTAGAATATGGAATTACTAATCAATCCCAACTTCAAAAATTAAGAAAAAAAAATGTTTAGGCTTAATGAAACATGTCTTCTAAGTTAACTTAAATGCTTGTTTATATAGCTTTTGACATTAGTCTAAGAATAACAAACTGCTCTTGATATGGAACTTCCTGGCCGAAGACCTCTGGGCAGCTCCAGAATACCAGAACAAAGGATTTACAGCCCACTGGCTACTTAAAATGGTGATGTTATTTTCAGATTCAAAATTTCAGATTTCTTTGCCTTTAGGACAAATTTTGGTGAAGAGGAAAAATTATCTACTGATCCTTCACATTCTGGAGTTACTCTTGATAGTATGGTGCACATAGGTCAGGTTATTTAGCTTGAATTTTAACCTCTTACAGATCTGTATCATGTCTTTTGTGCTGATTTGTTTTTCTCTTTATGCCATTAGTCAGAATAAATGGAGGGATGGGAACTGCCCTGGCTGCAGTAGGGGCTTTTCTTGGAGTATCCCCAGTCTCCTTACAAATCAGTGTCTTTCCTAGTCCATTTTTGATGGGATTCGACAGCAGGGCAGCATCCTTAGGTAAAGAAAGGCTTCCTGAAGTGAGCAGCAGTCACAGAAAGTAAATTAATGGAAGCCGGCATCTGCTGATCTCTTTGACAATAAGGAGTTTCACTGCCAGCATTTAAAAACCATTGGAAATGGTCTCCGTTGGAAACCAGATTTCGACTTTCTGCCCTGGGCTGCCAGAAGTATTTCAGCATAAAATGCTAAAATAAGTTGAACTTTCAATTATAATTTCAATGACTGTCTAGTGAAATGGATTAATGCTCTGGCACTGCACCTTTGAGGCTTTGGCTCGAATCTTGTAGGATAAAAATCTGTCTGCTTTGACAGTTGAAAAGGTCAGAAGTGAAATAATGTCAGGTGGTCTTAGCTCAATTCAATGTCTCGATTAAGAAGGAGATGTAAAAGTTGTTGATGTGGAATATCATATCAGATAGTTTTTAAATTTATAAATATTTTTATTTACATTTTGTCATTGAAATTAGATGCAGGCAGCTGTATTTGGGAGAGCTAGAGCTTAATTCCACCTTCAGGAGCACTGGGTTGCAAAGTGAGCAAAATGCAGGTTACAATATGCGGTAGGATAAGCACAAAAGCTTGGTTTCAATCAACTTGAAATTGATTTCCTGATATTTGACTGTGTCAAGGATAGTTCACTTAAATATTTTTAAAGTTTAATTTTGGAATTTTTATTAGCTGAGAGTGTATAGAAAGACGATGTTTTTCTCACTGTTGAGGCAGGGCAAGAGGTCTCTTCAATTTACTTTTTGAAGCTGCTGCAATTCAATTCCTAAGCTTATTTAATAAGATTGTGGTTAAGGAGCAAAATACAGATATTTGCAGAATGCATTTTTCTCTTATTTGAATACATACTTATATAATTTTGTATGATGATAATGTATAAATATAAATTGCTTCTCCAGATATCCCTGTGGAAAGGTCACTATGCAAAAATTTTGCAATAGTAACAGAAATTTCTGTTAGGAAAAAGAAGAAAATGTGGGCTTGAGGCTGTGTGTCTCAGTTATGGGGACAGTGGCTCACAGAGCTCCAGAGCACCTTTGCTGCCTTTAATCCCAGCTCCACTTCCCCAGTCCTCCTCACATGTCAGGCAGCCTTGGCACTGTTCCACAAGTGAAGTCGCAGATTTGCTTTGCTTGTTTCAATAAGAAACATGCATACAGGACAGTGCAAATTGAAAATCAGCCGTCATGGCACACTACATAAATTACCCGGTTCTGCTTGGTAATTCATTACAGATGATTAAATAAATAAGTGGCTGTGTCCTGTTCAGCACTGGTATATCTTTTGTTTTATTTAATGCCTTGCTCCCTGTGCCTATGTGGGGTATCGTGAGATTTTTTCCAGTTGGGTTTCCATCTTAAGGCCAAGAAACCACAGTCTCCACATGATCATGATGTAGTGCAAGAGCTGGTGAGACTGTCCATGTGTTGTAAAGATTCATTGGCATTCAGTTAGGCCCCATAAAGTAGGGTGTTAGCCTCCAATTTGCCTTCAGTTCATGTAGTGGGCCCAGACAAAACATGTAACATGTTCTTTTTAGCAGGCTGATCCTCCCAGTTGCAAAACCTCAGAAGAGTTTCAGAGATTCAGGTACTGCTTAATGTAGGGCAGTTGTAACACAGGCTTGCTTTGCTCTGCTGAGGTCTGCTAAGTAGGGCCCAGGGGACCATTGAAACCACAGAATTATCTTTTATTTGTTCTATAGATTTTTCTGACCAAAAAAAAATGTAATACATCACCATCTTCACCCTTCCAAGATGTGTGGTTTAATTGTAGTGTGGTGGACTCAGAGGGCTGTCGGTGCTGCCCGTGGTGGGTGCCAGGGGTGGCAGAGGCCAAGTGGCCCCACTGCAAACCATTATTTACAAAGAAACAAAGTGGTAATTTTGCAACTATCACAGCTCAAATATGGGGCCGTTTCTCTGGTAATAAAACTATTACTCTGTAACTGTTTACTTATCAGGAGACCATTATGTGATTGATGACCTGAAAATGGAGGTTATCTTTCAATTCATTTGAAATGCAAACTGACTAGAAAATCTATAGTTATTGCATCGTATTTTTAAGCAAAAGCAGGCACCTACATTGACTTCCTATTTACATTTCTTTGAGAAGAAAAATCACATAAAAGCTATCAAGAAACACATTTCACAGCAGGCAAATTAATTGGTTTTACTGTATTTGAATGGAGGGTTTGTCAAATAAAACATGCCATGACAGTTAATAGTGTCATTTAGAGGCAGAAAATTATTGGCTTATTTGTTATTGGATAAAAGGAAGGCAAACACTTTGTATTAGGAAGTTTTAATGTGTTTAAAATCCTCATTAGGGATTTATGGACATTCTTGCTTAGCATAGCGCCTCATTAATTTGAGGCTAAACAGTTACTTCTGTGTTTCAATTGCAATTTTTTTCCCCTTTTCTTTAATTAGATCTCGCATTAGAGTTTGGTCTCTACACCACTGGAGATGTAGAATTAATTAATGTGATTTATACATCTAGTGGAAGTGAGTTATTCTTGGATATCTTTTCATTTTAGTGATCAGTTTAACTGCACACAGCGTAAGTCCACACAGATCTAAGAGATTTGGGGAGCTCAGGAAAAGTATGCAACTTCTGCATTGAATACATTTAGCAGTGTCCCTTGGCATTAATAGATCAAAGCATTTTAATTAGAAATGTAACTAAATGAGAGGTCATAAAGATCCCATTTAAAATCAGATTTTCCTTGTTCTAAGTTCTGTACTGTCCAAAAAGTGTTATTTAACTCCCCTTTTGTAGATAACCGTGACTTTCAGTGGCAGTTGGGATAATTGCGTGTCTTACTATTTAATGAGCATAAGGTCTGGCTCTTGATGTAGTCTGAGTTTGGATGCAATCACAATAAAAACATATTCAATAATTGTACTACTTTGTATTAATAAAAGGAAAATAGCTTTCATTTCCTATAAGAATTTAATTTATTTGATTGGATTTTGTGTTAAAAATATATCTGGGTTGACTAGTTATGCTAACAGGTTGGTATTTAAACCCCAAGATGTTTCAAAATACATCTGTTTCCCTCAGCAGGAGCAGGTCCTTGCCCTTTGAATTGTGGCCCTCTATTTTGACGACAGTCTGAGGTCATGACTTGCAAGTTGTCACTGTGGTGTAAGGATGTATGAAAACAACTAATTTGCAAACAAGCTCTGAGCAATTACTTTGGGTCCCAGCACGGGCCTCGCAGCTGTGCAAACTGCTGTACAAATTATACCCAGGAGTACATTTTTCTGTGAGGACCCTCATACCTGCTTTAAAAAGCAGAAATGAAACAGGTAACCCACACAACCACCCACTGTATCCCTGTAGCCACAGTAGGGGTACTGGGAGATGTAAACACACATTTAAGAAGATTCCTCTTAAAAATCTCCAAAGAAATGTTGCTGTCTGAATTCACAGAGTCAAATAATGCTTCAGGTTACACTGATGCAATCTCACTGACATCAGGGAAGTGTTAGTCCCATTGCCACGGCCACAGTCTGACCTGATGACTTTGATACTATTTTACCAGGAATTTACACAACTCCTGCCTGATGCTGCTCTTGTGCTGGCGAATACTGGGAACAGACACCACATTCCACTTTACATAGATTTAAAGAGGTCCAATTCCAACTTACATTAAATTTAGACAGCTGTGTCTGTACAGTAAAAGGATTTCGCATGATTTCCAAGAGGTTCTACTCAAGGGGTTACACTGAGAATAAACATGGTGTCTAATTTACATCCCTCTAATTGAGGGCAAGTGGAATTATAATCCAAGCTCCCTTCATGCCTTTTATACTGCTCCATTGTCTTAGGAGAAGTTAAATTTCATTCACACTGGCAAAAGGAAGAAAGAAACAGACACTTGATCATTATTTCTGCCACACCACATATCTCACCGCAGCAGAGGGTTGCACAATTTCTTAGTCAGGCTTTGATGTTTCAAGTGGACAAGTGCACAGTGGCATTTTAGGTCAGGGCACTTTTTATCATCACTTAAGTGGAAATGTATAAGAATAAGATGAATAAGGTGAAAATGCCAAGGCACATAAGAAAATGTATGTATTTTATGTAAGTAAATAAATACTTGAAGTTATAAGAGATGGAGGAACAGAAAGAGAGGAAGAAAAAGAAATTTTACATTACAAATTTCCTTGCTCTTTATCAGTATTAAATGGTTGTAACAACCTTTATGCAAGCCAGTATTTTGGTCATAAATTAACTACTGCAAAAGCCACCTTTTTGGGAGCCTGGCTTAATACCGACACTATCAGATACTCTGGTATTATCATTACAATGAATTTCTAAAATACTACATTCAGAATATTCCATAAGTAGAATGTGCAGCAGCCTTACCTACATTAAGAAACTCCCATGAGACCTTAAAGTGAGAGATCACTTTTTCAGTCAGAGTTTGGCAATTTACTGCATGAAAACAATGGTGAACCATTGAGTTTAAACTGAACAGCAGCATATTGTGCTTTCATGGAGACTGTTTCATGCTGATCAACACTGAAAGGTGTTGTTAAAAGAAAACACTAAAGAAATGAAAAAAAGAAAAACAAAATGAACTAAAATCAACACATACTGAGAAGAAACTTACAATTGTCACATCCAGGTCAGTCTGGCTTAAAAGTTGCTGTAGCAGAACTAAATGCCAGTGAAAAAACTATCCTTGTAGTTGGGCTTGCTGAGACTGGTAAAAAAGAAAAAAGTCTGGTAAGCTGAGTTCTTTGTAGGGAGATGAAACTGGATCCCTTTCAGTGTGGGGTTATTCACCCCTCCTGGTGTGACTGCACAGGTTTGTCTGGCTCTTGGTGACTGGAGAGGAGCATATGAGAGCCACTGGCTTTTGTATGAAACTAAAGGTACCTGTTGTGGGCAGCTTTGGCTTCTGAACTAGAGACCTTTTGGGAAGGTCACTAAAATCAGTGTGAGTCTGATTCAGTAACATTTTGGACCACACTAGTAAATTGTTTTTCCTAGCTCAGGTGCTTTACTTGGGAAAAGGCATAAACATCTCTAGCCACCTTTGGAAGAGTAGCTCTGACTTCAGGCCAGGCTGCCTTAGCTTGACAAATGAATTAACTCACTCCTTAAAACTCTTTTGTGTTTTCAGGTTCTCCAGAAAATTTGTATTTTACACAGCTTCTGCAATATTTGTATTAAAGGAGAACAAAGGAGCAGCTTTCTGTATTTTGTTTTAGGCAATGGTTCTTCTTTCTCTCCTAATTTTTTGTATATGTGAAAAGTATATATTTCCACAGACATTTTAGTAAGCTCCAGGACATATTTCTGGGATTAAAATAATGGAAAAAGTAGTCTTCTCCTGGTATTTTGGTTCCAGGATGGTAGAGGCACTAAAAGAAAACAGTGGATATGCATTATTTAGAACCCACAAATGGCTCCCTTGAAAATGAATAAGCCTGTGAAAAGCACATGTGTGTATTTAAATATTTGAGTATCAAGGGAGCAATTTTGGGTTTGTTTTTGGGTTTTTTTTTAATATCACCATGTTTGACTTCATTCAGTTTCCTCCAAAATGCAAACATGCAGCCCTAAAGGATGTTGGTGATATCTCCACAAATATCAAATACACCAGAAAATCCCTACTGTCAGGTTGCAATATTCATTCCTTGCTCTTTTGCTGCTTCCATTCTTACACAGTTTGCACTAAGGTTAGTAAGGAGGAGCCAAAAGCCTCCCAGCTAGTGAGATTAGTTGGCATCTATTCCAGGTGTCTTTAACATGAGTGACACTTTTTGGACATAGTATTTGGAAAGGAAGCAGGATCATGAGCTGTGAAACAGTCCAAGGAGGTTTGAGCAGTAGGCTCTGAGCAGCAGTATAAACTTTACTTGTAGTAAATAGAGAACCTTCTCAGGAGGGGAAATGTGTCATCAGATGGCAGCTGAGGAGGATGTTGGGAGCCATTAAAGGGGAGAAATGAAGCCTGAGTATGCAGGAAAATACTGATGGCAGTCAAAGGAAAGGTGGTGTTGAAAGGACATGGGTGCTTATGGCAAGTGCAGGGGAAGTACTGGATGTTCTCATATTTGTAATGAGTGTATTGCAAGAATTGAACTGTAGGCTCATACAGGTTGGAAGGATGTTCAAACATCAACTAGTCTAATGTGCTGTATCTGGAAATTCTGCTATACTTAGTACTGCCCCATCCATTTCCCACTTATATTAATCAGAAAAAAGTGAGAAAAACCGAGCACTCTCTGTTAATGGGAAGCCTGGCAGGAGCTGAAGGCACTCAGAGGACAAGGCCTCTGCTGACTGTCCTTGTTTTGCTGTTTCAGGTTTTCTGAGTGTTTTCCTCTTATCACTGTGTGATACACCCTGGAAATGATCAATTAAGGCTCATGCACAGGATCTTTTCATGCTAGCAAGTAAAAAATCAATTTGTGTTCGAAGGAGTAAACAGTAGCATGATCTTCATTTCCCCAGAATCAAAATGGATTCCTTGATAAAGGAGATGACAAGGAAAGCTGAGCTCTTGATGTATAAGCACATAGGTGCTCATGTGCAAGAAATGAGTGGGCTCATGCATTCATTTTACACACTACACTTACCTTTTCAATAAAACAAAGATAGAAAGAAGAGATTACTTGTTGAATGCCAATTGTGCCTCAATAAAACCAGGGGGATGTTCATGAACAGTTTATACAGACAAAAATATAGTCGGTCAGTTCTAGCAAAGGCATTATTCATGGTGTATTTCTGCTTTATGGCACTACATTTGAATTTTCAGAACTATTTTCACAAGTCTGTTGGAAGATTGTGTTGCTAGCGCTTCTGAGAAATGTTTGCTGTTGGACGTAAATTACAGGGGAAAGAGTCTTTGTATGATATTTCTGTGCCACGAAAACAAAATCTGATCTCATGCAGGTTATAAATTGTCCAGGAGGTAAGAGTAGTCAAGGAACTGTAGAATGAATAAATGGAAGGTTAGACCAAAGTGACTCATCAGATATTGTAACCATTCACCCAATGTCATTTGATCTGTATAACATTAAAGGCTACTATTCCCTCACTCTTAGATTTCTGCCCTCCTTTCCCTCCCTTTAAAGTTCAGCACTGAGCCACCCAAGCCATACATTAAATCCTTTGGTTCCACCTCATTTAAGCTCTCTCCTCTCTCCTGTGAGACCAAAAAGTGAAGAAAGCTGTAGAATACTGCTTGTATTAGGTGGAATATTTTGACCGTCTGACCTTTCCTTTTTTTCTTCTTTTTTTTTAATTTTTTTTTTCAACAAGCAATATTTAAAAGTAAACATGAAGGGTTTTGATGCAAAAGAGGTTTGCCAGATTAAAAAGAAATTAGAAGATGAGTTCAGTGTAGCATGTAGCTGTTGTGAAATCTTCTTGCTTTGATTGAAGTTTTATTACCTCAGGATGTCTGCAGCTTATGTAGCATTCACTGTTCTTCAGTCTGGGGTTTGTGAATGCACTGCTGGCTGAGAGAAGAGCTCATGATGTGAATTGCAGCCACTCAGTTTTGCAGAAGCCAAATTCCTGGAATCTGTCCTTTCAGCTGAGTTAGACAATGCTGCTCATAAAGGAAGAAAAGCACCAAAAGTGTGCACAAGTGCAATCTGTGCCTTTCTTTTTAGACTCTGATAGTGATGAAAGCTGAAGAGCAGAGAGAGAGGATGGAGAATTACATAATGGGTTCTAAAATGTTTGATTTTTATTAGATTAGGAAAGTAGTAGTACGGGATAGATGTCCAATCTTTACTAAACTACAGGAGGAATGTGGCAGTTTATTAATGGCAATTCTAGTAACAATTTGTTGTAGTGCTAGCACTTGAGAATGTGATGAATATTGTATCTGCTCTGTTGCATTCTGTCCTGATGAATCTGTGCTTGGGTGCCATGTTGTGCCATGTGGGCCTGCTCACACTTGTTAGCTGAATGCAAGTGTTTATGGACAATTAAACTTGCAATTTTTAATTTACACTTTGAAAGGTTGAGAGGTTGTTTTTTCTTTTTTTTTTCCCAAGACAGACTAAATTTCTAATAGATCTGTGGCTTTCAAGTCTCTTAGAATGTGCAATTGCAGCATGAATTTAGAAAAATGGTCTCATTTCTTTAGAAATCCATTAATAGTAGTGTACTGAAAGACTCTTACATTGATCTTCTCTCTGATAGCCATGTTGTAATAATTATTCTTTTAATGTTTTCATCAATCTAAATGTTTTCCTCTTTGTGCTCACTCCTACTTGGATCTCCCTATATGACAATCACAGCACTTTGACATCTTGCATTGCTTTAGTACCAGTGATTCAAAACAAAGCAATGCCAAAGGGAACAAAAGTTCTGTCAAGCCATTAAAATCTTCTTTTAATTAAATTGATGCATGAGCATATAAAGTTATTAGCAAGTGCTGCCAGCAGAAGCTGGTTACAATTGCATAATATATAGTGGACTTTATTAAAGTAAAATGGTATGTTTACTGTTATTATCATCATTAGTTCTGAAGTAACATAAACGGGGCTGTGAATTGGGAGAGGACTGAGACAACCAAGAACATGAACTGTAATAATAGTGAGGGACACAGTCATCACTTTTCTAAACAAAGAAACACACGTGGTACCTTGGATAACCATTACAGCTGGCATGTGTAATGGTAGGGAAGGGTGTTAAATAAAGAGAGCTTCTGTACCTCTGCTGCTCTCACTCTTCCAAGTCTGACTCACTCAGCTGGATTTTGGGCTGCTCCTGTTTCTGTGGTGAGAAATTTTGTGGTTGATGTGTTCACTGTAAGCTTATTGGAGGATTGTTTGTTTTGTTTTCTCATATTCCAACATATTAGTTTTTCAACGAAAAGAAATGAGGCGTGTATTAGAGACACGTGTTCTGTCCCACTGCACAGTGCAGTAATACCCCTGCTTGCTAACCTTTTGATTAACCATATTCCTTACTGAATGGGGAGCTGGTATGAGGAGTGGAAAACACAGATGAGCAAAGAACTTAAAAGTATTGAGAGAGAAAAAAAGTAATTTAAGTGAAAATTAGGGAGATGAAGGAAGTTCCATCAAGTCCAAGTCCTGTGGTGTAAGGGTGGACTGCATGCCTGTTGCAGTTCATGCTGACCACCCACTGACAGTTCTCAGCCAGGCTTGCTAGGTAATTTGAGCTGAGTAGAAACTGGGGACAAAAGGTAAGGCTCTTTTTTTGGTTGTTTGACAGTTTTAAGATGATATTGTGGAAAATTATAATCTATAATAGATAAAAATCACTAATATCCCTGTGGTGTAGTCATATTCACTTGGGTAATCCTTTACCAAGATACTGATGAACTGTTGGGAAATCAGAGAACAGTGGTGAAATAAGCCAAAGGGGAAGAAAATCTTGTTTATCAGAAAAGAAGGTAAAAGTAGAACATACAGAATTTGAGAGAAGTGGAGTATAATTCTGCATGTCTTTGTATTGTGTAAATGTGAAGGGAAGTAATGAATTACTTCTAATAGTGGAAGGAGCTCTACAGAAAAGCTGAGGTGACACTGAAAGCAAAATTTTAACCATTATGAAAGAAGTACCAAGTAGTTTACAACGCTCCATATTTTATCAAGGGAAGGAATGGGACACCCATTTCCCTACAGTTTTTGGGTCAGACTAGCCATAGTACTAGAAGATATGGGGAAAATCTGCTACATTAGCAGAGCATGAGCTTAGTGATCTAAGAGGTCTCTGTAGTCTTTGACTTCTGTAGCCATGTGGATTTATTCTTGAAGCTTAGTGCTGGCTGAAATGCAGGCAGAAGGCTATGGTCAGTGCTCTGGTCAAACTCTATACCAGATTAGGATGACAGGGATTAAGTTAAGTCATGACTGTCTTTCACCAAACTAGTTACAAAGGGCAATAAGGTAGAAAAGTCAGGCAAAAAACTCTCACTGAATATTTAAGACACAAAGGACTGACCTGTGCTTTGGTACCTTCCTGAATATTGCCTTTTCTCTCCTGCTCTACCCCTTGATAAGAGCCCACCATAGCTCTCTGCAAGTGCCACAGAGTGGCTGTACGTACAGGTCCCACCTGCCTGTTGTTTCTGTAATTGTTCACAGTATTTAAAGGTTTTGTGTTCTTTCATACCCGTAGAATGAGGGATTGTGGCAATGCTGAAAGTACCCTTTAACAAGTATTTTCAATTGTAATATATTAGTAGCATCACTATGTGTTGATGTGGGTTTGGCTGGGTGCAGAGATAATTGAATTTTTCTAAGGGAAGAAGGAGCAGCTGTCAGGCCTCTCGAGGTGGATACCTGTGTGCTGTGCAGGCTGCAGAGGACCCTGAACCTGCAGCTGGCTGATGGAGTGAGGGACAACAAAATCAGCAACCACCCTTATAGTCCAACCAGTATTTTACTACAATATATATTTTAGAGCTGTCTGGGCTGTTAGCCTATTAAGCTGTAGGATAAGATAGTTGATGATAACAGCTTTCTCCTGTTATCACCTCTGTCCTTCGCTGCAGCATGTGGCAAGTTAAACCAAACCTCGCCCTCTCTCTGAAGGATGCCGACAGGTATAACAGTGGGATCTTCTTCAATTACAGAAGTTTCAGGCAATTCCACTGCCAGTTCTCAACTGTGAGGAAATCAGAGTACTTTATTGCTTCAAAAGTGTCGTTAGTAACACAAAGCAGTGTGGAATAAAAAAACAACTTTTGACAAAATGGGTCCTGCTGATGATTTATGTTGATCTGAACTGGAAAATTTGGTAGGCAGCAAGCATGGATACAGCAGTCTTCAAACAGAGGCAGTTGCTTGTTAGCTGTTCACCTGTGTGGTTGAACTTTGTATCCAGCAAACATTTCTTTTTTTTTTTCTTTAAACCTAGGTTGCCCTTCCCAATGACTCCAGCTGTGTGGAAGAAATACTGCGGGTAAGTAATACCCTTTGCTTTTTTATCTCCTGTATAATTGTAGTCCTGTTATTTTCATCTTCCAAGGAGAGGGTTTATAGGGCTGTCTTTAACACTGTAGTTAAATAATAACATATCAGTGGGTCTGTATTAAGAGACACAGACAGGGGGTAGGCCCAGGGTTCTCTTTAGTGAGATCAGCTCACCTAATACTCTGCATCTGCCAGCTTGTTTCAGTCAGGATTTACACATGTTCCTGTTCTTTTCAAGCTCTCAATCTCTGAGTCTGTCCTGGACACATTTCTCTCCTACATTAATTCTACTTGCAAACTGACCCACAGTCTTCCTCCTTCCTCTAGACTGCAATTGCTCATCATTCATGGTTTTGTTAAAGACTTACAGACGTGTTTTTCCTGTGATCTTTGGTCAGTGGTTGAATACAGAAAATTGTAACTCCAAACTGAGAATGGCTTAATTGCAATAAGAACATGTAATAAGAAAAAGGGAGTGTGCACAAGTTGTGTGTCTTACTCTAAGTGTAAGATGGCTTTTCCTCAGACACCCCAACTTTGGGGTTCCCTGTTGGCAGTAAGATTTGCCTGGGGGTAGTTTTGCACCCCACAAGAGAGGGGTTTTTGTCCTCAAGGGTTGAGTATCCCATCTGTCAGAGCTACCTCCCTGGGACTGCCAGCCAACCAGCTGATTTTTGATGTAGAAGGGATAAAATTTCCATGGGAATTTGTGCCAGACACAAATTGTCCTTGTTACTAGGAGGTAGTGGTGCAGACTTACCCAGACCTGAAATCATGTGTAACAGTCATGCCAGCTTGTTTGCAAAGACTTATTCTTGCAAATAAAATAAAATAAAATAAAATAAAATAAAATAAAATAAAATAAA